>CM065707.1:23208003-23247451 GCA_017654935.2 Phymorhynchus buccinoides
ACTTTACTCACGCTGGCTCTGTGACTAAAACATTATTGTCATCAGTAGGGAACATAGTAGGTGATGCCCTGCGTATTTCAGCTCAGAACAGGCTTCACTGTGTGAAGTTGATTAGTGCAATTTTCACCAGGCTTTCTATTCAGCAGCAGTGCAGCGTTAGTGTATTCTCCAGATATGGTTTGTCCCTCCTGACTGCCTAACATAGATAAGCTCCCCTTTGCGACTACTGTGGTGGGGTTCTGCGGACCTGAAAAATCAGAGTTGCTGGTGGGTACGCAACAGCCTCAGAAACCAGAAGTTCGATGACAGCAAAGTAAAGAGTTGTCTATCGTGACATAAGTACAAGTTATCTTCCCATATTGCTATGTCTATATTTTTTTAAGATGAAATTATTTGGCTTTTTTCCCTGTTATATCTAATCGCAATTATGTAAATATAATAATTTATTTGACCATACCAAAAAAACCATTAAAAATACTCTGTTCAATGCTAATGTCTTACTTAAGAAGAAAAACTAAATGAAGTAGTAATAAAATATGTGCAATGAACAATCAATTACCAAACAAAGACAGTATGAAGAAATTATTCTGTGGCGACTGGATGCTGTTTTGCATGGCGGCTTTGCTCGAACCTCTCCGGCATCATTTACACCCTTTCCTTGTGGTCCACTGCACTCTGTAGCAAGGATCCACTCCTCAGCATTTGTAGCATCCTTCACAGAGAGATCCATCCACACAGCCTCTGAACACACACACACACACATCAGCGACATTAAAGATTTTTAGACAGTATTCAAAATATTTAAAAGTGAAACCAAATAATATAAAACATTATTTTGAGGGCTATATGCTACAAGGTACTATTGCAAAAGGAATAAATAATGGTTCTTGATACAGTTGGAACTCTGTCCCATAAAGACTCTCCACCTACCACGAGTATTAAGACACCTACTTTCTGTTATAGGTGCAAGACATTGCTGTTCTTTGTACAGTATTAAAATTAACTCCCTTAATACAATCTCCTACTCTCTGTGTGGTGTGTTGTGCGTGTGTTAGTGTAGCGTGTGTGAGTGCATGCATGCGCTGTTGAGTTCTCACCCCATCTTGCTGTTGTGTGCAGTGACTGTGTGTGTGCCTGCAATGCGTGTGTATGTGTGTGTGTGTGTGTGTGTGAATCCCCCCTCTCCATTTCTTGCTTTATTATTGACTGATGTCATTTGTTCGACAAATATGTTGTTGTGAAGAAGGTGAGGTGACTGGAGCGGATTAGTGGGTGGGTGGGGGTGGGGATTTGATTTTGATTTGACTTTGGGTTTGATTTTCTATGCGTGCATGGGCGAACGCGAGTGTGTGTTTGTGTGTGTCGTTTCGCTCTTAATTTTATATTCATTTTGAATTTTTTTTTTTCAATGACGTCATTATGTTGGCTTTTTTTTAATTATTTTTTTTATTATCTATTGTACATGAGGCTTTAACTTATAAGTTTAAGCTGGCGAGTGCGTGAGTTTTCATTTTTTCTTCCGTTTGCATCTGTTATTATCTCTTATTGTGCTTGTGTATATTTATACCGTATCTTGTAATGATCTGTAGCTTGTATGTCCTGGTATTCTGTTGTTTATTTCCAATAATAGTGAATTCGTATTACGTGCCTGTATTATCATGTTCATGTGTGTTTTGTATATGCGCTGTATATGTAAGGCGCTTTGAGATGTCAGGATACTGCGCCATATAAATGTTATTTAAATTATTATTAATTATTATTATTATTATTATGGTAACATATAACTAGCAGTATATGAACATTTTTATTACAAGCACAATATAATCACAACGTTGTGGTTGTTTCTTACAATTAATAATTATGATTTTAAAAAATGCATTGAAAGTTTTAAGTGTTGCTGTAAAACATTTATTTGCAGTTTGAAATGGTGTTTTTTTTAATGGTAAAGCTTCTTTTTTTCAAGCCTTTGCTGCAGTATTTCTGAATGCAGCATGAATAATAGAATTAATGTATCTAGGCTTACAGTTCATTATTTTGGCTGAGGAAAAGTTGAAAACAGTTATTTAACCAACCTGAACTATTTTACCAGTGTAATTTTAAATGCTAAATTGATTTATTACAAAATATTTTGTACTCGTGTACTCAATAACAATAATATAATAATAAATACATCTTCTGTAGCGCTAGTCTCCTGAGACAGCAGCACTCACCGCGCTTTACATGGGGAAACAAAGTTTACACAAGAGATACTCAAAATACATGTACTTGTGTAAAATTAGTTCGAGAAAACAAAATCACTGTATCACACTCACACAACTCACATTTAAAATACCTACATAATACACACATTATTTTTTATTTTTTTTAAATCTTTACCGGGTTGACTGACAGTGGATGGGCACTGTAGGCCTAGTACCTTCTGGCAAATACACTTCCAAATTAGGTAAAAGCATTTTCTCTTCGTTTTATGTTTCTGTTTGTCTTTTATTTTATTTTTTTTCTCTTTTATCTTTTTTTTCACTTTTCCCCCATTCAAATCGGTTATAAGAAAACAAATTCAAAATGTTTTCTTATATCCGAGTATCGGATATAAGAAAACCCGGATATAAGAAAACAAAAAATTATCTCCCTTCGATTTTCTTATAACCGGGTTTTACTGTATCTATGCTTACTGTATATTATTTTGGCTGAAGAAAAAAGTTTAAAAGTTATTTAACCAATCTGAACTATTTTACCAGAGTAATTTTAAATTTTAACCTTGTACTCATGTACTTAGAAAAAACCCACTTTCAAAGTAAACAGTTTTAATGTAAAGCAATATTAACATTTATGTCTTCCATTAAAATTCAAGATTTATTTGCATAGTGTGGTTGAGGAAATAAAATATAGATTGACAAAAGTAAACTAAACACAACAATGATCTAATCTTGAATAAATCTTGTTTAAACCAATGATCTAAGACACAGATTAAAAATAAATGTTCTTTTGTGAGTATGAACTGCAAATGCTGACTTAACGACATAATGACCACTCTTCACCTGTGATAATCTGTTTATTCTGTGTGGTGGGGTTTGAAGTCTGCCACAGCACCTGTTATCATAAAGAACATAAAGAACAGAGATATGCCATTCCAAAATTAAAAAAAAAGTAAGTTTTAGTAAACCATAAGAAAAGCAGTGTGAGAGGCATCTGCCTATTATAGGATCCCAAATTACACTGTAATATGCCAATAAAAAGACTTTTTACCTCCAACTAAGTACTACCAACATTGAAAGGGATAACGAAAAAAACTTTTTTTTTTACTACTTTTAATATCTGACAAAGTGTTCATTGTAATAAGACTCCTAATCCTATATATTCAGTCATATAGCGCAAACAACAGACGCAGGGCTCCCAATCGTCCCGCAAAACAAGGTACACAACAGTTACATATGAGAAACAAGCCATATTCATGATTGAATAAAGGGTGTTAAAGATAGTAAGAGACAATTAAAAATCCACTTAAAAATTCAACGCATAATACGTATGATCAAGATAAATTTTGATGAAAAAATTGTTTTAATTTGAGGCATAATAATTTTCACCTACACATTTAACTTAGCAGATCTGAGAATGCTAAAACAATGGGCAAAGGTGAATACAAACTTTCATTACATTTCTGGGGTAGATAATTTTAAATGGAATTGGGGGTGGGGGTGGATTTTGGATATATGTGTATATAATGCTTGTTTTATTTATATTTCAATGCCTGAGTCTTTCTCTCTCTGTGGTGTGTATCATGTGTGTGTGTCTGTGTGAGAGACAGTTAGAGACAGAGAGAGAGTGCAATTATGTGTGAAGCAGAGGAGGCAAGTGCTGCTGTTTTGGAAAGATGGGCAGTTAAAAACCTTGCCAAGGGGAGATCCCCGCTTTTTTCAGCCATAAACACTTTAGAAAAATAGAAATAGACTGGAGATTGTCCCCAAAAGCCAACTAACCTCAAGGCTGCAACACCCGAGTCAGTAAAATTGTCTTCACCAAGTCACAGTAATTAACGAAAGACTAAGCCGTAAAATGGTGTTGCATTATTGTAATAAATTTAATATTTGACAACTTTGAATTTCAGTTCGTTATTGGCCCAATCTTCAGGCTGATGTCAATTCTGATACCAGTTTCAAGTATATACTACATAAACTAATTAGTGTCTTCAAAGTAATGTTATATTATCTAATGTACGCATATTGTTCATAATGTCCATTTAGCATGCACTGAATAATGATTCAATTGAACAAACAAAAGACCCAACACTCGCTGACTATGGGCGTCCACTGTCGATGCTGACTTGCCGACATGCATGCGCTCGTCAAGTGCGAAAGGTTTCTGTTTACATAAGCATACGGTGGGGTCCTAGACTACACCTGCAACGAAACATAATGAAAAGGTAGAAACCTCATTAGTACTCAGTCCATTGATAAAATCAGTATCATTAAGTGCACTTAGAAAAAACACATATGAATAGAATTATAATTTAAGAATATAACAGGGTTTCTAAAATCGTAGAGATTGTATATCACACACACACACACACACACACACACGCGCGCGCGCGCGCGCGCGCGCGCACGCACACACACACACACACACACACACACACACACACACACACACACCAAGGCACCCCCATGTGGAGGTCTATGAAGCACTAAGATTCTACAGGACCCTCTAAAATAATGTGCAGGGGGTCCAAGGGATGCACTAGAAAAATTATTTTTTAGCATTCGCAATGCCACTGGGACCCTCTATCCTGCCTCTAGGACCCTCTACACTGTAAGAAGGAGTCCCTGGGACCCCTTGTTTTTGCGGGACTGGGAGCCCTGCACACACACACGCACGCACGCACGCACGCACGCACGCACACGCACACACACATACAAACACACGCACGATTTTAGACAGCTTGTGCTGGGGCAGGTCCCCAAAGTCCAAATAATCATTTTTTTGCTGCAATACTAGTAAGAGCCAGTGCAAATGAGTTTGGGATTCAATCTCTCTCTCTCTCTCTCTCTCTCTCTCTCTCTCTCTCTCTCTCTCTCTCTCTCTCTCAAGCCTCTTCTCTCTTCTCTCAGCCACTTTTATTTTCACTTTTCATCAATGAGCTTGCAAGTGAAATAGTCAAAAAAGGTATAAACATGGAATTCAGCTACTTTCAGGAGCAATAGAAATATTTTTACTTTTGTTTGCAGATGATGTACTTCTTTTATCAGACACTGATGTAGGTTTACAAAGCCAATTAGATACATTAAAGTATGAAGCTGATAAACTTGACCTTGTTGTAAATTTAGATAAAACCAATATTATGGTATTTCGAAAAGGCGGACATTTGTCAGCACATGAAAAGTGGTACTACGGAAACAGCGAAGTAAGTGTATCAAATTCATATAAATATTTAGGTATTTTGTTTAGCCTACTACTAAATTGAGCCTCCATAACACTTAAATAACAATATCGAAATGGAAAAGGTTCATACATGCAATCAAGCGATTTCTTTCAGTACCTCTACACTCCTCAAATAAAATGCTTTATGGTGAGTCTGGTCGCTACCATTTATACATTAGAAAATGGGTAAAGTGTAATAAATATTGGTTGAGATTGCTTCAGCTCCCGCCTCAAAGACTGTGCAGGCAAGCTTATGATATTATGTTAAATCAACTTGAATTTGGTAAACTAAACTGGGCGTATTCGGTGAAAACATTGATTTCTCATGGTTTCGGAGTAGTTTGGATGTGTCAGGGATTTGGTTATGAACAACATTTTCTTAATGAATTCAAAGATAGAATCATTGCATCGTACAAACAAGATTGGCATGCATCATTGGAAAAGTCTGATAAATATCGTTGGTTTCTTTCATTTAAGAACATTTTTTAAACAGGAAAAGATATAAAACTAATTGATAACAAATTGTACAGGTTCAGTCTTGCTAGATTTAGATTAAGAGTCATAGGGTTAAATGCATCTAAAAGACGGTACTCCGCTGATACATCCACTCAGCTCCCTTGCCCTATGTGTGGTGCATCTATTGAAGATGAAGAGCACTTTGTGTTTAAATGTAAGTCTTACGATATTATTCGTGATAAATGTTTTCTTTTTGTGAGATGTAGGCATATTACAGGACCAATGGATATAATCAGACTGCTGTCCTCTTACAATGACAAAGAAATCATTTCACTTGCAAGATATATTGCCCTTGCAAGAAGTGAAAAAGTTTATGTTGACAGATAGGCTTTACCAATACTTAGTTGAATGGTCGCCATATGAATACTATTTAGAGAATGTTATTGAATACGCGTAAGTGTGTGTGTGTGTGTGCGTGCGTGCGTGTGTGCGCGCGCGCGCGTGTATGCGTGCGTGCATGTGTGTGTGTGCGCGTGCGCGTGTGTGTGTGCGATCGGGCGTATGCGCACGCAGAGATGAGCCTGCACGAGTGGGTGCATTTATGTATGTGACGTGTGTGGAAATTTCAATTTGCACTGTTGTCTTGTTTGCATAAATAGTTTTTTTGACTTGTTTACTATTAGAATTGAATGACTGGCGGGTGCAGTCAATATGATGATCCCTTTTGTTTGTTATATTCTTATAATTATACTTTTTTCCGCTTGCTTTGATTATCAGTTAATTTCAAATCACGTGTCCTCTTGCCATGAAGATTGTATTGTCAATGGCAATTAAAACATTTAAAGTGTCAAGTCTCTCTCTCTCTCTCTCTCTCTCTCTCTCTCTCTCTCTCTCTCTCTCTCTCTCATTTTCGTTTACTGGCTAGCTCGAATTTGTTGGGGCAGGAAGACATGTCTGCCCCCCCCCCCCCCTCTCCTCTGGGCCGTGGGGCGGGGGTGGGGCAGCCGCCACCCCCTGCGCCCCTTCCACATATTCATACGCCACTGCACACACACACACACACACGCACGCACGCACACACGCGCGCGCGCGCGCGCGCACACGCACACACACACACACACACATGTTCTCCATAGTATATAATGGATAAAACAAAACATTGTTAAGTTCGTCTTTTTGTCATTACATGAGCTTAAATTAATTCATCAGTCCAACAATGCAAAAGTTTATAACGTATTAGTACAATGATGCATACTATTATAAACAATTAGTAGTTGCAGCTTGAACTCTCAACACTGTGCTGTCACCCCCCACCCCCCCCCCCCCCCTACCCTGCCCTCCATGTTCCGTATATAATCGAGTTTTCAAACATGGAGAAATGCATACTCAATGAGTACCAAAAACTAACTAGCAGAAAACCCCATAGAATTAGGCCCAGCACAGTTGTAGATGTTCCTTGAAAGATTTTATTTTTTAGAGCAAAGGGACGAGAATGAACCAGTAAGGCAGAAAGATTGACAATAAGTATAAGAAAAGGGGGGTGGGAGCAGAATCAACGAGAATGACAGATTAGAGGAATTTGCAAGCACAGAACTTCCAGAAGGTGGGGCAACTATTTGTTGAAAGACCCCCCCCCCCCCCCCCCCCCCCCCTCCCCAGTATCCTCACGGGTGGAAAGACATTTCAGCAAAACAAGCAGAGACACATGCGTGTGCACACAAAAGTATGCGCACACAGAAATACATACACACACCATAGACTGGATCTAATTAAGTTTTGCTTGTTGCTGTTACAGCTTCTTTATAATCATGGGCCATGTCGACTTTTTCTTAATTATCAGGCATTAGACTACTTTCAGTTTTGTGATGGATTGAGGTTTTACAAATAATAAATTATTATTAATTATGAAATGATCGTGGGCCCCAAAGAGAAGAAGATTGTTGACTTTGGAACGTGATCTAGATCTATATTTCTTATTCTTATATTAAATAACACATCAAGATCACGTTGTATTCACAAATGGGCTAAACTATTTTTTATCTACACAGGGCTCCCAACCGTCCCGCAACACAAGGGATCCCAGGGACTCCTTCACTAACAGCATAGAGGGTCCTAGAGTTTAGAGGAGGGATAGAGGGTCCCAATAACATTGTGAATGCTAAAATGAATTTTTATAGTGCATCCCTGGGACCCCCTGCATTCTTTAAGAGCCTGAGGGTCCCTTAGAATTCTAGTACTTCATAGACCCCCAAACGGCAAATTGGGGTCCCTGGCAGCCCTGTCTTACAAGACTATTTCTAGCAATTTCGATCACACACGCTATACTAGACCATAGACTAGACCAGGCAGAGAAGAAGAGCGATTGATAAAATATTCTAGACTACTCTAGTGCCTGCAGTCTTTCTGCCTGACAGACGTACCCCTTTGGTACAACAACAGAAGCATAAAAAAGATTATGGTGGTTGTTCAAATAAATAGGAAGGAGAAGACGCCCTGCCTCCTGATGCTGACAGTGACACTGTTACTGTTACTCGGAGTGAGTGTTAGTGTTACTAAACTTACTTGTTAGATCTAGACTGAATTTCGTCGTCGAAGCAGACTTACTCACTGTGCTTATTGCTAGACTTACCATCGCCCTTATATTTTGCGCCTGACACACATACTATCATTTCTGTTGTCTGCATCAAAACAAACAACAATAATGAAATAACTAAAAGGACACACTTTCAGTGCCAAACGAAATCAGTGCGTGACATGGTTTGGGACTGCCATTTCAGAACATTTCCCAGCATTCTTATTTACCAAATATGGCGTGTATTTTAATTGCTTCCGATGTGAGAGGTCATTCAGGGTCAATCAAGGTGTGACAAAGTCAGTTTCAACCGTTTTATTATAAATCGGTGTCGATTAAAAGAAAAAAATTAATGGGGGTAGGCTCTTGGCTACAATACGAAGTCTTTCAGCCCAGTATTAGAGTCTTCTTGGAGTAACACTTTAACTATTCATCTCATTGGATCCTATTAGCCAATCGTGCATAGCTGATCACGTGAAATGACATCATCAACGGTCATTGGGAGAATCGCTGCTGAAGCAGAAGGAAGTCAGCACCAACCCAGTCAGACATTTGCGGCAGTTGGAAACAAAAGAAAAGCAGTTCCATACAACAACTACAATGAAAAGAACTCGCCCAAGTAGTAGGCCACTCTTGGGAGATACCAGAGGTCGACTCGAGCCACGGATCGTGAACTTCTTGCGACAGAAGCAGACCAGGAGAAACAGACCTGCCAGCACCTGGCACCACCACCGACAGGTTGACTCTCAACCACATTCAGAGTTATTTGGGGTAGGCTACACATTCATTCTTTTAGCATCGTCTTTGGTCATCATACTCTGGTTCTGGTTCTGGTATCATTACGTCGAAGGAGCCTATGAAGGCTATGTACTCGACGGAACTGGGAGAGCGCACTGAAAGTTGAATAGAAAATCTTTTTCTTTTTTTTAATTCTTCCAAGGTATCAATTTCGTTTTAGGCCAAACGGGGTTGTATTCGCGTTCCGTACTTTTTCTAAAATATTATTATTCATTAGCCAGATCTACATGATCGATCGATGACTACGACAAAGCAAGTGAATGTCATCGTCGCCTTGTTTCATCCTCATCCCCATTTGTTCATTGATTATGTAGAACATGTATTTTTCTTTCTAGAATCTGCATGAGTTGAATCTATTTCGAGCATGAATTAGTATCTTAGTTTCATGAATGATGCATGAATCCTTATCTGATTTCGGGACTCTTGATTATAGAGTAAAAAGGTAAGCAAGTGCATTTGTATAGGATGTGAGTGTGAGTGAGAAAAGTATCTGTGTGGATCTAGGCACACAGAGAACTGACACAGCACGTTGGTTCCTTGCAGGTTTCCAGTTTTCCCGTTCCGGATTCCTGTTACCTGTACTCCAAGACGTCTCTGGTAATACGTCATCAATGCAACTACGACTCCTCTCCAGTACGTCGTCATCACTGTACCACGTGCGACGTCTGAACACTACCGTCTGAGGATAAAAGACCAGGGCCTGTGTATTTAGGGGCCAGCCAAGTCAGCTCTATCGCTTGCAGAGTCTACAGCAGCTACACAGCTGGGGCTTGCTGCTTAGCCCACTTCCGGCTGGCTGGTTTCACTTTCACGCCTTTATGCTACCAGGGCAGTGCAAGCTTCTTTCAGTTACGGTCTAACCTACTACATACAAGCAGATCAAGCCGTTTCCAGCTATAGTCAGCTACACACCCACATTCCTGATCATTGTGAGGAATGTCAGCATGGGATGACATTTTAATGATTAGGCCTGTGACCCATTGTAACAAAGAAAATATTTTTTTTTAAAGAAGCGCATCATGCATTTCAACATTTCATAGATAGCGTTGTCATTAGTTGAGAGCATTCATACGATATAAGCATGGGAAGTTGAAACAAAGATATGAGTATGTTACATAAAGTTTCCGTTTACTTCAGTATATTTTGAACAAAACAAAAACGTGCAGCTATTTATGCAACCCTTTATTTCTTTTTCTTCTTTTTTTTTGCATTGGAAAATTTCACTGAGAAGCAACAACCTGCCATTCTTGGGAAAGGGTTAGGATCACCCTAGGATTATTTTCATAAAGCTGAAAGAAGCAGACATTGAGATTGAGGGTCATAAACATGATGGGGGTCTAAAGTATGGGAAGATTGGGTAACGTGGGCTAGTTGATGAATTTGGCCGATGCTAGTTTGAGAAAAGTATGGTGTGATAAGTTTGTATCTTTTGTCTGTTACATTGTCAGCTTGCATTACTTCTCTTGCTAGAAAATCATGGCATGTCGCGGGAAAGGTTGCCGACAGTAGGACCTACAACTTTGCCGAACATGTAGTGCATTTTCTGTTGTATTGAAATGAAAGGGATGCATTTGATCAGCTTTAAGTACAGTGGATTGCTCTTTACGAGGTCGATAGAGTGAGGTCTGGAACTAAGAGGCTGATGCTAATTTGAATGAAAATGATGCAAAAAGGCCTCTTCTGAGATAATTTTCTAAACTACATAATTATGGCATGGAAAAAACCCTGAAACAGACTGCAACGTCACTGGATCATACAACAAAAAACGACTACACGACAAGACAATAATTGTGTAAAGTGACGTTATTTTATTCACAAGAGACAAAACAAAACTACTGGATATTTCGGCGAATGCACCTTTATCAACATAGACCGGAAACGTAGTGCATTGTTATGGGCCAACACTTATTATTATTATCTCTCAGAAGAGGCTTTTGTCCGGTGGTGGGCTTATGCCCGATGGGCTTTTGTCCGGGATCCGTGAAAACGGGGGAAGGGTGGAGAGTGTTGGGTGGGGGGGGGGTGGGATAACAGGGGGTGTAGTGAGAGAGATAATGTTTGTTATGCGAGTGGCGGACTTGCCCCGGGCAATAGGCGGACCTGCCCCGGTGCGGGGCAGGTCCGCCTACGTCAGGGTAGGTGTACTTTGAGCAACGTGCAGAAAACCTCTCTTGTGTTTTAACTAAAGTTTCTACACAGGTATGTTGCCCACATATTTATCTAAATATTGGTATAAAAATGGCGTTTATACTTCAATTAGTTTGGCAGTTATAACCTCAAAAGCTCGCAAGTAGGCGGACCTGCCCCGTTGTCCCCTATTTATACGGCGCTGAATCTTGATACAAATCAAATCAAAGCGCACACACACGTTAAACATTCACAAGGCATTCAAACAAAAACGCAATACGAAGCGAACACACACGGATGACATAAATGGAATACAGCACAGACAGACATAAAGGCCAGAGAGAGACGAGAAAGAGAGAGTGGAGCCTCAATGACGGGGGAACAGGTGGGTTTTGCGGTTAGATTTGAAAGCAGAGAGGGTCGGTCATGACGGAGGGAAAGAGGAAGTTTGTTCCAGGAGCTCGGCCCTGAGACAGCAAAACAGCACCGACCGACAGTTGAAAGCTTATACCTAGGGATTTAGAGAGAAAGAGGGTCAGAAACTGAACGTAAAGTGCAAGCTGGAGTATAAGCTGGAAACATTGTCGCAGGGGTAAGATGGAGCAGCTTTATGGATAGATGTAGAACAAACGGTGTTCAATTTATACTCAATTCTGTCTGCGACAGGAAGCCAGTACAAAGAACGGAGAAGAGGGTTAACATCATCGAACTTTTTGTTCCTAAGGACAAGACGAGCAGCTGCGTTTTTAATACGCTGGAGACAAGATATAGAAGCGACTGATAGGCCAGAAAGGAGAGCATTACACTAGTCAAGACGAGATAGGATAAGCCGATGAGGGAAGTAACAAGTTTTGCATTGCAAGATTCCTACAAGAACACCAAAGACCAGCAGCAAACTGTGATGTTTTGACAAAAGACCAACAGAGAGAGACACGGAGAAACAGAGATAATACAGTGGTTGGCTCTTTCTACCCACATGTATTAAATTTTTCAAATCGCTATTTCCGCATTTTAATAACTTATCTATTTTACCCAAAATGTTCTTCATTTTTCTTTTCACCTTGTGCTGGTTTGCTTAAATTGTGGACTGTTCGGCCTAGTACAGAGAACACACCATTCTTTTATCAGAAATGTCTTCCTGTTGGGGTTGATCCACAAGATAGTGTTTGTTAGCAGATATACATACTGACGAGAATTCCATAAATTCGAAAGAGATCTCTCTATGTACTTGCTCATACACTGTCTGTCCCCCATTGGGACAAAAAGTAAACCAGCACAATCTTTTACTTTTATTTTACACAGTTAGTGGTGTTTGTGGTTTCTTTGATCAAATAATACAAACGGAGATTAGAGAAAGAGAACACAGAAGACCAGCAGCAAACTGTGATGTTTTGACAAAAGACCAACAGAGAGAGACATGGAGAAACAGAGATAACACAAACGGAGATTAGAGAAAGAGAACACAGAAGACCAGCAGCAAACTGTGATGTTTTGACAAAAGACCAACAGAGAGAGAGACACGGAGAAACAGAGATAATACAAACGGAGATTAGAGAAAGAGAATACAGAAGACCAGCAGTAGACCGGGGAGACTCTGAGAGAGAGAGAGAGAGAGAGAGAGAGAGAGAGTGAGTGAGAGAGAGAGAGATTGTGTGTGTGTGTGTGTGCTTGCGCGCGCGCATACGTGTGTGTGCGCGCGCGTGTGTGTGTGTGTGTGTGCGTGCGTGTGCGTGCGTGCGTGCGAAACAGACAGACATAAAGAGATACAAAGACAGAGAGTAGAGAGAGAACGATAGAGAAACTGACCCCCCAGAAGGCCAAAGACCAGCAACAGGCTGGGCAGGCTCTGACAAGACACACAGACAGACAGACAGACAGACACATAAAAAGACTCAACTGACCGCCCAGAAGGCCAAAGACCAGCAGCAGGCTGGGCAGGCTCTGACAGAAGACACACAGACAGACAGACAGACACATAAAAAGACTCAACTGACCGCCCAGAAGGCCAAAGACCAGCAGCAGGCTGGGCAGGCTCTGACAGAAGACACACAGACAGACAGACAGACACATACATATTCAATTGACCGCCCAGAAGGCCAAAGACCAGCAGCAGGCTGGGCAGGCTCTGACAGAAGACACACAGACAGACAGACACAGACAGACAGACACATCAAGACTCGACTGACCCCCCAGAAGGCCAAAGACCAGCAGCAGGCTGGGCAGGCTCTGACAGAAGACACACAGACAGACAGACAGACAGACACAGACAGACAGACACATCAAGACTCGACTGACCCCCCAGAAGGCCAAAGACCAGAAGCAGGCTGGGCAGGCTCTGGCAGAAGCTGGCCCCCAGCAGACCAGTGGCCAGCAGCCCTGACCCCGCCATGACGGCCACCCGGTGAGTGACCCGGTCACACACCAACCCCGCCAACGGACCTGTGCAGTGGACAATGCCCCTTCGTCAAGGTTATCCATGATAAGTCGTTATGTACAGACAGTCACGCGAATCATTAGCCAGCATGATTCACGGTCACTCTGTGAGAGATCAGTTCACACACTATCCTCACCACTGGACCTGTGTAGTGGACAATGCCCCTTCATCAAGGTTATCCATGATAAGTCCTTATGTAGTCACACGAATCATTAGCCAGCAGAGTTGACCTCACCATGATTCACGGTCACTCTGTGAGAGATCAGGTCACACACTATCCTCACCACTGGACCTGTGTAGTGGACAATGCCCCTTCATCAAGGTTATCCATGATAAGTCGTTATGTACAGACAGTCACTATCCTCACCACTGGACCTGTGCAGTGGACAATGCCCCTTCACCAAGGTTATCCATGACAAGTCGTTATGTACAGTCACTATCCTCACCACTGGACCTGTACAGTGGACAATGCCCCTTCATCAAGGTTATCCATGATAAGTCGTTATGTACAGACAGTCACTATCCTCACCACTGGACCTGTGCAGTGGACAATGCCCCTTCACCAAGGTTATCCATGATAAGTCGTTGTGTACAGACAGTCACGCGAATCATTAGCCAGCAGAGTTGACCTCACCGTGATTCACGGTCACTCTGTGAGAGATCAAGTCACACACTATCCTCACCACTGGACCTGTGTAGTGGACAATGCCCCTTCATCAAGGTTATCCATGACAAGTCGCTATGTTACATACAAATTATACAGACATAGTCGCACGAATCGGTGACAGAGCAGAGTTGACCTTACAATATGCACACCTACCTTACAATATGCACAACTATCTTACAATATGCACATCTACCTTACAATATGCACACCTACCTTACAATATGCACATCTACCTTATAATATGCACATCTATCTCAAAATATGCACACCTACCTTACAATATGCACACCTACCTTACAATATGCACAACTACCTTACAATATGCACACCTACCTTACAGTATGCACATCTACCTTACAATATGCACATCTACCTTACAATATGCACACCTACCTTACAATATGCACATCTACCTTACAATATGCACATCTATCTTACAATATGCACAACTACCTTACAATATGCACATCTACCTTACAATATGCACATCTACCTTACAATATGCACATCTACCTTACAATATGCACATCTACCTTACAATATGCACACCTACCTTACAATATGCACATCTACCTTACAATATGCACATCTACCTTACAATATGCACATCTACCTTACAATATGCACACCTACCTTACAATATGCACATCTATCTTACAATATGCACATCTATCTTACAATATGCACACCTACCTTACAATATGCACATCTATCTCACAATATGCACATCTACCTTACGATATGCACACATACCTTACAATATGCACACCTACCTTACAATATGCACATCTACCTTACGATATGCACACATACCTTACAATATGCACATCTACTTTACAATATGCACATCTACCTTACAATATGCACATCTACCTTACGATATGCACACATACCTTACAATATGCACATCTACTTTACAATATGCACATCTACTTTACAA
Source organism: Phymorhynchus buccinoides (assembly GCA_017654935.2). Classification (NCBI taxonomy): domain Eukaryota; kingdom Metazoa; phylum Mollusca; class Gastropoda; order Neogastropoda; family Raphitomidae; genus Phymorhynchus; species Phymorhynchus buccinoides. The sequence continues at coordinate 23,223,413 of CM065707.1, forward strand.
TATGCACATCTATGTTACAAATCCACAAGTACCTTACACATGCAGAATGACTGTATAATGTACACAATTACCGTATAAATTTACGCACAATTACTTTACAATACGCGCATCTACCTTTTTATACACGTGAGGCTTAGTTACCTTGCACTATACACATACGTTTAACCATATGCACACTTACCTGTAAATTATTATAATACACATCTACCTTGCCATGTAATCATTTATGTATTTAACCTACCAATATTGTACATCTAATTTGCAAACTATCAATAACTTCTTTACCAAAACTATGTGGAGTTTATGATATTGAATACACATCTTCTTTGAAATGTGCACCTTTACTTGATATATACATAATGCACGTTTACATTTACATAATATACATGCCAATATTTTATCATGAGGTTCATACCGGTAATATCAATTTACTAGGAGTGATAGTACAGTATTACAATGATGAATCCTTATGATATAACGCAAATTCATTACCCTAGCATAACAAATAATGTAACACAATGATCCTCCACATCGTCTGATACATATTCATAGGATTGGCCATCTTAACAGAATTAATGACAAAAATTATCATGTCAAATTATACACATTCTTAACAGTGCATCGTGGATTTTTTTTTAAACCGACAGGACAAAACTGTCCTGAAACAAGAACATCAACAGTAGGACAAATGTCCTGGCTTTTCCAGAAATCAATAGAACAAAGTCTGCAAATATTCAATTTCAACAGGATATTATTTGTTTTAGTCCTGACAGTGAGGAACACAATAGGACATTTTTGGCTGTAATAGAACTATGTTCTATGACATCACGGTATTCACACGCATGTGCGCTTGTCTGTCGTGTCCGACTATAACAGCCAGATAGCAGCTGCTATTCCGGCGGGCTGGGCTAACATGTCGTCCATTGTAGTGGAGAAGCCTTGCCCAGGGTACATCCCCCACTCTCTCGGCACGTAACACGACGATAACTCACCATACAGAAACTGGCTGCTGAGGCAGAGGGAGCAGATGAGAGCCACAAACCCCTGGCTGCCCTGAAAGCTGTCCAGAAACTGCACCTGTGGGGGAAACCAGACCATGTGTTATTGATAGTATATAACAGTACAATTAGTTAGTACACTGGACTTTCACTCTAAATGTTGCCTTTATCGCTGGTTGACATCAGCCCGTAGAAAGGGCCAATAGATAATGAGAGCTGTACTTTATATTATGATTCTCTACAGATGGTACAGCTTAGTCGTTCGTGGAAGACTATGACTCTCCAACTAGGGGACATTTGCACTGGCTCTAGTGCTGCAGACAATTGGGATGGGATGGCCTTTGGGGACCTTCGCCACTGCCAACTCTCGTCCTCAAATCCCTTTGGCCGAAAGAGTGGGGATGTATCCTTAGCAGGGCTTATCCACTATAAACAAATTGTAGTCCAAACCGCTCTTTCTTTCATGCTCTTTCCTTGAGAAAAGACTGTATGAATGCAGGTTGAGTGTCCATAAGATATGCATGATGTAAATTGTTGTTTGTTTATTGTAATTTTGTGAACTCTATTGTTATGGACAGAGGCCCAACAATTCAACTTTTTTTTTACTTTGACCTCTCTCTCTCTCTCTCTCTCTCTCTCTCTCTCTCTCTCTCTCTCTCTCTCTCTCTCTCTCTCTCTCTCTCTCCCCCTCTCTCTCTCCTCTTTAAATGCCCATTTCGCGGTGTATGGAGGTCGAGTCTTGTCCTCCAATACCCATGGGATCTCTGTGTGTAAGTTGATTCTGGTCTTTAAATGTCCGCACAACATGTGTGCTTGGAAGTTGAATTTATGTCATTGGGCCTAAATGCCTACCAAAGTTCTCCGTTTTCAGTTGACCATCATGACAAGGGCCAAAGGCCTTTTCATTAAACCATTCATTGTTCGTTGTTATCTCTCTCTCTCTTTCTCTCTCTCTAGCCTCAATTCTTATCCTTGTAAAATAAAGTATTTGAAGTTTGAAGTTTGAACTCTCTCTCTCTCTCTCTCTCTCTCTCTCTCTCTCTCTCTCTCTCTCTCTCTCTCTCTCTCTCTCTCTCTCTCTCTCTCCCCCCCCCCTCTCTCTCTCTCTCTCTCTCTCTCTCTCTCTCTCTCTCTCTCTCTCTCTCTTTCTCTCAGTATCCTCTCCACCTGGAACAGGCCAATGGAGGAGCCAAAGGCCGCCAGAAGGGCTCCAACGCCCACAGACGACGCCAGCGCCACCCACGCCCACCCCCTGTCCACGTCATCACGGTCAGCCATGATGTCACTCGGTCATGACGTCACTGAAGCGGTTTGTGAACCGAGCAACGTGCAAATCTGTGAGACAGAAAATATCATGCACTCGATCGACAGTTATCATATTATCACTCAACTATAAAAATTTAAAAAAGAAGTGAAAACTTAAAAAAACAAAGAAACAAAAGGCAATCCACATGCAGACCCACACACCCCTCCTCCATTTCTCGGTTCTTTCCGGTTTTTGTTTGTGGCACAAAGCCACAAACCTATAACTCACTTTGTCGGTCTGTCTGTCGGTCGGTCGGTCCAAAATTGTCGCACATATTGTAAAAGAGAAAGAAAAGTACAGACAGAAAAAAAATACTTGGGCATAAAGTAACATTTCAGTTGTCATATCTACAGTCCTTAGGTATGGAAAGAATTGTATACTGAACAGAGCACATGAATCTTCATTTTAAAGCGTACAAAATAATAAACATACGTAATACAGACACTGCAACAGACACGACGAGTATGCGGTGCTTCTTTCGATGAGTATAAGTAGGATAAATAGTTGTCCGTCACCATACGTGATCGGACTTTGCGATGGGCTGGTTTATATTTTTGTCCGTCACCATAGGTGATCGGACTTTGCGATGGGCTGGTTTGTATTTTTGTCCGTCACCGAAGGTGAACGGACTTTGCGATGGGCTGGTTTGTCTGTTGTTGTTTTTTTCTTTTTCTGTCTATCCCAAGGATATCTCCCGAACCGCTTGACCGAATCGCGTCAAATTTTGTGTGAAGGTGTGCCACCTTAATAGGAAGAGATCGACGCAAACCGTTTTGCCGTGGTGACCTTGACCTTGACGTACGACCTTGAAAACCGAAAATCTATTTTTAGCCATATCTCGGGCACCGATCGACATAGGATGTTGAAACTTGGTATGAAGGTGGTTTGGCTTATGCCCGTTCTGATGATGGCATACCGATCAAGGTCAAGGTCAAGGTCAAAAAGATCGCTGGAGCCTGACAATCGGAGGGTCATTTTTTTCTCCTTCTGTCTGTCCCAAGGATATCTTTCGAACGGGTTGAACGAATCACGTCAATTTTTGTGTGCTGGTGTGTCACTATGAGAGGAAGGCATCAGCGCAAACCATTTTGCCGTCGTGACCTTGACCTTGACGTACGACCTTTAAAACCGAAAATCTTTCAGGGGCCATAACTCCCACACCGTTAGTGTTAGAGTCTTCAACTTTGGCATGAAGGTACTTGGCCTTATGCCCTTTCTGATGGTGGCATACCGATCAAGTGGTAGGGGTCTACACATTGGGTTTTAAGCCATATTTTCCAAAAAAACCGAAATTTCCTTCTTTGCGCTATATGTTTCTTCTTCAAGCTGTATCTCATGAACTAGAAGACAGAATCCCTTCCAATTTTGTGTCAGGATGTGACACTCTATGGGGTGTCGCAAGTGCGTGGCATTGCTGGTGACGGACATGTCTGCCGCTCAACGACGCCCTTGTTTTTTTTTTGTATGTTTTTTTTTTTGTCTGTCCCAAGGATATCTCCCGAACCGCTTGACCGAATCGCGTCAAATTTTGTGTGGAGGTGTGCCACCTTAATAGGAAGAGATCCGCGTAAACCATTTTGCCGTCGTGACCTTGACCTTGACGTATGACCTTGAAAACCGAAAATCTATTTTTAGCCATATCTCCCGCACCGATCGACATAGGATGTTGAAACCTGGCATGAAGGTGGTTTGGCTTATGCCCGTTCTGATGATGGCATACCGAGCAAGGTCAACGTCAAGGTCAAAAAGATCGCTGGAGCCTGAAAATCGGAGGGTCATTTTTTCTCCTTCTGTCTGTCCCAAGGATATCTTTCAAATGGGTTGGCAGAATCGCTTCAAATTTTGTGTGGAGGTGTGCCACCTTAATAGGAAGCGATCCGCGCAAACCATTTTGCCGTCGTGACCTTGTCCTTGACGTATGACCTTGAAAACCTAAAAATCTATTTTTAGCCATATCTCGGCACCGATCGACATAGGATGTTGAAACTTGGTATGAAGGTGGTTTGGCTTATGCCCGTTCTGATGATGGCATACCGATCAAGGTCAACGTCAAGGTAAAAAAGATCGCTGGAGCCTGAAAATCGGAGGGTCATTTTTTCTCCTTCTGTCTGTCCCAAGGATATCTTTCAAATGGGTTGGCAGAATCGCTTCAATTTTGTGTGGAGGTGTGCCACCTTAATAGGAAGCGATCCGCGCAAACCATGTTGCCGTCGTGACCTTGTCCTTGACGTATGACCTTGAAAACCTAAATTCTATTTTTAGCCATATCTCGGGCACCGATCAACATAGGATGTGGAAACTTGGTATGAAGGTGGTTTGGCTTATGCCCGTTCTGATGATGGCATACCGAGCAAGGTCAACGTCAAGGTCAAAAAGATCACTGAGCCTGAAAATTGGAGGGTCATTTTTTTCTCCTTCTGTCTGTCCCAAGGATATATTTCGAATGGGTTGACAGAATCGGCGTCAAATTTTGTGTGCAGGTGTGTCACCATGAGAGGAAGTCATCCGCGCAAAATGTTTTGCCGTCGTCACCTTGACCTTGGCGTACGACCTTGAAAACCGAAATTCTTTAAGGGGCCATAACTCCCACACCGTTGGTATTAGAGTCTTCAAATTTGGCATGGAGGTACTTTGGCTTATGCCCGTTCTGATGGTGGCATAACGATCAAGGTCAAGGTCACGGTCCGGGAGATTGGTAGGCCTTGAAAGTGGTAGGGGTCTACACATTGGGTTTTAAGCCATATTTTCCACATTTGTACTTGACAGAAGCGCTTCAGATTGTGTGTGGTACTGTATACCCTCGAGAAGAAAACATCCGAGCATACATTATCACCATGCTGACCTTGACCTTGAAGTGTGACCTTGAAAACCGAAATTTCCTTCTTTGCGCTATATGTTTCTTCTTCAAGCTGTATCTCGTGAACTAGAAGACAAAATCCCTTCCAATTTTGTGTCAGGATGTGACACTCTACGGGGTGTCGCAAATGCGTGGCATTGCTGGTGACAGACATGTCTGCCGCCCGGCGACGCCCTTGTTTTAAATGTTTTCCAAAAGATATAAAAAGCTACGAAATGGTGCAGAGATAACATTCTGGTTTACAGATTAAAATTATTGAAAAGCCAGGGGAGGCGACTCAGTGTATGTAATGATTGGAGTGGTAAAAATAGACCGCTGGGCTGCAGTCTTGTGGAGTGAAAGTGTTTGATCAAAAATTGTGTGTGTGAAGAGCATAATGTAAATGCACTCGGTGATGCCCTTGTTTGTAGTTCAAATAGTCGCATGCCACAAACGATTGCGAATCCGCGCTTGTTTTATTTTTAGTTTTGCCTTTCTTATTGCAGATTGAGCACTTCAACCTCTATCGCTTGCTATATTTAACGTTATTTTTGTTTGTGGCACAAGCCACAAACCTATAACTCACTTTGTCGGTCTGTTGGTCGGGCGGTTGGTCCAAAATTGTCACACATATTGTAAAAGAGAAAGAAAAGTACAGACAGAAAAAAATACTTGGGCATAAAGTAACATTTCAGTTGTCATATCTACAGTCCTTAGGTATGGACAGAATTGTATTCTGAACAGAGCACATGAATGTTCATTTTAAAGCGTACAAAATAATAAACATACGTAATACAGACACTGCAACATACACGAGTATGCGGTGCTTCTTTCGATGAGTATAAGTAGGATAAATAGTTTTAAATGTTTTCCAAAAGATATAAAAAGTTACGAAATGGTGCAGAGATAACATTCTGGTTTACAGATTAAAATTATTGAAAAGCCAGGGCAGGCGACTCAGTGTATGTAATGATTGGAGTGGTAAAAATAGACCGCTGGGCTGCAGTCTTGTGGAGTGAAAGTGTTTGATCAAACATTGTGTGTGTGAAGAGCATTATGTAAATGCGCAACATTTCTCTTTCAAATTATATTTAAGAATTCTGCCGCACGGCGATGCCCTTGTTTGTAGTTGACATAGTCGCGTGCCACAAACGACTGCGAATCCGCGCTTATTTATATTTATCCATTTACATCATTAAAAGTAGAAGATAAATGCAAGACGGAAAGAACGCTATGACGTAAGACTGTGACCAATGCTTCGTGGCTGTTGTGTGCATTGGCTATATAGAGGGGGGTGGGGGTGGGGTTATACTGGTGACGTGACATGCATACTAGTTTACCAGGATTGAACCCTATCAGCTTTTGTGTACTGCTGTTGATTGTTTGTCTGTGTCGTGAGGTGTGGATAATTTGTAGAGAGAGAGAGAGAGAAACACGAACATTCTCATGCGCTTGCATACTCATACACTTTGATTGTTATTGTTGATTGCTTGTTTATTATATCCCCTCACTCTTGGGTGAAACCATTTGGTGACCCCGACTTTCTCTCTGTCTGTTTGCTCGGCCCCTGCGTGTTTTGTTTGAATATTAATGTCTTGGATATTGTCTATTTGGTTATCCTGTGCTAATAATTTTGTTTTTTGCTTTTTGTTTATGAGTCGAGCAGGAGTTTTGTAGGTACCCGTCTCCAGAGTAACGGGGTGCTGTCTTGTAAATATTTTGCTTTTCTGACAGCGCGAGGGACTAGCTACCCTGGTCTTTCTTGGGGGGTTTGTTCTGTTCACGGCCTTGTTTTTCATTTCTCTGCTCTGCGTTCCTATTTTTAATTTTGCTGTCTGTGGCACTATCTTAGGGTTGCTTTCCTCCAGTGAGTAAGGTGTATGAGAGTTTAGGATTCAACTGTTTTTTTCTTCTAGTTATTAATACGTATTGATTTGTTGTGCGAGTGCATGCATAGTGTGTTTGAGTTGTGGTGATTGATTGTTAATTTGTGGTTTTATTAATTTTTGTATTTTCTTCTATCTTTTCAGTTCTTGGGGGGTTGTGGTTAGCATTGAACATTTTGTATCTTGATTCTTTGTGCATAATCATTTTTATATTGCCAATTTTACTTTCAATTTTGTGACTAAAAACAAAAGTGCTAATGTTTGACTAGTCCTCTTTGATGTGAAAAAAAAGTCTTATAATGTTTAACTAGTCCTCTTTGAAGTGATATTTTCATATTTGTTTAGAGGATTTTGTATTTTGGGATAACTGTGCTTAGTTTGTTGTTTATACATACTGGTTGTTGTTTTTCTGATTGATATTGCATCATGGAAGGGAAAAGTGAAGAAAGCAAAAGTAACCTTGGGGATGATGCTGATTTCGAAGTTTATCTTAAACGGGGTAAGGCTTTTGGGTTAGAGGAAGAAAAGTTATTAGAGTATGTTGAACGTTGCTTTGAAAGAAGAGATAAGCAATTAGGAAAGGAACGGATGGAAAAACTCAAAGAGGAGGAGGAAACTAAAAGACAAAATGAAAAATCTAAGGAGGAAACAAAAAGACAAAATGCTAAATTAGAAGCTGATAGTAGAAAAGAGGAGGAAACAAAAAACCACAAGAGGCAAAGCCTTCAAGGCTCACGTCTGATTTTTATTACTATAGCAGGCATGGGAATTCCCATGACAATTCCCATGCCTGTATAGAGAGAATACTGTTATGTAGACACTTGTGCATCTGAAAACAGAATTAATTTTTATTTTACTGTGTAAATTAAATTATTTCTATGCATTAAATTACCCCTACCCCTTTCTTTAAAATTTAATTATATGTATGTTTATATATGCGCATGTAACATAGTGGAGCCCTATTTTTATTTTTGGCAAACAAGTAAAATTGAAAAGCATATTGACCAAGCTTTCAGAAAAACATAGTGACCAATCCCCCCCCCCCCCCCCCCACCCCCGCCGGGGTAAGGGGGGTCTACGGACACCTGTAGTAGGCCTACAGTCTTTGCCTGTAGGTCTAAGCCTCTTACTGTTAGAAAATTAATAATTGAAGTTGCGTAATTCGTAAGGCCATACTCCTGATCTGTTACTGTTTTAAACTGATTGTTCATGTGATGAAAACTTGTTCCACATCATCTATATTTCTGTAAGATATTTTATATTAGTCCTAATATTTTATTTTCGTTTCGTTAATTCCCCTCCCCCCCCCTCTGCCACAAAGCAAAGGTCAAGGTCACAGCCAGCAAGCTCATCCATGTTTATCTTCCCCTGTACAGTCTTTGCACATGGTGATCAATCGTCTAGGCATAACAAAGGATTCGTACGTCGAAGGCAGTGAAATCGACGAACCCTGGATTTTCAGTATATTATTTTTCAAGACTGAAATGAATGTGGGCTAAATGTTAAGTACGTCGTCTTGATTATGAGGTAAGGCGTGATATCTTATTCTCTAGGCCTAGGCCTTGTTGCCAGAAGTGCGGTAGGCTAAGTATTGCATGCGTAGAGATGATGTGCGAATGAACACGAATAACCGTTGTCAAACTCAACAAATAAAACGAAACAACCGGGCCGTCAACGCACACACTCGGTACATCCATTTGTTACAGAAAATATAAGTTAACGACGTTAAAATGTACCTATTTGTACACACCTGAAGTCTTGTGTTTCTTTTTAAAGAGCGTTTTTGTATATCTAATGGAGAGTCTTCTTTCCAGTATCTCCTACTCGGTACAACACAACAGTAATCTCTGCAACAAATGATTTTCTTTCTTTTGTTCCTTATCGATGTATCTGACTGCTTTGATCGTCATGACTTGAAGGCTCACGTCAAAATCAAGTATCCTGCTAACTTTAACCCTCTAACATCTTATGTTTTTTTGAGAAAACGACAAAGTTAAAGTTTCAGTGGAGAGTGAGAGTCTTCCTTAGTTTGAAGAGTGTGACTGAGTCAAGGTTAAAGGTTGCACAACAGTAATCTCTGCAACAAATGATTATCTATATTTTGTTCTTTATCAATGTATCTGACTGCTTTGATCGTCGTGACTTGAAGGCTCACGTCAAAATCAAGTATCCTGCTAACTTTAACCCTCTAACGCCTTATATGTTTAGAGAAAATGACAACGTTAAGGTTTGAGTTAAGGTTAAAGGTCGGGGCCACAGACGCAACACACACACACACACACACACACACACACACACACACACACACACACACACACACACACACACATACACACAGACAAACAACCGAACATGTACGATACAATAGACTCACTTTGTTTTAAAAAACGACGTGAGCCAAAAAGACAAAATGCTAAATTAGAAGCTGATAGTAGAAAAGAGGAGGAGGAAACAAAAAGACAAAATGAAAAATCTAAGGAGGAAACAAAAAGACAAAATGCTAAATTAGAAGCTGATAGTAGAAAAGAGGAGGAGGAAACAAAAAGACAAAATGAAAAAGCTAAGGAGGAAACAAAAAGACAAAATACTAAATTAGAAGCTGATAGTAGAAAAGAGGAGGAAGCAAAAAGACAAAATGAAAAAGCTAAGGAGGAAACAAGAAGGCTTGAATTAGAAGCAGAAACAAAACGTCAAGAGGCTCAATTACGTTTCCAAATAGAAATGGAAAATGTAGGGGCTAGTAATGTTCAGCCCAAGGCTGAAAAAACTGACAGTGCAAACATAAATCAACCAAATCAATCAGACTTCCTCATTTCAAGGACAAAACTGATGACATTGACAGTTATTTGTTTCGTTTTGAGGCACATGCTAAAGCGTTTGGTTGGAGCAAAGATTTGTGGGTAATGTACTTATTTGCTTTGTTGGAAGGTCCTGCGTTGACGTTGTACGGCTACGATGTTCTCGTAGAGGTGCTGCTCCGTAAGTTCCAGTGTACGCCAGAAGGGTTTAGGAAACGTTTCCGTGAGTCCCGTCTTCAGTCAGGTGAGAACTTTGATACTTTCTCGATTGAGTTACAACGGTTGTTTGACAGGTGGATTGGTCTCTCCCAGTCTACTACATTTGATCAATTGAGGAATCTTGTGTTGGCTGAACAGTTCTTAACAAGTGTTTCTTCTGATGTAGCAACCTTCATTTCTGAAAAGGGTCTTTCAGATTTTGGAGAGATGGTCAAAGCTGCTGAAGCTTACAGGCATGCGCATCCTAGCAAAAACCTAGCTGCTAAATCTCAGTCTAGTATCTTTGTTGGTGTAGGCTATGTGTCTCAGTCAGGTCGTGATGGTAGTTCACCCGGAGAGTATGGCCAGTCAAACAGGTTTAATCATAACCAGTCTTCTGTTTTCAGGAAGCCTTTTGGTGGTGGTCACAGAGGTGGCTCATACCGGTCATTTGGTGGACAAGGAGGTGGTTTCGGAGGTCAGGCCCAGTCGTCAGTTGGTGGTGGTTACTCGATGCAGAATGTAGGTCCACGGGGTGGTTCTTTCACTTCACGTCAGCGAGGTGCGCGACGAGGTGCAGGTAACGCGTGTGATGCTGTTTGTCATATGTGTAAGGAAAAGGGTCATTTCATTTACTCTTGCCCTTGGAAGAGTGGTGATAACTCTTGTAAGCGTTGCTCGCTCAGTCATCCGCCTGGTAGGTGTCCTTTTGTTGGTCAGGCTAACGCCGCATCTGTCGTTGAAGTTGTTGAGGCTGGTTTTTGTTCCAGTGTTGGGTCTCAGTCAGCTAATGATGTGGTTGCTTGTTCCGTGGCTGATGGTTTTACAGGCAAGTTGAATCTTGAGTCAGGTTCAGTAAACCAGGTTCCCTGTTCGGTTTTGTGAGATACAGGAGCTACCATTTGTGGAGTGTGTAAACGGTTAGTGACTTCTGCACAGTTGGTGGGTCGTTCGGTGCGGTGCATGTCGTTTGGTGGTCGAGTCGATGTGTTTCCCTTGGCCAAAGTTGATGTCTGTCCATATTTTGAGGGTCAGTGCAGTTGATCTGTTGTGTGTTGGATAACCCAGTTGCTGATCTCATCATAGGCAATATTCCATGTGTTCAGGAGAAGGTAACTCAGGATGGTGTGGAGGATGTTCATTTTTTTGCCGCAGTGACGAGGGCTAGAGCTAAGCATGTGGTTGAACAGAAATCTCTAGAGAGTGTGGTTGCTGATCTCAAGGTTTCACGTGCAGATTTGATCGATTTGCAAGGAAAGGATCAGTCGATAGAGTCGTGTTTTGCACAGGCGTCTTCTGGTGAAGTCAAGTCGGTTCGTGGAGGTAGTTACTACTATTATGTTTCCAATGGAGTGTTGTTTCGCCATTTCAAGAAAGGTAAGCAAGAGTTTGATCAGGTAGTGGTTCCTACTAGCCTTCGATCTACTGTGTTGACAGTGTCTCATGATCTCTTGTTGGCAGGACATTGTGGAGTTCGTCGTACTTTGTCTAGACTGTTCACAAAATTCTACTGGCCAGGAGTTACGGTAGATGTTGCTAAGTACGTCGCTTCTTGTGATGCTTGTCAGAAGACCGTATCCAAAGGTAGGGTACCACCAGTTCCTCTGTCTAGTGTTCCGCAGATAGGAGTGCCATGTGAGAGGGTCGCGATCGATTTAGTTGGTCCTTTGTCGCCTCCTTCGGATCAGGGTCATCGCTACATTTTAACTCTTATTGATGTTGCCACTAGGTACCCTGAGGCAGTTCCTTTGAAGGATATTTCTGCTGTGTTAGTTGCTGAGGCGCTGCTCTCCATCTTCGCTAGACTAGGGTTTCCCAATGAGATTTTGTCTGATCAGGGTTCCCAGTTCATGTCTGAACTTTTGAGGCAGTTTCACACTTTGTGTGGTTCGAAGGGCATTAGAACAAGTCCATACCACCCTCAGGCAAATGGGCATATAGACCGTTTTCACGGTACCCTGAAGTCCATGCTTAAGAAGGTGATTCATTCTCGACCGAAGTCATGGCACAGGTTTCTCCCTGCGTTGCTGTTTGCATGTCGTGAGCTTCCTTCAGAGAGTACATGGTGTGACGAGGTAATGGGTTAAAAGGCTAAGTCCCTAGGGAAGACTTTTAGTGTGTTAAATTTTTCAAGTAGAAAATTTGCCTTTAGCCCACTTCTCTAGGGTATGGGAGATGAGCAACTTTCCCGGCCCCTTTTCATCTAATAAATTTATATTTGTGCCCGGGTTCTGGCTCGTATGATTGTAAGAAATACAAGTGGTTGATTTGCTCTTAATGGCAGACAGAGAGAAGTAGGGTTTTACATGAAATTACAAGACTCCCACTCTCATCAGTCTGACCAAAGGGTTCAGGATTATTTGACACTTGTATTTTATTTACTCACAAAATCTGCATAAGATTATGCAACAATAATAATAAAGCAGCTCAATGGTGCCAAAACAAAATATGAATGAAAAACAATGAAATCCGAAAGGATTTACAAGACTTTTGTCTTTCTAGAAGGTTAGCCCCAAGCAGGAAGGGTCACTAAGTGTCTTCAGTGCCAGGGGAAAGTTCAAATGATTGGCGCGGTTCTGGGAACTTAGCTATTGTCAAGTTCCTCCGTAGGGATCGGCGAGTGCTGGGGTGGCTGGGCTTGCTCGTCAGGTGAGAGTAGCTCCCAGTTGTTCCGGTTACGGCTTCGCGGGATGGCATGGTTCAGGCGTGGATTCTGGGTGCGGGGCGTCTTGGCGGCGTTCCCGTCTTGGTGCTTGTGAGTCAGGGATGATCGTCCTGCCCACGATGCCCTGCTGATAATCACAGGAGAAGGTGGATGTAGGTCTCTATGGCTTAGAGACAAGGGGCTTCAGTCGGCAGGGAATTAGTGGATCCCAACCGGCTAGAAGGCTGCCCTTGTACAATAGCACTAAGAACACATAATCTGAATTTCAGTTAACAAACTGAGATCAGTAAAACATAAAAGGTGATCAAGCCAACATCACTCTCCATCCAACACCTGGAAAGGAATGGTATCATAAAGTGCAAGATTGCAACCCACAGGCTTCCTACTAAAAATAGACAAAAGGGTTAGTAGGCATAAAATCCGGTTCTGGTACCAAAAGAGTTAAAGTCAAAAACACACACACACAAATAATCAGTGCACATAAATAGAACAGAATGTTTACTACTTCTTTTCAATAACATATCTATCTACTCCTTATTCATCATTGAACATAGGATCTAGATCAAAAATAGGATCAAACAAAAAAACAAATCTCAATCACCAGCCATCAATAATACTCACTAGTTGGGCTATTATGACTGGCTGGGAGAGAGGTCGAGTCTGCAATGTTGCTCCAGCCAGGTTTCAGCGTCTTGTGTGAAAGTATGTGTAGGCTAACTTTTTCTCACTACTCAAATTATAGCCCTGCCATTTTCAAACAATGAAAGCCTGTGATTGGTTTATAGCAGTCGACACGTCACAAGATGATGTTCTAGTAGTACAGAACAATCACACGCCGGTTACATCATTATCACATGCCGACATTAATTCCTATCCTTCTCGTGATTGGAAAGGAAGCGTTGTCTTCAAAGGGCACCGACTGTTGATGTCACTTTCTCGTGATGGGGAACGGAGAAAAGGGGGGGGGGGGTAAAGGGAGATCACCAATGTAGGTGTTACATGCTGACAGGGGAGGTAAACCGGGCTTCAAAGAGATAAATGCCTTAATCGGCGTCTGTTTGATGTTGACGGGCAATTAAAGTGGCGGGCCCGAGAAAAGAAAAGGGGGGGGGGGGGGGTGTAGATAAAGAAAGAGGGGTCATGCAGGACACTTACGTCACACATGGTTTTCTCCGTTTGAGTTGCTGTTTGGTAGGCAGGTGCGAGGTCCAATTGCATTGCTTCAGGAAGCTTGGGTCGAGGATACTCAGGTTGATAAGGACGCTAAGCCATTGTATGAATACATCTTTCAGTTGAAGAACATGTTGGCTGACTCTTGTCAGATTGCTACGGAGAACTCTGTTCGTTCTTCTAGGAGGGGCAAAGACAGTATTTGATGCAGAGCCAATTCCAGATGTTGAGGCTTTGTTCGCTACTCTTGCTGATGGTGTGTACTTCATGAAGGTCGACTTAGCCAAAGGCTATTGGCAGATTGTCGTTAGGCCAGAAGATAGACACAAAACTGCGTTTTACTACTCACTTAGGGCTGTTTCAGTTTGTCCGTATGCCGTTTGGTTTGGTGTCTGCGCCTGCGGTATTTGCGCGCATGATGCGCATGTTGAAGCTAGAAGAGTCTTTTGCCGTCAACTTTTTCGATGACATTCTGATTCATAGTGTCACATGGCAGTCGCATTTGTCCCATGTCAGACAGAAGAGAAGATTCAGAGTCATGGTCTTACGGTTCGTCCGTCTAAGATTGAGGCAGGCTTTTAAGTCTCTTGAGTTCCTTGGTCATGTTGTTGGTGCTGGTACTGTGAGGCCTGAGTCGTCCAAGATTGAGAAGATTTTGAAGATCTCTACTCCCACTACCAGGAAACGGGTCAGATCTTTGTTGGGGTTGCTCAGCTTCTATAGGAAATATGTCCCCAATTTTTCGGAGATTACTGCTCCCCTTTCTGATTTCACAAAGACAGCTAAGAATGCTCCTCGCAGTATCGTTTGGAGTCCTCAGTGTGCCGAGGCGTTGGTACGCATTCAGGAAATTTTGTCTGAGAAGCCAGTCTTGCTTTCGCCGGGTGTTGGTGCTTTGTTTGTTCTCAGAACTGATGCCAGTTCCACAGGTCTTGGTGCTGTGCTGCTGCAGTTTCATGGTGTATTTGACGTCCTTCATCCAGTTGCTTATGCCAGTCGCAAGCTCTTGGATAGGGAGAAAAACTACAGTACCATTGAACGGGAATGTCTTGCCATTGTTTGGGCTGTTCAGAAGTTCGCCAGGTTTTCGTGGGGTATACAGTTCGTTTTGCAGACGGACCATCATCCTCTCACATATTTGAGGTCGTCTACTTTCCGGAATTCCAGAGTGCTCAGGTGGTCGCTGTTCCTTCAGGAATATTCGTTTGTGTTGGAGGCAGTTTCGGGTTCTTCTAACCAGTTTGCTGATCTGTTGTCGAGGTCTGAGGTTGATCAGTTCTTGACTTGAATGTTATGTGAGTTATCTGCTGCTACTGCGTTGTTTGGAAAAAACAACTTGGTCGTTGTTGTTTTTATAAAGGGGGGAGTATTGTTACGCAGTGTTTTGGGCGTTTTTGGTGATGCCATATTTCTGGTTTGGGACCTCAGCGCAAGTATGCGTATGACGTGACGCGCAGATTTGTATTGAACGGTTTCGTTCAGTTCGAGTTCATTTGCCATGTTTGTCTTGAGCTGGACACTCCGTCTTTTTTGGTCCTGAGCTGTTAGCTTTGAGATGTGGACCTGGGCAACTCAATGATGTTTTTTTGTAAGCTGCTGTTGATGCAGGTTCGTACTTATGGGTTTACTCTCTTGTTATTTCTATGTATACAGTTGCTGGATTCCTTGTATGGAATTATATTTTCTGGCTGTGTTTGGTCAGTTCGTTACTTGGGTGTGATAGACTTTGTGTTGTGATAGACTTCAAGGTGGTGTGTCGAAGGTATTACTCTTTGTGACTGTTGGAAGAAGTCAATGATAGTTTGCAGGTTCCAAGGTGCTGTGTTGAGTGCGTTGTTGTTTGGTAATAATCAGTTTGTTCCATTTTGATGGTGGTTTGTTCTTTGTTAAAAGGAGACTATTTGGTTGGTAAGTCTCGTGGGCTGTTAACACGTACATATCTTGGATAGCTTGTATATGGTTGGTATCGATCATTTCAGCTTCTGTGGCTGGCTAGGAGAGTGGTGAGGCGTGGGTCCCATCTCCTTTGACGTGCTGACTGTCCATTCCGTGCGGCGGAGTGGCACCCAGTGACAGAGTCGGCAACACTAGGATGCATGCGGGCAGACGTGACTTCGTTCTGCACCGGCGGGCCTGGTTGAAGAGAAACTGAATGGCAGGAATGCACTGGGAGCACCTGCGGGTTTGTTTTACTGCCAGTCTGATGTATGGTAATTACTAGAAAACAAACATAGTTTTGGAAAACTTAAAAAAGAACCTATCAGTAAACAGAGAAAGTTTTTTGAAACTAAGATGGGAGATAATGGAGATTTACTTTAGTAAAGCGTGTTGTTATTTGAAATAGTTTCCCTTCCTGTATACATCAGGAAAAGGCGAAACAGACGACAAATGAACTTTGTAATTTATTGTAAATGTGAATGAATAATTTATTCTTGACATATTTTTGACTTAATAGTTTACCAGGATTGAATCCGATCAGCTTTTGTGGACAGCTGTTGATTGTTCGTCTGTGTCGTGAGGTGTGGATAATTTGTAGAGAGAGAGAGAAACACGAACATTCACACGCGCTTGCATACTCATACACTTTGATTGTTATTGTTGATTGTTTGTTTATTATATCCCCTCACGCACGGGTGTAACAATTGTGACTGCGATTAATTATTCAACAAAGATAATTAGCTCAAAAAGTTGATAAAATACAGCTTAATATTTGCTAAGAAAGCCTAGTCTGAAAATGCCTGGAGTGTCCAGAAATCGAAGGGGGTGTGGGGGGGTGTTGTTCTGCACTTTCACCCCACATTCATTCCCTTGAAACTCATAAATTAATGTGGCTATAGCCCACTAATGAACAAACACGCATCAGGCATAACGCCCACTCTTTCCTGTAAATGTGATCCTTTTTAGTCCCCGAGCGGAAGGTTCGCGGAGCTATTGTTTCTGTCTGGTCCGTCCATGCCTCCGTCCGTCCGTCCGTCCGGCTATTCGTCCGTTTTTCTCATACTGCCTAAAAGGGTGACAGGAAATTCGATGATTTGAATTAGAATTTGTCCGTTAATCAAACTCGCGTGGAATTGCTTTGTACGGTATGCTGTGTGCAGCAGGGAGTCAGTGAAGGAAGCGAGGAGTACCCGCACAACAAACGGTCTAGTCTGCCAAGGACCAAGAGCTTCGATGCCGTCGTCTTCGATGTGCTCAAAGTGGCCCCCCGAAGACTTTGCCGTGAGTTGTGTCACTGTGTGTGTGTGTGTGTGTGTGCGTGTGTGTGTGCGTGTGTGCGTGTGTGTGTGTGCGTGTGTGTGTGTGTGTGTGTGTGTGTGTGTGTGTGTGCGTGCGTGTGCGTGCGTGCGTGCGCGAGGGGGAGAGGGGTAGGGGTAGGGGGATGAAAAGCAAGCGAGTACAACAAGCTCTAATGCCTATAAACGCACTACAGGGCCACACCAAGTGATTAGTAAGCGGGAGGGATGGGGGGGGGTGGGGGGTTTCCGCTGGGGATCCAGGGAGCTGCATAGTCCCGGGTTAAGGGGCAGTGGTGTGGGGGGTTTCCGCTGGGGGTCCAGTGAGCTGCATAGTCCCGGGTTAAGGGGCAGTGGTGTGGGGGGTTTCCGCTGGGGGTCCAGTGAGCTGCATAGTCCCGGGTTAAGTGTGTGTGTGTGTGTGTGTGTGTGTGTGTGTGTTGTGTGTGTGTGTGTGTGTGTGTGTGTGTGTGTGTGTGTGTGTGTGTGTGTGTGTGTGTGTTGTGTGTGTGTGTGTGTGTGTGTGAGTATGAATGTGTGCTTGTGTGTATTGTGGTTTTGTGGGTTGTGTGTGCACGCATGTGTGTGTTTGTGTGCGTGTCTGTGTGTCTGTCTGCGTGCGTACGTTGTGTGTGAGGGTGTTTGTGTATGCGTGTTGGTGTATGTGGTCAGTCCATGCGGCTCAGTTGCTGTGGCTTACCGAATGGGGTATGAATGAGTTGGCGTCAATAATTGTGTGTGTTATGTGTGTGTGTTTGTGTGTTTGTGTGTGCGTGTGTGTGTGCGTGTGCGTGTGCGTGTGCGTGTGTGTTAGAGAGAGAGAGAGATAGTTGCTTTGTATATATGCACTGTTGGTGGTTGGTGTCACTCTTGAATGCTTTTTTTTTGTTTTTTGTTTTTTTTGTTATCTGTTGATGAATAATTGAGCTCATCTGAGGTAAAGCGCTATATAAATGTACTGTTATTATTATTATTATTAAGGGGCAGTGGTGTGGGGGGTTTCCGCTGGGGGTCCAGTGAGCTGCATAGTCCCGGGTTAAGGGGCAGTGGTGGGGGTTTTCCGCTGGGGGTCCAGGAAACCCCTGCACGCAAACGTGCAGTAATTTGCATTTTATGTGTTTGTGTCTGACTGCATCGTCAACTGCGGACGTGGCCAACTCCTTTATATCATAAAATCAGTAGAAAGAGGAAAAACTAATAATGAAAAGCTAAACTTTAAGTAAATAAAAACATTAAATCGAAACGGCACTCATCATTTGGTTGTTGGTTTCAGAGCCAGATCACACTGATGGATTTGCCAGTGTTCCAGTCCATTGGGCCGGAGGTACGTGCGTGCTAGAGATAAAGGTCAACAAACACGTTGTTCTTTTATTTTATTTCGCCATGACAGCACAGTGTTGTGGGGTAGTAATGCTATCACTGGCCTATCCCTGTGCTGACATGGGGAAAGAGTGAAAAATAACAGCGTGCATTGTGACCATAGCAGGGGCTAATCAATATTTGTTTTATTATTAAACTGCACAACCCGCCTTGGCTTAACCCTTTCAACGCCAGCCATTTTTCGGCTAAAACTTTCCATTAAACTTACCTGGGTAGAGAAAAGATTTCGTCTGCAATATTGGGGATTCCTTTGTGACAGGCACCCTACCTCCCAAAATTAAGAGCATAAGGTCTTGGATAACAGACCCTCATTTGATGCCTTTCAGTGACATGGGTGCTAAATCATTGTGGTGCCAAGAGGCGACAATGGCGATGAATTCTTTTTAAAGGCTGTGTCAGACCAACTATGACACAGGCTAGAACACCAAGGCTACGTCTAAATGTTGTTGTGCTCTGCACAGTTATGCGTGGGGGGGGGGGGTTGTCTTTAGCCGTGGCAAGCTCCTATGATAATTATCGTCAGTCTCCAAAATCCTCCTGAAGTCGGAGTGTGGCTGCCCACGTGGCGGGGTTTTCTAAAAGTGTCACACACGTAAATGTTCCCATCCCTATAGCTGGTGCATGTGTACCATAGTGTTCAAGTGCTTCGGCTGTTGGGATGATCCCTGGAGTCTTTTAGCCAGGGTACGACGAGAACAACAGCACACTGCACACTGGGCTTACATAATTTATTAAAAGTTCGTGCTTTTCTTATTCTTGGTCTTCTTGTTGTGCTACGTATTAGTCCCCGAGGCGAAGGTTCGGGGAGCTATTGTTTTTGTCTGGTCCGTCCGTCCGGTGTCCGTCCGGTGTCCGTCCGTCCGTCCGTGCCTCCGTCCGTCCGGCTATTCGTCCGTTTTTCTCAAAAACTATTCTGTCTATCATCATCAAATTTGGTATACTAGTTTGCCAAGATGCAAGCTATCCACTGATGTATTTAGTTTTACATTAAGGTCAAGGTCGCGCCAGTTACGGGGTTCAAACCCCCAAAACACATAATCGCTAATATCTCGCGAAGTTTTGCATGTATTTCAATGCAGGTTTTTTTCACAACATTTTTTGATGAATGGTCTATAACACAGTTGTCATGAATTTTTCTGTGCACTCGTGTGCGCATGATCGAGCGCGCTCAAATCACGGGTCCGAACCCTAAGGCTATATATCAAAAACTATTCGGTTTCGTGCTGTTTTCATGCGTTATGCGTTTTTTTATGTAGTTACGTGCTGTTTTGATGCGTTTTTATGTATGTGTACAGCCGACACATTCCGATTTCGGAGTAGCTCGGCGATGCTGCGAGGGGACTTTGCAGCCGCTCGGAGTTGCACTTGTTTTTTCTGTTAAAGACCCTGCACGTCACATGTCGAAATCACGTGTTGTCACGTGTTTTCCACCCCCTCTTATAGCTATTAAGGAATCTTAAGAAATCTTCCTAGCATAAGAGGGAATGTGACACGTCGCGTGCAGGGTCTTTAACGACTTTATTTCTAATTTAAAAATATGCTATTTTTGTGACCTTTTCATGACCTTGTATTCCCACCAGCTAAACAAATTGTTTCCCTGCGACTGCATTTCTGGTTAGTTGATACGCCAGTGAGTCACTAATAGCAGATGTTTGCAACATAGCATCTCGGACAAGGCCTACCTATAACAATACCGGGCTAAGTTGCCATTTAGACTCGGACACGCACGTACACGCTTACACACATACATTTTGTACATATACACGCGCGCGCGCGCGCGCGCCGCGGGGGCACACATGCACACAATCGGACGGCAAGCACGCACAAGAGAGGAAGACAAATAGGACTCAAAGCCTGTTGGTTGGTTGGCTTACCTGGCTAAAAGACTCCAGGGATCATCCAAACAACGAGAAGCAATTGAACACTAAGATACAAATGCATCAGCTAGGGATGATAATTTTACGTGTGTGGCCGTTTGTGATTACCCCGCCACGTGGACAAGCCACACTCCGTCTTCGTGGGATCAAAGCCTGTTTATAAGCCCTCCTATCCAGGCAAGATGGAAAAAAGACAGTTGTGTTGTTGTTGGGGCGTTTTTCTTGGTGTGTGTTGTGGGGGGGGGGGGGGGGGGGGTTAGTAAACACATCACAATCCTGTCAAAATCAGTATTGGATGTTTCGGCATACGTGCGATTCCTTTTCAACGACATAAAAAAACTACTAGAGAGAGAGAGAGAGAGAGAGAGAGAGAGAGAGAGAGAGAGAGAGACGTCTCTCACACACACACACACACACACTTTTTGTTTTTTTTAACAAAATATCAGATAGACAAAAAGAAGCGCGGATTCGCAATCGTTTGTGGCACGCGGCAATATGTGCGACAATTTTGGACTGACAGACAACCAACAGACCGACAAAGTGAGTTATAGGTTTGTGGCTTGTGCCACAAACAAAAACAAGGGCGTCGCTGAGCGGCAGACATGTCCGTCACCAGCAATGCCACGCACTTGCGACACCCGTAGAGTGTCACATCCTGACACAAAAATTGGAAGGGATTCTGTCTTCTAGTTCACGAGATACAGCTTGAAGAAGAAACATATAGCGCAAAGAAGGAAATTTCGGTTTTCAAGGTCACACTTCAAGGTCAAGATCAGCATGGTGATCATTTATGCTCGGATGTTTTCTTCTATAGGGTATACAGTACCACACACAATCTGAAGCGCTTCTGTCAAGTACCAATGTGGAAAATATGGCTTAAAACCCAATGTGTAGACCCCTACCACATTCAAGGCCTACCGATCGCCCGGACCGTGACCTTGACCTTGATCGGTATGCCACCATCAGAACGAGCATAAGCCAAAGTACCTTCATGCCAAATTTGAAGACTCTAACACTAACGGTGTGGGAGTTATGGCCCCTGAAAGATTTTCGGTTTTCAAGGTCGTACGCCAAGGTCAAGGTCACGACGGCAAAATGGTTTGCGCGGATGCCTTCCTCTCATGGTGACACACCAGCACACACAATTTGACGTGATTCTGTCAACCCGTTCGAAAGATATCCTTGGGACAGACAGAAGGAGAAAAAAATGACCCTACGATTTTCAGGCTCCAGCGATCTTTTTGACCTTGACCTTGATCGGTATGCCATCATCAGAACGGGCATAAGCCAAACCACCTTCATACCAAGTTTCAACATCCTATGTTGATCGGTGCCCGAGATATGGCTAAAAAATAGATTTTCGGTTTCCAAGGTCGTACGTCAAGGTCAAGGTCACGACGGCAAAATGGTTTGCGCCGATCTCTTCCTATTAAGGAGGCACACCTTCACACAAAATTTGACGCGATTCGGTCAAGCGGTTCGGGAGATATCCTTGGGACAGACAGAAAAAAAAAAGGAAAAAAAAACAAAACAGAGAACAAGAGAATGTTCCTTTTGGCTCATTGCTGATAACCTTGCATATTTCAAACAAATATGAAGTAAAATCACCCATTTTTCTGTGATTTCATCACAGAAAAAGTGTATGTTTTTATTCTATTTATTCGAATTATGCAAGATGATCAGCATGCGCCAAAAAAAACATTCTCTTGTTCTCTCTGCCTACTCAAAACGAGCAAAACGAGCAAAACGAGCAAAACGAGCAAAACGATCGATCAGCATTGTGCCAAAAAAACGATCCCTTGTAAAATCACCCATTTTTCTATTGTTTGTACACACGAAGCCAAAACGAATAAAAAAAAAAAAAAAACCCAACTATTTTTAGAACCAAAAACATGTTGAGACACGCTCAATCCACCGATGACGTCATAAAAAAAACCCAACTATTTTTAGAACCTAAAACATGTTGAGACACGCTCAATCCACCGATGACGTCATACCACAAAAAAAAACCAAATTTATTTTTACAGTAAAAAAAACACCGTTTTGAGTCATCTGTTTAAAAATAGGATGCGGGGGAATTTGCTACTAAAAATAGTTATAACGGTGTTTTTTCATGTCGTTAACAGGAATTAATTTTTTAATTATAGAAAATATTTTGAGTTTTAAAAAGTAACTCAACATGGCAATGACGCATGATGACGCTATTGAATACGCTTTGAAACGAGTTTTTAGAGAAACAGATTTAGAAGTTATTGATCCGTCGAATGTATTAGAAAGCGTAACACACGCTATTTCACAAATACCGGGGAAACTAGTTATAGAACCCCCAGTTAAAGTGCTGCTAGCGGTTTATGTAGAGTATACAACAATCCATGGTGAGCAGCTTCAAGTGTGGGTCTCTACTAAACAACAAGTTGTTCTTACTTATAATGATTTAACAGAAGATTGGGCAGACGAAATGATTACTCAGTTTGTTAAAGCATCTGAAGAAGCAAAGCTGAGAGGATCTGGCTGGTCAGAAGGCGGCGTTTTAGAAATCAAAATGAAGGAAAGTAAATATTCACCCATTCAAGGAAATTCATTTATTCCTCTACCTAAAGATTTAATTTCAAAACGAGCAGTATTAAACATTAAGAATACGGACAACCAATGTTTTATGTGGTGTGTTTTAGCCAAACTTTATTATTTTAAAAAGAACGCAGAGAGAATCACGAATTATCAAACTTTCATAAACGAATTGAACTTTAATGGAATTGATTTTCCTGTAAGCGTAGATAAAATTGATCAATTTGAAGAACAAAACAAACCGCTAACTGTAAATGTCTATACATGGTCAATAGAAGAAAACCTTAAACCAATCCGTGTTTCAAAGAACTCCCCCATGATTTAGTAATGATCCAGATAAAAAACATATTGATTTACTCTTAATAACGGATGGACCAAAAACACACTACACACTAATCCGCACAATGAGTCGATTATTATCATATACAACCACAAATCATAAAAAACAGGAATTCTGCCGAAGATGTTTGCTGAGAATTCCAAGCATTTATGCTGCAGTTGAACACAAAAAACATTGTAATTCATCTGGTTGATTGCAATACTGAACTTATTACTCCGAAAGAAGGTAGTAAGGTGTTCTTTAAAAACTGGGAAAAACTGCAAATTAAGTCCATACGTCGTTTATGCTGACTTCGAATCCATCATCGTTCCGTATGAAGGTCCAACTCCTAAAAATCTACCCAAAACTTCTTTAATAAACCACCACCAAATTTGTTCATACGCATATATTATTGTAAGATCGGATGGTAAACATTCAAAACCTAAAATGTATAGAGGTCCTGATGCTGCAAAACATTTTTTAAAAGAAATGATTGACTTGCGAAATCACTGCTCCAACAATCTTAATCTATTAGATTTAGTTATGACTCCTTCTGATTTAATTCAATTTGAATCAGCAACCAATTGTTGGATTTGTAAAGGTGAATTCAATGAGATTGATGATCCTGAATACCCCGACACCCACAAAGTCCGCGACCACGATCACATCAGCGGGAAGTTTAGAGGAGCTGCACATAGTAACTGTAACTTGCAGCTCAACGTTAATCCAAAGATTTGGAAGCTGCCCATATTCTTTCACAATCTACGTGGCTACGACTCCCACTTAATTCTACAAGCAGTAACCGAGT
>CM065707.1:23247951-23268460 GCA_017654935.2 Phymorhynchus buccinoides
TTGCAAGTCCCCCACGCAAAGAAATAATGTATTTCCCTTTGCACTTTAAAATGTATCGTGTCACTCTTAAATGCCCCATTAAGTTTTTAAAGTAATGCCAAAATCGCTAAACATTTCTTAATGTACAACAAACCGTAAAACTGCTCAGCGTAATAATTATTGAGTCGCCCCTACAAAACCATATTTGTTTCCCAATGTTATTTAAGGATTGCTTATGTTTAACCATTTGACTTTGTAAGAATCTTATCATGGAGCGCTACCTTAAGGTTTGAATACACTGTTGCTCATATTAGATCGTTGCAGCTGTATCGGTTTATTTGAATCAGTTGATATAAATAAACATGTTTTTTTGAGATAAAATTGATCATTTTTTTCTAACAAAAACAAGTTCAAACTATCGCATGAACTTATTTTCCATTTTTGTCAGTATTCTTATCTTTATGTGAATCATGGACGACCACAACTAAATCTCTATAAATGCAAATATATGGAAACGTTACTTCTAAACCCTAACATTTTTGCTAGTTCTCCTGCAAAGCTGTAACCTATTCTCTCTTGCTCTTTGAATATTAACGTTACTTTTAAATTTCCCTCATTAAGTTTTAAAGTAATGCCAAAATCGCTTAACATTTCTTTTAATGTACAAAAACCGTAATAACCGTCAGGTATAAGTTAGTTTAGTCGCCCCTTCAAGACTAAATTTTGATATCCAATTGTTATTTAAGGATTCGCTTATGTTAATCCATTTGACTTTGTAATAAATTTCATGGAGCGCAACGTTAAGAGAACCGTTACTGTTTTCAATGGGGCGTTGTAATGTTATTGACCCGTCTTGATCAGTTATATAAATAAACATTTTTATTTCAGATTTATAAAAATGAATGCTTTTAAATATAACAAAGACGCTAAATACGCAATCGGATCGTATAACCTTAAAACTATAGATGTTAACAGTTTAGTTGTTGCGGTGGGGGATGACACCTTTCAAGTTAAAGTTAGTAATCCGTTAGATCAATATTTAAACCCACCCATCAAACAAGACAACATCGCTAATGCATGGTTTAGTCATCCAATGCAGTTTTATCAAAACCAGTTAAACTTTGCTGTGTTTTGTGCAACAACAGGGTGTGGTGTTTCATTCGCCGATCATTTAAATCACCCTGATCTCATGGTAAAAACAGTTTACAGATTTCATTTCTATTACACAATCAGACGTATTTTGTCTGAACTGCAGGCACCATTACCGAATTATTCCACTTTCAATCCAGTCAACAACAGAATTAACATGAAGGCATTTGAGCGGATTTGTAATGAGTATAACATTGATTTTCATGTAAACTTTAGACGACACTTTAGACAGAAGTTAGATTTTAATTATGGATTGGGTTCACTTTATTGGAAAAACCACAAAGAATGTGAATACAGTTGGAGTCCTCCTTACACATCCTTTTCTTCGGGTTCACTCCATCATTTAGAATCTGTAGAACAACAAAAAAAATATAAAAACGCTTGGACTACTTTTATTCTTGATACTTCTAAAGGATTGACAATGGCTGGGATAGAACGAATCAATGATTCTATTCGTACTTACGTGTGGTGTTTGCTAGGATCGCAAGCGCAAGTTAAATCTGAAATCATGAATCCTTCTACTGGAATTGATGCGCAAAAACAGTATTTAGCCAATTTAGAAGATGCGATCAATTCTGCAGTCGATCTTCCAACAAGTATTAAAAAATATCAGGACGTTTTGAGATTTGCAAGATCGAAAGTAGACTTTGCTGTCGGTAGTGGATTATACATGCTGCCCTCTGATCTCAGGCTTCAAATAGGAGTAATTGAAAACTATAACAACGAAATCCTTATAGCTGGAGACGACCAAGCAATCGGTAAAAACAATGATCTAAATTCTGAAGCTGCTGCTCCATCAAGCCAAACAATTCCAATAAAATCTATGACAGCGAACTTACCAACTTTAATAAAACCAATAAAATCTATGACAGCGAACTTACCAACTTCAACGAACTTAACTGCAACTGATGATCATGAAAACGAAAAGACAGCACTAGTTCTTTTTTTAACTGCGGCTGGTCTAGTTTATTTTTATTTTACTGAAAAGTAATCCGATAATCATAACTAATAACATCCATAAATGTTCTGCCATAAAACCGACTACTTTGCTTGCTGTAGAAAAAAGCCAACTGATTATTCCACCTAATATTCCTGGTATAGCGTCTAGAGCTTTTATTCCTAATTTTTTTAATAGATTCTTTAAATGATCCAGTTGTTTTTTAATCCAATTCTTATCGCTTGATGGTGGAGATGGTGGCGGTGTTCCTGGTGTTCCTGGTGTTCCTGATCCAGTTAAAGCAAACACTAAAGTAGAGATTGCAAAACCTAAAGCTGTTAAAACACTAGCAATCGTAACACCTTGCTCTTTAAATAAAGTTTTTATTCTTTCTGCTAACGTTGTATCTTCGTGTAAAATTCTTTGGATGGTTTCTTTTATTCTGCTGACTTGTGTTCGTAATTGTTCACGGTTAGTTGACAGTACTTCTAGTCTTGCTGCTCTCTCTAGTTGAAGATCATCCAGTCTTTTTTTGATTCTATCTTTTATGTCTTGTCCAAGGTTACCGTCATCAGCTTCAACCAACTTTTCTTTTTCTCTGTCAATGTGAGCGTCAAGTTCGCTTAGCTTTGCTGTATTATTTGTTAACTCACCTCTAATAGATTTTAATGATTCGTTGAGAGCCATTATATCTCTCATAGGTAATGGTGGGTCATTCAATGTTTTTAAATGGGTTTCCTCACCATCTAAAGTTATAAAACTAGTTTCCATGTTTATTATCTGGTCGGCAGTTGCGCTTAAGTCTATAAGAGGAATCGATTGAAGTTGGGAATCAGTAGGTAGTCTTTGTAGCGCGTTTTGAAGTTTAGAAACAGCTTCTGTTCTTTGGTCTGCTTCAATATCAAATCGTCTTTGTTCGCTAACACTGAGCTTGCTACGAACAGTACTCTTTTTTAAAAACTTAAAGGGGTCTGGTTTAGTCGTAAGTCTGACTAGTTCACCATTATCTTTTTTCAGATATAAATGCTCATCTTGTAATTCAAAGTCACCGGCAACAATAACATCAGGTGGTTCTTGTCCTATACTTTCATAAAAAGAACCTACTCTATTTTCCATTAGTTCTCGTCTTAAAGATGATCGTTGACGAGACGAAGTAGCTTCACTCATGTCATCTCCAGCTTCATCAAAAACATCATAATCTTGTTCATCTTCTATTCCTGCCATGATTTAATTTTAATTATGTTTTTATTTTTTAAACAAAATAAAAAGATAATGTCACAATCATACGGAGCGAGTCTTGATCCATACAGACGGTTAAAAGAACCACTCGGTGTAAAAGGAACCAGGCAGAGTATCGTGATAAGTAATAATCCTTCAACTATCGACCAAAGACAAATATTATCAGTAAGATTTCCTAGTCTGGGATCTAATGAAGTCATCGTGCCAGGCACTGCTCGTCTTGCATTTAAAATAGACCTGGAGTCAGAGACGGATCCAAACAGAACTCTAGTTGGTAATCTTGGTAGATCAATAGTTAGTAAGATTACTATTAAACTTGAAGGGAGAGAAGTAATGTCATTAGATAATGCAGATGTATTTTTGTGTTATAACGACCTTTGGTTAACAGAAAAAGAAAGAAAAGATAGGATTTATCAGGGGATACAGGGGGACAACGGTCTTAAACATAGAATAGAAGCTGATGACAAAAAAGCTAACAATAAAGATGAGATGGTTGCTGAAGTTTATGGTAATCGATTCTACATTCCTCTTGATTTCGAACTACTAAACACACACTCTCCGTATTATCAGGGCGCTTTACAAGACAGACTTATGTATGAATTTACTTTTAATGATTACACCCGTGTTATCAGATCAACAGAAGATTCAGATGCAAAATATAGTATCTCAGACATCACATTAGAGTTTGACATCGTTCGTCATCAAGAACTAGCTCGATTGATTTCACAACAATACCAATCAAGATTTGCAATCTACTACAACAGAATTCTAAATCATAGTAAGCTAACCAAAAAGACAACAGACACAATCTGGAATATCGATTTGAATACATCAGCTAGATCGTTGAAAGGGATTTTGCTGCTGTTTGAAGAAACCAAAAACCCCTTTAACAGATTAAGCGAGAAGTTTTATAATCCTAAAATAACTAAGCTGACAACCACGATTGAAGGACAACCGAACCAATTGTATGCTAGTGGTCTTTTACCTTATCAGCACTTTGATGAAATTCGAAAGTTGTTTGGTGGAGGTGGACTGCAAAGAGATCCGTCTGTTGATTTAATTTGTAAAGACCTCCATCTTCATGATGTCAGACTAGAAGATTATTTATCCTCGAAGTATGCTTTGTGGTTAGATCTTAGAACAACTGATGATAACAAACTCCATGGTAGCGGAAGAACAGTTGGTGATGGGTCAGGAGGAATAAACATTCAAATCCATAAAGAAGCAGCAGAAGCAGATGAGCAAATATATGTTTATGTATATTTACTATGCGATGCTCAGCTGAACATTGAGAATAACAGATTAAAAGATATTGTGTATTAAAACAACAATGGACTTGAAAACTGATTTAAAACAGATTAAAACAATGGACTTGAAAACTGATTTAAAACAGATTAAAACAATGGACTTAAAAACTGATTTAAAACAGATTAAAAGATATTGTGTATTTAAACAATGGACTTAAAAACTGATTTAAATTTCCTTACAAAAGAAGCTCATTGTGGCTTATTTTGCGGGATGACTGGGTGTGGAAAAACAATATTTATGTTAGATTTAATACAAACGGTTTATCGTTATCATTTTGAACATATAGTAATTTTTTGTACTACTTTAGAATTCAACAAATCATACAAAGAAAGAAAGTTCGTTTGGACAGATGACGAAATCTATTTGGTTGATCCAAGTAATAAACTAAGCGAATGTTTGGAACATTTTTATCAACTGTTTAAAGGAACGTCAACATTATTTATTATTGATGATTGCTCAGCTGAAAAAGACATTGTTAAGAAAAGAAATAGTTTAGCCAAGTTAGCTTTCAGCGGTAGACATGCAGGAATTAGTGTTTGGATTTTAACGCAAAAGTATAATTCTGTTTTAAAGGACTTTAGAGAACAGTTAAAGACGGTTGTTTTGTTTTTTACTAAAGATAAAAATAGTTTTGATGAATGTCTTGATGAAAATGATGTGATTGAATCAAAAGAAGAAAAAAAGTCGATTAAACAAAAACTGAGGAAAGAGAAGTTTTGTAAGCTAGTGTTAAAAACAGATTTTCCTAGTCAGTACAAATGTTTGTGAAGGGCAAAAAAAAAAAAAAAAGGTCAATTTTTTTTTTGGTTTCTTTTTTATACTGGGTCAAATTCAAGGTTAAACTTGTTGTAAATTTCTGATAAAGTATCCATTATTTTGCTTTCAATTTCGAACAAGTATTTACTGACTATTTCATCGTCTTCCATTAATAGCTGAGATAGAACAATTTCTTTCTGCGCATTCCTTAATCTTTTCAATAAAATGTCGTAATTCTTTGTCTTGAGTATCTCTTTATTCTGAGTCTCCATTTTAAAACTCTTTTTTTTTTTTTGTCTAATCAAATCGGAACTGTGTCTGGTGGAATTATCTGTAATTCTTCTTTAACAAAGGCTCTTTTTGGTGTTGGTCGTGTTGTTGTATCAGTTTCTCTTAAATAATACACCGGTGGATTCATTTCTATTACACTTTTTATTTCGTACGGATCGATACTCCAAATTGGATCAGTCGCTCTTACACGTGTGTCTCCTTCTGCTTCTCCTGGTGCATAAAGAAACCTAACTTTGATTCCAAACGGTATCTGCTGTTTTGTACTTGAATGTTCATGAGGCGTGTCTAACGAAGTGTCTATTGATTTTTTCTGTATTGCTTTTACTGGTTTAAATCCTGTTACTTTAGATTCTTCGTTATTCATGACTCTCAGAACACTACTTAATCTTCTAACCCATTCAGTGTTTCTAGTTGAATCAAGGAGTTCTCTGTGATATTGGTAAGAGAAAAGTCGTTCAGCTAATTGTTTGTTAAAGTTTTCGACTAAGGCTTGTGATCTATGATTTCCAGGAATACCTCGTTTAATAGATACTTTGTGTTTTAACATTAGCTGATTGAATTGTCCTTTAAATTCTTTTCCTTCATCAACTTGAATTAAACGAGGATAGGTTAATGGACCGCGTCTATAGATTTCTTGTAAAGCAGCAGAGACTGATGTAGCACTTTTATCGGTTAATGGTTCTGCGTCTTTATATCTTGAAGCTAAATCAACGACTGTCAGCGCATATTTAAATCTTTTTCTTCTGATTAAATCATGGGGTAAGTATAGAAGATCCATTTGATGCGTGTCATTTGGTGTTGAGTTAACGAAGTGTGGTCTTTTAATTCGTTTAGGTGCTGGTAGATAAATTTGCCATATAGCTTGTTTAGATAACCATTCTTTTGCTGTTTGTTCAGTGACTCCTGCTGCTTGACTGAGTTTTGTAATAGCTGTTAAACCTTTCCAATAACCTTTTGGTGAGTAATAAATTTTATTCATTTTAATATTATATCTTTTTTGCAATGAAAAAAACAGCAGTCAAATTTTATTCATTTTAACTAAATCTTTTTTGCAATGAAAAAAACAGCAGTCATACCGATTACAATAAACGCTATCTCCTGCATCTTTTGTTCTTCAGATGATTGGTAGTAGTCACTTAATTTTGGTGGTGGTGGGAGCTGCTGTAATTGTTTGCCCGTCACTAAATAATACTCTTTCATGGCATCGTCAACATTCTTAAAAGTGTTTGCTGCATGACGTTCTAGTTTTAATTTGTTATTAATGAAGTCTAATCGGGCGATTCTTTGCCTTTCATAAGCGTCTTGTGCTGCTGCTAATTGTTCCATAGCACGATCGTGTCTTTCTCTTTCCTTGTTCGTTTCTAGTTTACTAAATATGAAATTACTTCCTGAAAAAGCAAGCGCGTTTACTACAGCACCGCCGATCATGATTGCGAGTGAAGCCATTTTATTCAACAACAAAAAAACAAAAAAAAAAAACATTTTATTTCTACTCGAATTAACTAAAGAAGTCATTTTATTTCTACATATTTATAGTTTCTGGAATTATTAAGAAGTCATTTTATTTCTACATATTTATAGTTTCTGGAATTATTCCTCGCTTAACTAAGAAGTCATTTTATTTCTACATATTTATAGTTTCTGGAATTATTCCTCGCTTAACTAAGAAGTCTTTTGTCGCGATTGAAGCAGTAATCACAGCGATTAGTTTACCTGAGTCCTCTAGATCAAGTTTTCCTAGGTCTGGTGGTTTAGTTTTCAATAGTTTTTTAGCAATCATTGTGTAAGCAATTGAAAGAGAGCTGATTAGAGCAGATTGATATACAAGATTAATAATAGTGTTTTCCATTTTTATTTTTAAAATAAAAATATAAATTAACTAAAAATGAATTGTGACGAACTACTATTAAACGCTCAGGAAGCAGTAATTTCTGATGAAGCGTCATCAAGTAAAAGGGAGAGATTGTGCTCTCTAGCTGCGTGCGGGAAAACAAAACAACACTTAGGTGTAGAATTTAGTATAGAACAGATTCAACAAATGTCTTCTGCTGACATTGAAAAGTATCACAACAGATATGAAGCGCAATTAGGATCTAAAATGGTTAAAAGTTTAGGACAAACAGTGTTAGGTTTGTACATTAAAATAGTTAGTCAGTTTTTTCCACTCGATTCAAGTCAAGACTTAATGTATGATTTAAATCAAGATCCTGTTTTAACAAAGTCGCTTGAATCGCTCGGATGTAACCTTTATTATAGGTTTGGAGGGTTTTTATCACCAGTTATTGCGGGGTTAATTACTTTTAATCATATAGATTTTATTGCTATTAAAAAAGAACATGCAGAATCAGGAACAGAATACGGAGCAGAATCAGCTGACAGCGACCAAGGTGACAAAGAGTGCAGGTCGAGTTGAAGCAGGTAAAAGATTAGCAGAATGGAACAGACAAAAGAAGTTAAATGAACAAACAAAACAAAAACTTTTGACTCAGAATGAAAATGAACTTGAACAATCAACCATAAATGCAATACCAGTTAAAAAAAGAAGAAGAAAAAAGTAGTACGAATTACGGTGTTGTATTGGTTACTGTTGGTGCGGTTGCTGGTGTTGGTTATTTGTCTTACAGATTATATGAAAAATATATGCAACCAAAGCTAAAAACACAAGTAAAATACAAACAAAACAATCAGTAAAAGCAACAGACAAACCAGAAATCCAAAAACCAAATAGCACAAAACCTCAGAGTGATCCATTTTTAATGCAATAATTTTTTTGTTTTAAAACTTCATAAGAACTTAAGTAAGAACATGATAAGAACATGATAAGTACTAAGTAAGTTTTTGTGTAAGAACTTAATAATAACTTAATAATAACTTAATAATGACTTAATAATGACTTGTTTAAGAACTTAAGTAAGAACATGATAAGAACATAATAAGTACTAAGTAAGTTTTTGTGTAAGAACTTAATAATAACTTAATAATGACTTGTTTAAGAACATAATAAGAACTTAATAAGAACTTAATAAGTACTA
This sequence comes from Phymorhynchus buccinoides, assembly GCA_017654935.2. Taxonomy (NCBI): domain Eukaryota; kingdom Metazoa; phylum Mollusca; class Gastropoda; order Neogastropoda; family Raphitomidae; genus Phymorhynchus; species Phymorhynchus buccinoides. Next base: position 23,256,643 of record CM065707.1, read on the forward strand.
AGTAAGTTTTTGTGTAAGACTTAATAATGACTTGTTTAAGAATTTGAACAATAACTTAACAAGTTATAATGAAGAACTTAGTAGTAACAATATCCTAAAAATAACCTTAATTCCTGTTAACGACATGAAAAAACACCGTTATAACTATTTTTAGTAGCAAATTCCCCCGCATCCTATTTTTAAACAGATGACTCAAAACGGTGTTTCCCCACTGTAAAAATAAATTTGGTTTTTTTTTGTGGTATGACGTCATCGGTGGATTGAGCGTGTCTCAACATGTTTTAGGTTCTAAAAATAGTTGGGTGTTTTTTTTTTTGGATTCGTTTTGGCTTCGTGTGTACAATAGAAAAATGGGTGATTTTACAAGGGATCGGTTTTTGGCACAATGCTGATCGATCGTTTTGCTGACTCGTTTTGCTCGTTTTGAGTAGGCAGAGAGAACAAGAGAATGTTTTTTTTGGCACATGCTGATCATCTTGCATAATTCGAATAAATAGAATAAAAACATACACTTTTTCTGTGATGAAATCACAGAAAAATGGGTGATTTTACTTCATATTTGTTTGAAATATGCAAGGTTATCAGCAATGAGCCAAAAGGAACATTCTCTTGTTCTCTACATTTTTAGACCACGTGTTGGGGTAAATAGTATTAGACAAACCAGTATGGGGGGGGATGTGGGGGGGGGGGGTGGGGGGGGGGGGGTAGGGGTGGGGCTTTATCCATTCATTGTTTCAAAAGATGAAGCGAGTAGTGGGAGTGTGGGGGAAGGGGAGGGCGGCGACCATACCGACTACTATTTTTTTGATTTTTTTGTTTTTTTGTTTTTTTTGTCTCTTTTCTTCATTAAATCTTTTAATTTTTTTAAAAAAAGAAAAGAGGGCGAGGGCGGATATCGGTGGGGGGGGACGGGGGGGGGGGGGGTGGTTTGTGGAAATGGGAAGGGGCGCCAGGGAGTGGGGAAGCTTGCTTTTTACGTGAGCTACTTCCAAACATTGTGCTCTCCTCAATTATTCAATATTTTGCGCTGTTGTCAAACAAACATTGTGACATTGTGCCGTTACAAAAGCAGTTACGACGCCACATCAACCAATTATTGCACCGTGTCAACAACCATCTACAAAACAAAACCTGACCGTTCAAACAATTCGCAGCAGCATCAACACATTTGTGCCCGCGGTCAACTCCAGCTCTGCTACTGCGTTCTGCGTCAAAAAAAACATTTCGGGCCGTGATCAAACATTGGCGCCCCAACCACCTCAGAACAAAACGACACGCACAGTGTCTAACATTGTCGTCCAGCGTTAAACATTACACATACAAACACCAACCCTTCGGTCTGAACACGCTCGCATAATCCGTCAGAAAAACAGACTTCACAAGCATCAAACCTTAACAACAAACCCCCACAACCCGACCTAGTCTTCAACAAAGCAAAAGGCACTTTGGGCGTCAAGAACTTACAACCCCCGCATATCACCAACAACAACACACGCAGACCGGAGCGTCAAAACATTTACAACCGCATCACCAACGCGCAGCAAGAGAATAATTATCTTATCAATTAAACACCCCACAAAAATGTACAACAAGCCCACGTCAAACATTACACCCGGCAAACCCCGCAAGCGTCCAATACATTGCACTGAAGGCTGCAAGACCGACCGTGCAAATTCTTCCAAACATTTACTACTAAACAACTGCGTCAATAACATCGGCTGCGCAAGTGCACATCAAAACATTATCACACAATTAACACAAAGGAATCCAACAACAACATTTCACCCAAACACACAACCAAACGTCCAATTACAAACAAACACAACATCACAACACAAAAACCTGCGTCAAAACCAGGGTCGCGCAGTTGTCCAACATTTCACCCACATCAAACACACGCAAATACGCGCCAGCGTCAAAAAGACCGTTCAACACAACTGCAATCAAAGCGCGCACGCGGCGAGCGTCCACCAAAAAACATTATGCGTTTGCAAAGCGCACGCATCAAGCCTCACCGCTCCAAGCAATGCGCGCAGTGTCAAACATTGCTCCTGCGTCAAACAACGCGCATTGTCAAACACTGCACAGCTTCAAACATTGCGTTGCATCAAGCATTGCGCTGTGACAAACATTGTGCCGTGTCAAATATTGCGCCGCATCAAACAACGAGGCAGCAATCAAGCAATTGTGCTGCATCAAGCATTGTGGGCTGCATCAAAGGAAATTGTAAATGAAAGTGTCAAACATTGCGTCAAACAACAATTGAGCAGCATCTAAGCATTGTGATGCATGCATCAAGCATTGTGCTCTTGGCATCAAGCATTGTACAGCGTCAAACATTGTCAAACAACGAGCACAGCATCAAGCCTTGTGCTGCATCAAAGCATTGTGCTTCTGCACCTCAAGCATTGTGGTCTGCGTGCAAAACATTGTGCAATACAGCATTGGGCAGCATCAAGCATTGTGCTGCATCAAGCATTGCACTGCGTCAAACATTGTCAAACAACGGGCACGGGCTCAGCGTCAAACAACAGTAATTCCGCATTGCGCAATGAAAATTCAGCGCACGCAAGCACATGCAACATGCAAATACACAAGCGCGGCAACACGGTACCACACTTATGTTGTTATTTACTGCCGTATGTTTTACTTTGGGCACTACATTTTTTTGGGGGGATTTTTCCGTCCGGTCCAATAACATTTGTTTTCATAGGCTCCGGATTTTTTTCCCAATCTTCTTCCCCCAAATCTCTGCATAGTCTGGTGGCTTCTGGCTCGGAAAAGCTTTGAACTTGCCTATCCCCCAAAGAGGGCAGGGGCTCGGTTGAACCCTATGGTTTTTTAGGTTTTGGGTACATAACCAATGCAACAAAACAAAACAAAATTAATTTTAGCAAACATATTGAGCCAACCTCTATCCGAAGTTTCACTACAAAGCAACCTGCACTATAAGATAAGGTCAGCTTTTAAATAGAAAATCATTGTACAATTGTAGACCCACGCCTTTTGGTGTCCAATTTTATGTGTGAGAAGTTCCAACTTATGTACAAACTTACCCCAATTCTGTGATTTTGCTTTGCTCTAATTTCCATGGAAATGTGTGCTGCATAATGTTTCTTTTTCCACCCATACACATGCTGTGCATTTGACGGTTAAAATTGGGATGCTTGAACTAAAAAAATAAAAATTAAAAAACAACAAAAGACAAAAGGTTAAAAAAAGGGAGGTGGTGTTGTGAACAAAGGTGATATAATAATAGTTCGAGTAAAAGTCATAAATTGTAGGCTGTGTCTTCGGAAATGTTAGGGACATGATATTCGCTACCGATGCGGGTTGGCCAATAATAAATCACCCATGCCTAAGACTACGGACGATAAATCAGTGTTTGACGCTGCTGTTCGATCCAGGTTGAACCTTAAAGAGGAAATCTATGCGCATTTGTATGCGCTATTAATTAGCATCAGTGATGCCAAGGAAGTACAGGCCAAGTGTGCTGCTTAGTTTTAAATAGCTAAATGTAATACTCTCGTGCACGCACACACACACAACCACACACACACACACACAAATACATCTGACAACACACCACACTGATGCACTCACACAGCACACACACACCACACACGCTCACTTCAGAGAGAGGAGAGAGAGATAGAGAGAGAAGAGAGAGACAGAGAGAGAGTAAGAGAGAGAGATACAATTCTTATAAATGTTATAGAGAGGAAAAGCGAGTGAAGAGAGAGCAGATCTCCGAGAGAGATAGAGAGAGTAGGAGTAGAAGATAGAGAAGAGAGAATTCTTCCCAATAGAGAGCCAGAGAGAGAGATTAGAGAGAGAGAGAGAGAGTAGAGAGAGAGATTGATTCTCTAGAGATAGAGAGATGACAGTCGAAGTAGAGAGAAAGAGTAGCGAGCGGAGAGAGAAGAGATGGAGTACTGAGGTAGAAGTAAAGCGCAGTAATATCTTCCTAATCCCTGGTTCCGTTCTAGTCCTTGGATCGCGGACTAGACTAATACAAAAATCTTAGGCAAACAGATATGGACGTGCATGATGATGCTAGGCAACAACAACGACAACAATATAAAAATACCACAGAGCCCCAAAGGGGGGGGGGGGGGGGGAAAAAAGTATTAATATTTATAAACATAACTACTATTGACAATTCTTGCAGACGACATGTCAAAGGCTCAGTAACACAAATATGGAAAGTTCTGAACTTTCATCCAAACGAATTTTCAGGATTCAGCAACACTAAATAAGCTGCGCCCCCCCTAAAAATTTCCCCTAACCCACTAGCCCTAATTGAGGACACCTAAGACCCTACCCCCCCCCCATGCCCTTAAAAAATGGTTAAAACCTGCTGGTTTAAACACAAGCCACGAAACAATGATCATTTTTTTTTTTTTTTTTTGGGTTTTTCCCCCCCAAGTCAGTTTTTGTTTGTTTTTCTTTTTTTTTGTTTTTTTTTTTGCGTTTTTTTTTTTTTTTTTTTTTTTTTTTCCCCGTTTTCCCCTAAAAAAAAAATAGGGGGGGGGGTTTTTTTTTGGGGTGGTGGGTGGGTTGTTGGGGTGGGGGGTGGGGGGGGGGGGGGGGGGGGTAAAAAAGGGGTTTTTTTAAAGGTTTTTTTTTAGGGCTTTAGGGTTTTTAGGGGGAAATTTTAGGGGGGGTTTTTTTTTTTAGTTTATTCCCCCAAAAAAAAAAGGTTTTTTTTTTTTAATTTTAGGCCCTTTTAAAAATTTTGGGGTTTTTTTTTTTGTTTTCCCCCTAAAAAAATACCAAGGGCAACCCACCAAACCTTTTTTTTTTAAATGGTTAAAATGGGTAAGAAAAAAAAAAAAAGGCAAAAATTTTAAAAACCGGAAAAAAAATAGAAAATTACCCCGACAGGGAAATTTTAGGTTTTTAGGGGGGGGGTTTTTTTGGGCACTGGAGATGACACTCAGTTCAGGTTCGCAACATCCCCAGATCTAGTGCCATCTGGTGTTGCGGTCCCCATTCAGTTGTCTGTGTCTCTTTGGCATATTTGTCGAAGGGACTTCTTCACGTTGCGATGGCGGCGGTGCGTCGCTTTCTCTGTCGTGGCCTTCTGGCTCCTGGCTGTAACAGGACGTCACTGTTGCCGCCGGGGCAGTCGGCTTCTTGTGCGCTGAAAAAAAAAACCCCAAAAAAACCCCATCAGTTTTGTTTTTTTTTTTTTTTTTTTTTTTTTTTTTGTGTGGAGCTGAGATCCAGTGTCCTGAGTCAGGTGCGTGTTTTCTCGTTCTAGCAGGGCATCGACATCGTCCACATTTCTCTCAAAGGCACTACAGCATCATATGTTTCAGTGTCTTTAATCTAGCCTCTGCTTTGCCGGTTGGCCTGGTGATGGGATCGTGAGGCCATTGTGTGGATTAATTCCATGTCTGTGGGACCATTTCCTAGGAAGAGGGCTGAGGTGAACTGGGGCCCCTGATCTGACACTATCTCTCTGGGATCCATATCTGGTAAAGTGTTCCATCATCCCGCCTATTGATGCCCATTCTGGGCACTGGCGTGATGCCTAAGGGATGCAATCAACCTCAATGAATTTGGAACCGTAGTCCACAGTTACAGATAGTGTCGTCCCTGCAGCCTCACCAGCCAGTTCCAACCTCCTCAGGGCCTCTGTCCATCACTGTGGCTGTTCAGCGTCTCTTTTCTGTTTTCTGAGACCTCCAGCTGCTGACAGGCTCACACTGTCCACCATTTTGCTTGATGTCTTGGGCACATCGCAGGCCAATAATTCAAGTTCACGGTTAACTTTTTCGTTCACGCATTTCAGGATGAAGCCTTGCTGGTAGCTCAGAAGAGTCTCTGACATCGAATATGGGCCGCGCTCGTGAGGAACGTCACACTTTCGTTTCTGGCCTACCCATCTTGATCAGTTGCAGAAGCGCTTACATTGTAGGATTCCAATCTCGTCGCCTCTTCGACCTGTAGCTCGTCTTGGTCGTACATCCCATCAGGGAACTCCCTGACACATCACCCGCATCTCTCCACCCGCGGGTTGGTGTGAAGCTCCCGGCTTCAGCGTGTCGGACGAATGTTCGCTTGTCCCCTTGACGTACTGGAACACTACGTCGTATCATGCAGCCTCACATCCAGGCTGAAATGCGACGTGACGCCTTGTATAAGGCTTCTTCAGAAATTGACGCCAGCGTTTTGTGGTCGTTCTCTAGCATACACCCTTACAACCGTAGGTGTCTTGGTCAACCGGGGGGGGGGGGGGTTCCATCCATACCCAAACACCGAGTGCCCTAGCATCTCTTTTTCGATTTGGGCCCAATTTCCTTTCAACAGCGTCATGAGGGCTCGGGAAGCATTTCGATGGTCGGCCATCGTGACAAGGATGGCGGGGCGGCTGTGCATATAATATCCTGTGCCAACCGCCCGTCTTTGCTGCTAATCCACAATTCCCAACCCTGCGGTAAGCGAAGTCATCATTCACGCCAGTCAAAGTAACAACAACCAGGTGATTGTGTGGTCTGCTTTTTTTTTCACAGATTCAAAGCTGCTCTCACAGTGCATCACCGACCCATAGAATGCCATGTACACAGCCGTATCTTCGAGTGCTCGCATTGTCTCCAGATCCTGGTGGAAAGATTTTGCAGAAATTTGGCAATGGTGTAAATTGAACCCCAAATAAGGGGCGCCGCCAATCGGTGACGAACTCCAATGACGTTTTCTGTGGAGTTGGTATAGCTCTTCGTATCGTGCAGAGTGACCCTCTTCGGATCAGTAAAATAGGCCGCTTGTCTGGCACTCAATGTCCCATTAAGGTGATCTCGACCTTTGTTTAGACTTCTGCCCTTCTCTCTTCCACTTGATGGTTCTCTCCTCACTGGCAGCCGGTTTTCCTGGAGATTCTCTCAGTTTTGACAGCATGTCAGCCCAGCTTCAGCTTCAGAGTCGACTCGGTCCGATGACGAGGATGTCATCTGCTACAGACACAAGTCTCTCGAGAGCGTCCATCCGTCTTTCTTGGACATATTTCACTGCTCACCGTCCACCCGAATGGAAGCTGGCCCAACGAAAGCGTCAAACGTGGTTAAGTCATGTCGTTAACAAACTTGCTCTTCACAAGGCGGACATGGCCAAAACGCCTCTTTCACGTACGAGTTTTGGTGAAGATCTTGGCATTGTGCAGTAGAGGGTAGTACATCAGCCATTTGGGGTAGCTGAAATGTTCACGCACTAAGGGCGGCAATCAAATTGGGAGTCGGTTGCAGATACGCGAAAGTGCCATCAGTACTGGCCTTCCTATCACTGCCATTTTGCTCACACCATGATGTTGGTAGTGTCAACTTTGTTCCACTAGCCGACGCCTCGTTCTACCAGTATGCCGGAATCTGCTTCTGGACCTCATCATGCAAGCAACTGTTATCTGCACACACAGTGTGACACTTTGGTGATTTTGGTGTCCTGGCTTGAGTTGAAGGTGGCTTTGCCAAGGTCACAAGAGTCTCTTGCGTCAGCAGAGGCAATGGAAAATTGTCACAGAGGTTCACTGTGTGTGGTGGTCGATCAGATTCTAGGTATCTTGAAGTCCAGGAATTTCGACAGAACAATCAAACACTTGAGGGTATTCGCCTTAACCACCCACGAAAATTGGCGGACTAGGGGGACGGGTCACTGCAACTCTGTGGGATTGTGCACTTGAATCACAGTGTACCTCTCCCTCTCCCACACTGGTCTATCCACAGGTGGATCCACTTTCCAACATCGTCAAGTTCTGCTATAAACATGGCGATATTTGCATGCCTGTCCAAGGATATTATAATCGCAAAATTTGTCGGTATCACAATTTGCCACACTGGCCAGCCTGAAAACCTACTCTGCTTGCCTACACGCATCAGCGCAGTAACTGGACCTTCTTTCACGACGTTACTTGTGGGCAGACTAAACCTTAGTTTTAGGTTGACAAAGCATATGGGCCTCTTGACTGGGGGCAACCATAACTCAATATCTCTTTCCAGTTTTGACGTAGAATTAGAGTCTGACTGCCTGCATATATGCCTCTGGAGGAAGAACACGGTGAGATTGGAGAATCCGGCGATGACATGACGTGCCAATGATTTTCCCCCACAGCACGTAGGACTACCTCAGGCTATTTCATTGCAGCATGAGACTTGCCGCAAAATCTGACAGATCACTTCGAATCAAACCACTGTGTTCACCCTCCTCACGTGCTCCTCCTCGTCCTTTCATCAGTTTGTGGCCGTCAGACATCTGGTAAACCTCCTTTGTCAGATGTGTGGATGTGTCGAAGAGGTTCTTGTTGTTGTTTTCTGGAGTGTTCAGATGAACTGCAACAATGTCCACAGTTTTGCTCTCGAAAATGTTAGTTGCCTTTCTCATAAAACAACCGTTCTCCATGATTGGACTGAAACATACACTAAACACCCATTTTGTCACTTAAACATTATATTTAGCCTCTGTCCAAAATATGCTAAAGGCTGGCTGGCGAGATCTGGGGTCTCGTGAGAAAGGTTAAAAACTCGTGCATTGTAGGCCTACTCCAAAATCGATACTCTCAATGACCTTAATTTGACCTCGTCAGGTCCTGCAACTATTCTTTTTCTTTTCAAGAGGTATCCAGGACTTTCGTTGGCTCATTCTCTCACTCCAGCTGACTGCAAACGAAAACTTGCTCATAAGACTTCGTTGACCTTTGCTCAGCACAATTCTAAAATATTTGCATTTTGCCGTAGCCTTGGTCTTTCAGCAGTTCCACCACAGCTACAAGCGTAAAAATGTCAATCTGACCGAATGACCACGAAACGAAAATGGTTCAGACAAAGGCTTGTTGACGTCTAGATCTAGTTTCTAGGAGGCAATCTGCACAGGAACATGGGAATTCTCCATGAAATGTGGTTCGCAACCAATAGTTTCACATTGATGACACTCAAGTTATTTGACAGATTCTTCGAAATAGTAATATGGCATTTAACAAGCATGCCACCAATGTTCTGACAATCTTGCAGAACGCCATATAAAAGGCTCGCAGTAACACAAAGTATGTGAAGTCTTCTAGTAACCTTTCTAAATACCAAGGTCGAATCATTCAGGATTCAACAACAACGTGATTAAATCAGAGCCGTCTTCTAAGCCAAAACAGACATAGCAAGTGACGACGGACAAAAGGACGGAAACGGACACACACAAGTTGCGACTTACAACAAGAAACTAGGATTGACATGATCAACAACACAATTTTGAAATATTATCTGCGACAACTCGATGTGTCCCTTCGCCGCCATCACATGTACTGCTTTGCTATTACTCAAATGTATGTAATAACTGACTGCCCTTTTGTGCCGGGGTCGGTGTATAGCATACAACATACAGAATGCATATTAACTATTATAGTGTGCATAGACTCCTTTTTGTCCCGGAGTTCAAATAACCTAGCATGTATCATCTCTTTACCTGATATTAGCATAACGAGGACTTAGAGCAGAATGGTTGGGGCATCATGTGTACTATTTGGGCGATATTTAGCACTTGGTGTGTTATATGCAAAAATGTTAGAAAAAAGATGCTCTTTCATCGTGTCTGTATTCCTCGCCTAACCTCTGGACATTACATCTATCTATAGGGAGAATCGACTAGTCATACATGGATGACAGATAAACAATCTAAAAATGAATTGACTACAGTCGTAAAACCGAACTGAGTTTGATATGGAACAACCACAAACTTGACAATAACATACTGTTAGTTCTGTTGTTGTGTCCGGTTGTGGAATTCCTTTCATCTTCGGTTCGAAATCTGGGTGTAATATCCTATCTCTAGATTCAATCTCTTTACATGGACCCTCCACGTTAATCAGTTTATGTAAGGCACCTCCACTTTCACAGCTTCGGGGGGGGGGGGGGGGGGGAAAATTAAGATAAAATCCTCTCCTTTCCTTGTCTGTTACGCTGCTAACAACTCGCTGTTGCTTCCATCCCTCCGTCAGGCCTTGATTACTGCAATTCTCTGCTCGTAGGTCTTTCTAATCCAACTGAGTAAACCAAAACAATACCAAAATCATCTGCAAAAAGGACTTCTCATTGCGAAATCGATACCTGTGATCATGCGACCCCTCTTCTAGCCGATGCGCCTTCACTGGCTGCCTGTTAAGTGACCAGAATTTGCGAGTACCAAACTACCTACACTCTCTGCTTTCACATCCATCAACTCTGAATCTGTTTGCCGTCGATCCTTTCTGAACCTCTTTTCAGCCTTACATGCCTTCTAAGCAACTGAATCAACAGAGACTCTTCTCCCCGCTTACTGTGTGATTCCCTAGCATATTCGTTGCGAATTCCTGTAGTACACATCTTTCTCTCCTGTGTCTGTGACCTACCAACTTGGAACTCTGTCGTACCATCTTTCATCAGACAAAAAAACACCTCGCCTCCAAATCTCAGCTGAAAAAACCCAACCTCATTCCATAAATACCAGATTTGACTGATCTCCACCAGAGTGAGGAAACTTATGGCTGTGGGTATCGTGTCTGCATGCATGTGTGCTGCATGCGATACGTGTGTGCGAGTGCTTGTGCATGTGCGGCAAGCACTGTGTGTTTTTATAAAGAAACCGTTGGGAGTATATGTTTATGCCCGCATCCTGTTGGTGTGGGCGTGTGTTTTTTGCTTCTATGTTGTTTTAGGGTTTTTCTGGGGTGGGTTGGGTTGTTTTTTGGTTTTTATGTCTTAATCTGTTTTATCTTAGGAATGTCTATGTCTATTGGGTTAATGTGAATCAATGTTACATGTATAATTGTTATGATGATCCTTTAAAAAAAGTGCTTTATATAGTTATTATGTTTTAACACGCAAGTGTTAACTATCTCCGAATCTGGTAGTCTATTGTGAAGTTTGTAAATCATGTTATCGTACGTTTTCATGTGTGCTATTTGCGAAGTGTTATTATATGCCTTATTATGTTTAGGTAAATGTAAGTTTGCGGAATCTGGTCATTATTTTATGAATGGTGTTGTGTCGTTGTCGCACGTGCCGCAGCACACACATCCACGTCACTCACACGTGTGTGCATGCACAAGGGCATTCAAGCTTTGTGCAAGCGTGCACTCATACACACAATCACTGGGACATGCACACACACATCTTCTGTATTGCTATTTTATTCCATTGGGTATCCTTTTTTTAACAAAACAGTTGTAAACATGAATTTGATATATCATTGTATGTTGAATTCCATTGGTCAAAGTCAACTTTATTGCCAATTGGTCAGGCCATTTAATTAAAGGTGGCGCTGATGAGTGTAATACTTGCTTGGTCCTGCCATCTTTTATAGTCGCAGGCTAAGACAGTGCCTCATGTCGATGACCTGCCCGCGAAATCTTTATATAATTACAAGCAGCATCATTCATCAGTTATATTTTACAAATCACGGAGTGTCATTATCTGCAGATTTTATTTTTAATATTCAGGACTATGACTTAAGCTTTATGTAATCATAAGCTGCCAGGTGTATAGAGTGATAGACAGTTAGCTGGAGTCCTTGTCTCGGAAAATAGGTTGACTATTATGTATCTTATACACGTAACAAAGGCATCTTTCGAGCCTATTACTTTCTCCGTAATGCGAACCAATTGTTGGGATTAGCTATGATTGGTTGATACCGTAAGGAACGCAGTGAACTCTATATTTACTGACACGGAGGAGCATGGAAAAAAAAGCGTCTTATGCACATATTTGTCATTTGCACTTACGTTTCGCAAATATTGAATACACGACGTTCGCGCTATATATTTATTTAGTTTTATGTGCCAGTTTCTATTTGAGGTAAC
>CM065707.1:23268960-23286460 GCA_017654935.2 Phymorhynchus buccinoides
TACGCATGCACACACTCGCACACGCATACACCGACAATTATTCAAGAGTAAGATAGTTACAATGTGAAAATTCTAAGAAAAAACATAGACCACATATAATTCACCTCCTCAATCAAGCTTATAGATACAATACTGTGCAAACATAAAATCATACTGCCATCAACATTACCATTTACGCGACTCCTAAATCGGGGGGTTGCTCCCACCGGGGAGGGAGAGCGTCTGCCGCAGCCAGAGGAGCGCCACCCCCTTTTTTTTTTTTGCATGCGATTTTTTTTTGGGATTGATTGAGGAAACGGAAAGGGGGGAGGGGGGGGAGGGTTGGGCTGGGGAGGGGGTAATTAGTCGACCACCAGGACGAATTAGGGATTAGGATTGTGTTAAGGGTTTATAATTTAGGTATAATTTTCATGAAACGATGGATGTATGTGTATGTTAGGATGCATAGTGTCTGTCTAAGAGATAGCAAATGTACAATAATTGCTATGTTTGTCTCTAGAGTCTATGTACACGTCATTTGCTGCAACTTCCATGACTTTGTACTCCCTGACTTGACTTGACTTTTTTCCAATAATCGTGTGTGTCTGTGTGTGTGCGCGTGCACGCGCACGCGTCGCGTGTGTGTTTTGGTGTGTGTAGGTGTTTTTGTGTGTGTGTGTCGTGGGTGTGTGGTTGTGTGTGTGTGTGTGTTTTGGTGTAGTGGTGTTTGTGTGTGTGTTTGTGTGAAGGTTTATCAATATTGAATATTATGTTGCCCTTAAGGTTTTGTCGATCTATTGTCTATGTACAAACATTATAGTATAGTTGTTTATTTTATGTTGCATGCAACTGTTATTTCAGTCCTATATATCTATGACTCGCGTTGGTGTGTCTCCTCTCTTCCTCTTTTTATGTCTTGTCCCTCTGTCTGGCTCTCTGTGGTCTCCGTCTCTTGTTCTTTCTCTGTCTGTATGTAGATATGTCTCTTTCTCTTTCTCTCTCGTTCTCTTTTTCTCTTCTATCGTTATAAGTGTGGGTCTGTAGGTCTGTTGATTTGTTTAATTGTGTGGCGCCCATGGGCCCCCGTCTTTAAGTGTCCATCAGTGTGAGTGTTTCAAGTTGGTTGCGAAAGTGTACTGTAGATTATTATGTCATTCATTATTTGGGCGTGATTGAGAAATTGACTGAGGGATCAGGGAAGGGGGGGGGTGTTGGTCAATGTTTAATGTATACATTTTGTTCATTGTGTTTACTATTCATTTTTAGGGAGTTCTGTTTTTTTTTTTAAGCGCTCTATGAGCCTGTCTAAGATGTAGCGCGCTATTAAAAGTTTTCCTGTCTTAAATAAGGATAGATGATACCGGTTATATCCATTGTGGAAGCTTAAAACACAGTAGGGCTACGAGGGTGCGATGTTACAAATTGAGAACTCCTTACCGATTTACACGACGTATAAAGGTTCACTTACTACAAAATGAAGAAAAAAAACAAAAAAAAAAAAAACAAAAAAAAAAAAAAAAAAAAAAAAAAATAAAACACGAAAAAGGCAGGGGGGCCAAGGTCTAGGGGTAATGTCCCCCTTGCAGCTGAAGAAAAAAAAAAAAATAATTTCATAGAAGGTATCTTAGTTTTTTTTCTTTTTCCTGACTTATTTATACAAATGACCTATTTTAAAGTTGCTTTGCCGAAAAAATACCGTAGACACAAATATGCTTGTTTGGACAAATTAAAAAAAGTAAAAAAAATAAGGAAATTCCTTTCTGGTTAAAATGACAAGAAATTCCATTTGCACTCTTACCAAGGCAGAACAATAGTTTGCCCACCCTTGGATTCAGTTTACAGTTTCATTTGGAAACTGTTGAAAAAATAAATTTAAAAAGTTCCAGTCATTTTAGCCACTGTCAAGGTTCCAGTGGTTATGAACAAGTTAAGAATTCGGTTGTTGCCTGCTTTTGTATATTATTCATATATTTTATCCTTTATTATAAATATATGCAGATTACTATAGGTGGTAGAAACAAAAGCACGGCTAAACAGGCGCATGGGCGGGTAAGAAACCCACCACAATTATCTCATGAAATAAATAAAATATAACTTGTACTCATTGTTGTTCTACATGAGACGAGCGTTTAATGTCTAGCATTCGTCCCCACTCGATGGGCAAAAATTTGAACTGAAAATTGTCTTTATTTCATTAGATAATGGGGTTGGCTGCGTATTACCCGCCCATTGCGCTTTTCTTTTTACTCCCCGGTGTCTCTTCCCCCTATACGCCTTTGTGTATGTAATTCGTGGCTCTTTTATGGACCAAAGAATTTTTAAAAATTTTTTTTAAAAATTAAAACCAATAAATAATCAATACATAATGATTAAATAAATATCACACAACAGCCACCTTCGAAGGAAATTGTTTTAAAAAAAAAGTAAGTGCTGGTAAAAAAGGTTCTGCTCTTTTCAAAGCTGTCAAATTCTAACCCCCGCCGAAAAAGAAACAGCTGGTACTCCCTCTGCTGTCAGAGCACCCCCCCCCCCATCAAATACTCAGTAGGCTACACCTTCCCTAGGGGTATTTTTGTATCTTATTTTGCTTAGACTTGTGTTAATCGTTGTGCCTGCATGCTCGCGGTCTTGTGTGTGTTGTAGCGCTGTCCTACTCTCGTTGTGTTCCTGTGGAAGGAGGTAGGGTGGTTGGGACATGCGTTGTTGGTATTTAATGTGTATGCACCGTTGTGTATGGCAATGTTTGTTATGTGTTGGTTGTATGTGTAGGTGTGTGTCTTGGAGTCTTGAGAGAAAGAGGGAAAGAAAAGGGCGAAGAAAAGTGAGGATCTGAAAAGAAAGACATCTGAGAGAAAGGAAAGAATTGAGGGGAGGGGGAGAGGACTGATACACGATTTAGGATGTAGTCCGGACGCGAAGGAGGGAAGAGGAATGTGAACGGGAAGACTGTACACGTTTGTTATATTGGTTGCAATGTTTGGTGTTGGTTTGTTTTTTCCCCCTCTTATATTGGTCGTTCCATTCGATGGGTGTGCATGCTTTTGTTGTTGTTGGGTTGTGTCTTGTGCAAAACCAACAACGATTTCCTTTGTATTCCGATGCATTGGCTGATTAAAGAATCTTGAATCTTGAATCTTTTGTTCCACTTCTTGCGGTTATTGATGAATTAGTGGGGGATGGGTGTATAATTATTATGGGGTGGTATCCGTGTTTCTTTCCTGTGCAACACTCCACGTACATTCAAATACTGACAAAGATAACCTGGAGATTTGGAAAATGTTTGCATCTCAAAAATCTCCCTGTTTCGTTTTGTAAGGACTCGGTTCATACGTGAAGGACGAGTTTAGAAAAAAAACCCAAACAAGTGCAACGCCGAGCGGCTGCAAAGTCCCCTCGCAAGCACATCGCCGAGAAGCACCTAACTCCGAAAATCGGAATGTGTCGGCTGTACACAATACATACAAAAAAGCATCAAAACAGCACGTAACTACATAAAACAACGCATTGACAAACAGCACGTAACCCGAAATAATCAGTTTTTTTATATATAGCCTTCCGGTTGTTTCGGACCCGTGATTTGAGCGCGCGCGCTGATCATGCGCACACGACTAGCGCACAGAAAAAACTATCTTAATGAACAACTGTGTTATAGACCATTCATCAAGAAATGTTGTGAAAAAAAAAACTGCATTGAAATACATGCAAAAACTTCGCGAGATATTAGCGATTATGAACCGTTTCGGGTGTTTTCTTTGAACCCCCGTAACTTGGCGCGACCTTGACCTTTAAATGTAAAAATCTCGAATACATCGCAGTGGATAGCTTGCATCTTGGCAAACTAGCCTATACCAAATTTGATGATGATAGTACTGAATAGTTTTTGATAAAAAAAAACGGACGAATAGCCGGACGGACGGACGGACGGAGGCCACGCCGGGGTCACTTGGCCCACGGCCGGAGGCCACGCCGTAGGCACGCCGGAGGCACGCCGGAGGCACGCCGGAGGCACGCCGAGGCACGCCGGAGGCACGCCGGAGGCCACGGACGGATCAGACAGAAACAATAGCTCCCCGAACCTTCGGCTAGACGGGACTAATAATAATAATTAATGCCCCCCAAAAGACTGTCGAGTCTTACATAGGTTTCGTTGGAGCAGTTAGACGTACTACAAGATTTTGCGTATTTTAGCGAAATGTTTGGGTGGTGGATCGGGGAGGGGGGGGGGGGGGGGGGGGGGGGAGGAGGGGGGGCTGGGGGGACTTGCTGTGCGTTCGTCAAGGGAAACTTTCAGTGTGTGATAAATGGGCCTCAGCCAGTAGCCTTGGCCCTTAACCTAATAACCCCAACTGACCTTTCTATTCATGAAGTAGGTACCTGAGCAATGTTTTGTCCAGCCAGAAAAACAAAATAGCTGTTTAGATGGAGTTAACTTCCTTAGCTCTTGAAAACAGGTGGCGTTCCATTTAGAGGCCGTTTCTTAATGAGGTTTCATACTGAAAATTATCTTCCCCTGATTCGTCACTAGGTGGCGCTTGCACGTAGGCCCTAAAGCCCGCACGACCTAGGCATCCATTGTTGCTAGGTCTACTCTCTCTCTCTCTCTCTCTATCTCTATCTCTCTCTCTCTCTCAGTCTCTCTCTCTCTCTCCATCGCTCTCTCTCTCTCTCTCTCTCTCTCTCTCTCTCTCTCTCCTCCTCTCTCTCTCTCTCTCTTTCTCTCCTCTCTCTCTCTCTCTCTCTTTCTCTCTTTTCTCTCTCTGTCTCTCTCTCTCTCTCTCTGTATCTCTCTCTACTCATCTCTCTCTGTTATGTCTCTCGTCTCTGCCTTCTGCTCTCTCTTTCTCTCTCACCTCCATCTCTCTCTCTCCTCTCTGCGGTTCTCTCTCTCTCTCTCCCTTATTCTCTCTCTCTCCCTCTCTCTCCCCAATCCTCTCTCTCTCTCTCTGTCTCTATCCCCCTCTCTCTCTCTCTCTCTGTCTTTGTCTCTCTGCCCTCTCTCTCTCTCTCTGTCCTCTCTCTCTCTCTCTCTCTCTCTCTCTCCTCTCACTCTCTCTCTCTCTCTCTCGTCTCTCTCTCTCTCTCTCCTCTCTCGTCTCTCTCTATCTGTCCTCTTCCCTCATTCTCTCTCTCTGTCTCTCTCTCTCATTCTCTCTCTCTGTCTCTCTCTCTCTGTCTCTTTCTCTCACTCCCTCTCTATCTCTCTCTCTCTCTCTCTCTCTCTCTCTGTCTCTCTCTCTCTCTCTCTCTCTCTCTCTCTCTGACCCTCTCTCTCTCTCTCTCTCTCTCTCTCTCTCTCTCTCTCCCTCTCCATCTATCTCTCCTCTCTCTCTCTCTCTCTGCCCTCTCTCTCTCTGGTCTCTCTCTTCTTTCTTCCTCTCTCTCTCTCTCCTCTCTCTCTCTCTCTCTCTCTCTTTCTCTCTCTCTCTCTCTCCCTACCTGTCCTCCTGTGCTCTGCCTCCTCTCTCTCTTCATTCTCTCTCTCTGTCTCTCTCTCTCCTCTCTCTGGTCTCTCTCTCTGTCTCCCTCCTTCTCTATGTCTCTGTCTCTGTTCTCTCTCTGCTCCCCCCTTCACTTCTCTCTTCTCTGTCTCTCTCTCTCTTCTCTCTCTCTCCGTCTCTCTTCTCTCTCTCCTCCTTCTCTCTTCTCTCTCTCTCTCCTCCTGATCTCTCTCTCCTCTCTAGTCCCTCTGTATCATTCTCTCTGTCAAATCCTCTCTCTCTACAACTCTCTGCTCAGGTCTGTCTCTCTCTCTCTGACTCTGTATCTCTCCCCTCGCTCAAGGGCTCTGGTCGTCTCCACCTCTCTCTGTCTTCCCCTCTCTGTCTCTCTCTCTCCATCCCTTCGTCTCACTCACTTCTAACTCTCTCTCTCACTCTCTCTATCTGTCTGTCTGAGCTCTGTCTTCTCTCTCTCTCTCTCTCTACTCTCTCCTCTCTCTCTCTGCCTCTCTGTCGCTCTCTCTCTAATGTTCCTGCTCTCTCAAATCTTGTAGCAAGGTGAGGGGGGGGCTCTCTTCTCCTCTCCTGGGGAAAAAAAAGCGCTCTCTCCACCGCTTCTCACCTACATGAAAAAAAAACAAATAATGATTATTTTCGCGTCTCGCAACACTTGAATCTCTATAAAGCCTCAAGTACCAAACCGCAAACTCACTCTTACTGTTCCTCTTCTTTCTTCGCTCGTCTCTCGTGAAAAGAACCTAAGCAGAAACCTCAGATTCGTAGCAAATTATCTTCTACAAGTGGACTCAGAGAAGCCTCACGTGAAAGTTGCCATTCTGTTAGCCGGCGGAATATAGAGTGATTTCCATTTGTCGGCACGAAGAAGCAGAGAAAGCGCTCATTGTTTCGCAACGGTTCCTTAACTCGACAAACGGGTGCTGACTTTTCGAAGTTAATAATCGCTCGCGCTCCTTTATCAAGAAACACGGATTCTGTATACGCGCACTTACGAACCGTAAGTGACAAAGCTGCCCACTTCATTTAAAGCATTAACCAGGGGGCTGATTCTCCACGTAGCGCAGCTAGAAGCGCTCATTGTAAACATTAATAAGTACCTCTTTTGCCGACGTTAGCTGAAAACGTGGGTGACTTTGACTATCGAGCGAGTTTAAGGGCAAAGCGACAAAACTCCTTTGTATGTAAGGGATCATGGATGTAAATACGCGCTACGTGCGTGCCCGGAAGTGAATATATCTATCCACTAAAATGTGTGATTGGAGTAAGTGAAACCAGGGACCCGTTTACTTTTGTTGAACTTTAATGCAAAAAAACCCGGCAAGACGGAACTAAGAAACACCTCTTTTTGCCGGTTCGTGTTGCCGCAACCGCGTTTTCAACACTACGCTATCGATGGGCGACAACCGACAAACTATTTGCAAACTGACATGGGAAATATCGATTTATCTCCCTTATTATAGCAACCCTTATCTCCCTGATGAGAAAATGAAGAGTAAAGAGATGATAAGACCAAAATTAAACAAGACTTAGCAACAGGTTTTTTTTTGTTTCTTAGTGCTCGTTCGTGGCGTAAGCGTTAATTTGCATCCGGTAGAAGAGGGCATTATAGTAGAACAAATTAATTTTCTCTGCACACCACAATAGACCGGGATGACAATGCAAAGAAAAAAAATTTTGTTAGCCTGACCCCAGCCTAGAAGAGAAGCTATGAATGTTTTCGATCCTGTATGTTATGATGGCACAATTACCTTTTCTCTAACTTTCTGAAAAACGGCACTAAATAAGAGTAAGTGGAGAGATGTATATAAAGACGATTAGAGTTAGCCTTAACGAGAGAGAGGCTTAGCTACTTTAAGATTTTTATCTCACCTTTTGCTAGCGTTTAGGGTTTGTTTTCGTTTCTCCCGAAAGTTCGGAGGTAAAGCTTCTTTTTTAGGACATCCTGACAGCGAGCATAAGTAAGTTCGGGTCAGTTGGCTTAAGGCCCCAGCGGGCGCGGTACGTGTTTTCGCGATTCGCACTTAGTTGTTGTATCAAATATAGTTATACTAGGGTTATAACCCTCGTTTTTATTTTGCTCACTGACCCCGACCCCGATTATCCAAGTCTTCACAGGGTCTCGGGTGAAACTCGAGCTTGCCAATTCTCTTTGTTGCGGAAGGCACCAGAGTTGACCTGACGGACCACCTTGATTACCAGAAGGACAGCCGCGAAGAGAAGCGGGAACACTCACTTTTGCGCTGGTGTACTGTTTGTTAAACCGTCACTGACGGCGCTGGCTGACTGGCTGACTGCCGGACTATGTAATAGGTCATGTGGATATATGTATAATTAACACGATAGCGTTTTAACGGAGGGGTTTAGCTACTTATATGGGCTCTCACATTTTGGGATATCTAGGCCAAGTTCGGACATGTGTGTGTGTGTTGGTCCAAGGTCAGGTCACTGGAAGAGCAACAAAAGTTCCGTGGGCAGTTGCTTTATTGCGAAAATTTCGTTGCAAACGATTTGGTCTAAACGCAGGCGGCCATTAGAAAAGAGACGGCACACGCCTTCTCTTTGGATGAAATAATTTGACTTCCAGCACCTCCGCCAAGGAGGAATCGCCGATTTGACGGTTTGATTTCTAGGAAACCAGAGCAAAGTGAGTGTTGCAATCTCTATAAAGGGTGTTTTCCTGGTGATCTGGAAGTGTTTCTTACAAAAACTCATCCGTCAGGGTGCCCCTTTAACATTCATGCACTGGCCTAATTGACAGTAACCTTTGACAGACGGGCATTAACTGAAGGCAAACTCTAACTTGGCTTTGTGTTCGCAATCTTATACATAAATAGTTCAGACACCCCGCATCATCATGGTTTCCTGTTAATGAAACCGTCAAAACGGCGATTCTGTTATAACACTGTCGGTAACACGTACCACCCAATTTGTTTGACCACTCAACGCTTTAATCTCAAACGTTCATGGGGTTCCACTGGACACACTGACCCCTACCAAATTGAATAACTGTCCCTTATCAGCGTCAGACGGCGCCGAAGACGAGAGCGTGACGCTCTTGAAAGCTACCTTTCAAGTAATAATAATAATAATAATAATATATATATAATAACAATAATAATAATAATAATAATAATAATGATGATGATGATGATGATGATAATAATAATAAAAAAAAACGAAAACAGACTGCAACGTCACTGGAACATACAACAAACAAACCAACTACACGACAAGTGCAAAGTGACGTTATTTTATTCACAAGAGACAAAACAAAAAAACTACTGGATATTTCGGCGAAAGCGCCTTTATCAACACAGACAAACAATTAAACAACAAACAGCAAATATAGCAAAAGGAGCAAACAGCAGGCAACAAAAGGAGCAAAAAACCAACAAGATCAAAATAAAAACAATACTTCCCCTCTACAGTCCAACGGGTAAATGATACAACAAAGTTGAAACCAAAGAGCAAGGCTGTGAACACAACATCAGGGGGGGGGGGGGTTAGGGGGGGGGGGATGGGGGCGGGGGATAGACGTGGGAGAGGTTGGGGGGACAGTGAGTACGCAATCATAGATGGTATGAATAAAGCAGCAAACACTTGGGTGGTTGTAATTTTGACTTGGAAATAATTTAATGATACAATACTTCGGGTCACAGACCCTTCAAAGGTACCAAAAAAAAAAGAGAACAAAATGGTAGAAGTTGGAAACAATGGTCATTTGTGTTTAAGGGGGTGGGGAGGGGGAGGTTGGTGAATAAAATATACGTCACTTTGCACTTGTCGTGTAGTTGGTTGTTTGTAATAATAATAATAATAGATAATATAATAATGCTAATAATAATAGTACATTTTATAGAAACGCTTTACGCCTCAAAATTACTGAAGATTCATCAACAAGTAGACAACAAAAAATAGTGTTTAAGAATTACACAAACCAGCAACAACGTATATACAAAAGCAACACAGACACGCGCAGCGCGCGCGCGCACGCACGCAGGTCACACACACATCATCACACACACACACACGCGTGTGCGCGCGCGCGCTGCGCACACACACACACACCCACACACACGCGCGCGCGCACACACTCGCACACGCACACGCACACGCACACGGCACACACACATTTATCGATACGGCCTCATTATTCACCTTTCATTCAGTAATCCATAGCAATTGAGTTGCACGGACTGACACCAACACACGTGCACAAAGGTTAGAGGATGCACATACAAGTACACTCACACACAACGTACGCACGCACACACACACACACTCGTACACACAAAGAAACACACACACACACACACACACACACCACACACAACAAACCGTACAGCACGCACACACAAAGAACACACACACCCAAACCACACACGTACACACACACACACACACACACACACACACACACACACACACACACGACACACACACACACACACAACGACACACAACACACATACACACACACACACACACAACCCACATGCGTGCACACACAACACACAAATCACAAAACACACACAAGCACACACGTACGCATATGCGCACACATGCATGCACAATACACACACACACACATGTTCACACATACACACACACACACACCCACACACCCTATCCCTACCGCCTACCGCCCCGAAGTACAAAAGGGTACCAACACACGCCAAACAAGAAACCACACCTAACCCTAACCCTATCCCTACCCCCTGCCCCCCCACTGACAGAACCACTATAAAGCCCCCTCCACGGGAAAACGCAAGGAACCACGATTGTGACAAATGTGCGGTGTATACTGCAGTACATAGGGTGGGGGGGTGGTATGTAGGGTTAGGTTTAGGTTATTATTCTAAAAAGATAATTAGCTGAAAATTTTCATAAAATACAGCTTCATGTTTGGTAATAAAGGCAAAAACGGAAAACGGAAAAATGGAAATTAACGGAAAAATGCAGGGGGGGGGGGATGGGAGGGGGTGCACATCTTTACCTTTGCCTTCCTTCTTATGCTAGGAAGATTTCTTAAAGACCCCCACGTCACCTGTCACATTCCCTCTTATGCAAGATTTCTTGCCAGCTATAAGAGGGA
Source organism: Phymorhynchus buccinoides (assembly GCA_017654935.2). NCBI lineage: Eukaryota > Metazoa > Mollusca > Gastropoda > Neogastropoda > Raphitomidae > Phymorhynchus > Phymorhynchus buccinoides. The sequence goes on from CM065707.1 coordinate 23,279,491, forward strand.
AAACACGTGAAAATCGTGATCTTGACACGTGACGTGCTGGGTCTTTAAGAGAGGTTTTAAATGAGGAGACTGAGTTATGGAGTGTCATCAGAGGAGAAGGCTTCTGTTTCTGCTTCTTCTTCTTCTTCTCTTGAGGGCCAGCACGGTTGCAATGAGCTGACCATTCTGGCACCTTTTGAAAAAAAAAAAAAAAAAAAAAAAAAAAAGTGTTTCTGTGTTTCTAGTTTTCTTTAGAACCTTGTCATAGACCCAAACTCAAAAACTGCAGACAGCAAGACAAAATATGCAAGCTTCTAGCTTTTTTGTTGCTCATAAATATCAGTCTTAGTACGACTATCTATGATAAAGACTTGATAAAACCGATACATTTTCTGCAATTCGTTGCATAATAATATTTTGTTAAATGTAGTAGGGCAAAGTGGTATCCTTGAACGACGCCTGTAGAAAGAAGAGTGAAACGGTGCAGTGACTCTGAACGTGCCCCATTGATCAATTTGTTTCTCTAACATAATTTATGGTCCGACCGTGGTAGTGTGTGTGTGAGGCTGACCGCTAAACCTTGACTGAGTTAGTAAAGAGAGGGTCGATAACTGAACGATGTGACAGAGACACAGCTGGGTGGAATTCATGTTTAAGGTAAGCCAAAGGCTTTCTTAAAACCAATGGTTACAGCTTCATTAACAAGGCTTCTGAAAACGTAGAGATTGTGCGTATTTACGCACTAGAGCTCTCAAATCACCCCCTAGAAAACAACACTCTCAAACCCATGCGTGAGATTTACCCTTTTTCCAAAATCTCACATAGGGGGTGCAGATTGAAGTTGCTAGCCTATATCTAGAATTATGCAAGATCGTGCAAAAAGACCAAATCGTTGAAATGTCAATGCTCATTGGCAGACCCTTTTCTCAGTTTCCAATGAAATCGTTTCATACACTTGTTATTCCTTTAATCAACATGGCTCTTCAGTCTGGCAAGTGTAAACTAAAAGAGAGAAAAAAGAAGAAGCAGGTTGTTACGCGAACAACAAAATGGAGTAGATGGCCTATGTTGTTTAGATCCAATAATTGGACAAATTCAGCCAGCTGATATCTTGTCTTCTGAACATAAAGCAGAGGTCTAAACCTCTCAATACGTTTGGCCCCTTCTCTCTCTCTCTCCTGTGTGTGTGTGTGTGTGTTGTGTGTGTGTGTGTGTGTGTGTGTGTGTGTGTGTGTATGTGTCTGTGTGTGTGTGTGTGTGTGTGTGTGTGTGTGTGTGTGTGTGTGTGTGTGTGTGTGGTGTGTGTGTGTGTGTGTGTGTGTGTGTGTGTGGTGGTAGGTGTAGGTGTAGGTGTAGGTGTGTGTGTGTGTGTGTGTGTGTGTGTGTGTGTGTGTGTGTGTGTGTGTGTGTGTGTGGTGTGTGTGTGTGTGTGTGTGTGTATGTGTATGTGTGTGTGTGCTGTGTGTGTGTGTGTGTGTGTATAAAGTGTGTGTGTGTGTGTGTGTAGGTGTAGTTGTAGGTGTGTGTGTGTGTGTGTGTGTGTATGTGTGTGTGTGTGTGTGCATGTGTGTATGTGTGTGTGTGTGCGGTGTGTGTGTGTGTGTGTGTGTGTGTGTGTGTAGGTGTAGGTGTAGGTGTGTGTGTGTGTGTGTGTGTGTGTGTGTGTGTGTAGGTGTAGGTGTAGGGGTGTGTGTGTGTGTGTGTGTGTGTGTGTGTGGGTGTAGTGTGTGTGGTTTGTGTGTGTGTGTGTGTAGGTGTATGGTGTATGTGTGGTGTGTGTGTGTGTGGGTGTGTGTGTGTGTTGTGTGTGTGTGTGGTGTGTGTGTGTGTGTGTGTGTGTGTGTGTGTGTGTTGTGTATGTAGTGTAGGTGTGTGTGTGTTGTGTGTGTGTGGTGTGTGTGTGTGTGGTGTGTGTGTCAAGTCAAGTCAAAATCAAAATCATCTTTATTGAGGGTTAAAGAATAAGCTAACAAAGCTTTTTTTTCATCCTGCCCTCATAAAAAAAAAAAATACACATCAATCAAAAATCAATGAACTTAACATATTTACAGGAACACAAAATTATGCATGTTCATGATGTGTGGTGTGTGTCAAGTCAAGTCAAGTCAAAATCATCTTTATTGAGGGTTAAAGAATAAGCTAACAAAGCTTTTTTTTTTTCATCCTGCCCTCATAAAAAAAAAATACACACATCAATCAAAAATCAATGAACTTAACATATTTACAGGAACACAAAACAGAAAACATTATGATCAGTATAATGAAAGAAAAAAAAACAACAACAAAGAACCAAACAGAAGAGAGAGAAGAGAATAGGGAGGAAGAGAGAGGGAGAGAAAGCCGGGGGAGGAAACACTCACATACACACATGCGCGCGTGTGCGCATATACACACACACACATACGCTCACTCACACACACACTCACACGCACACTGTACACACATACACACACACACACACACCACACACACACACACACACACAACACACACACACACACACACACACACACACACACACACACACACCACACACACACACACACACACACACACACCTGCACACACAATTGGAAAACAAAACAAAAAACAGAAGGAAAGGGAAGATAGAAGGAAGAAAAGAAAATTTCCAGACATAAGAACAATCAATGCATATATACATCTCAATAATGCCAGATTACAATTTATCAACCAGGTGCTTCTTTAAAGCTTTTTTAAAAGCTGGTTTAGATGGACATGATTTCAAGAATGATGGCAAGTTGTTCCATGTGTTTCCCCCAGAGTATGTCAAGCTGGATTTGAACAGATCGTTATGGGGCTTAGGAAATGAAAGCTTATGAGTATGTCGATTTTCATTTAATGTAAAGGAACTTATTATTTTATTTGGGGCTGTTCCGTTTACGATGTTGTACATACATAGGCATTTGTTTAAGAAAAGTCTTTCTTTAAACGGAAGGATGTTTAGTTGTTTATAGTCAATTATTGTCAAACTAGTAGACTTAAGTAGGACAAGCTTTAAAGCTCTTTTGTGTAAGCGAGTTATGTATTTTAGATTATTTTCACTAGCACTATCCCATAACGTGGATGCGTAATTTATAAGAGGTAAGATGTGTGCATGAAAAAAGAGTTTTCTTGAATGAAGGTCTAAGAAATTCTTTATTTTTGATAACTGGTAAATTCTTTTAGAGATACGCTTACCGAGGTCATTAATGTGATCACTCCACGATACGTCCTTATCAATGATAACCCCTAACACTTTATGGGAGGAAACTTCTTCAATTATTTTATCTTTGACATACAATGGAGGAAACACAGAGTTCATCTTCTTTCGCTTTTGACGTGTGGTTATATACATACATTTTGTTTTTTGTGCATTAAGAGACATGTGGTTCAATTCTGTCCACTCAGTTAGCTTATTAACATTGGTCTGCAGATTGTCTACTAATTCAAAAGGACTGGCACTGTTAGATTGCAATGAAGTGTCATCAGCAAACATTTCACAACAGCATTTAATGTACAAAGGCAAGTCGTTAATGTAGATTGAAAATAGAAGTGGCCCCAAGACTGATCCCTGGGGAACACACCAAACTTTATCGGGAGTAACTTTGACCTTACAGAATTGATTTCAACCAGCTGTTGTCGATCAGTAAGAAACGACGCAATGAAACACAAAGCACTGCTAGATATGTTGTAATGAGTAAGTTTTTTAATTAAAAGTGAATGGTTGATAACATCAAACGCTTTAGCAAAATCTATGAATAAAGCACCTGTAAATTCGTTGTTATTGATATTTGAAAGACATCTATCTACTAGTTGTATAAGAGCAGTATGGCAGGAGTGATTTTGTCTAAAACCAGACTGATTTTCATTTATTAAATCGTAATGATTCAAATGAGAATTCAAATGTTTTTGGATGTGCTTTTCAAGTGGTTTAGACAATATACTTAATATTGATATAGGTCTGTAGTTAGCTGGATTTGATCGATCACCGCTTTTATGTAATGGTATAACTTTTGCTTGCTTGAATTTTAGAGGAAACTGTTTTTTATCAATGCATAAGTTATATATGTAAGTGAGAGTGTCTGCTATAGCAAATGAAGCGGTTTTCAGTATTTTCCCATCCATTCCATCTAAATCGCGACTCCCTGACTGTTTTAAATGTAAGAGTTCGAACAGTACTTCATTGACTGAAATGGGCGGAATGGTGAAGGTTGAAGTAATGTTCTTTGATCGACAGAATTCTTGCAGAACTGATAAATCATTTTGGTTGGATTTGTCATTTAAAATTATGTTGTTAGCAACGTTAGTAAAATGAAGGTTAATGTCATTGGGTGATATTTCGTTTATTGGATTGTGATTGTTGGAGTTAGCATTAGTTAACATGTTAATGGCTTTCCAGACCAATTTTTGATTTTGTGATGAACAAATTAAATTTTGAAAATATTTTGTTTTTGCTTTGCGTTTCATTGAGTTTACTTTGTTTGTTTGTTGCTGCAATTTTTCCTTATCCTTAGACAACAGTAAACTTTCTCTTTTATATCTTTCATCATCAATTTCTTTTGTTATCCAAGGTGGTTTAATAGAATGTTTTACTCTTTTCTTTATAAAAGGGGCATGTTTATCGTATACAGAAATAAACGTACGGGTCCAGTAATCAACTGCATCATCAGGGTCTCTTATTTGATAAACAAAATCTAGTCCGGAATTTAATAGATCACTTATAAAAGTAGTTTCGTCGAAGTTAGTGAAACATCTGTAAAATATTTCCTTGTGCCCTGGCTTTGGAATTTTGACACCTTTTTTATTCCATGTTACACAAATAGAGCAGTGGTCGCTACAACCAGTTTGGACTGAACATGATTCAAGTATATTAGATTTTGTATTTACATAAATGTGGTCAATTAACGTAGCTGTTTTATCTGTAATACGTGTCGGACGATCGATTACTTGTTCCAGACCATATGTAGCATAAGAATGACTCCAATGAGTACCTGACAATGTTAAATCTATGTTGAAGTCCCCAAATAAAATTACTTCTTTGGTATCAAGAATCACTGTATCCATCATAGAATTAAAATTATCATACCAATTAGCAGTTTCAGACGGGTTTCTATAAATGAATCCAATAATGAGAGGTTTATGGTGCTTAAAGTACACTTCAATCCATACAGATTCCACATTATCATTTTCTAGATGAGGAAGCCTTTTATAGTTCAGTGAATTGACACAGTATAGAAGTAGCCCTGTTGATTTAGGAGAGTGAGGGTCAAGTCGAATGGTATTGTAGTTTGGCATTAGTACCTCAGAATCTGGAATAAAATCAGTTAATCTTGATTCGGCAATGCAAAAAATATGAAAATTATTACCATTATTATGTAAGATTGATGTAATTTCATCAGTTTTATTGCGAGCACTATTGATATTAAGATAACCTACTCGTAAACCGTTTTGAGAGGGCCAAACATCTAATGTAGAAGGCATATTAATCAAATGGATACATTCAACAAAGCATTAATCCAAAGAACAAAGATCAATCAAACTAATTTAAATATTTTATAACTAAACTACTGGCACTTAATTGTACCAATATGTGTGTGTGTGTGTGTGTGTGTGTGTGCATGCGCGAAGGAAGTGGGGGTGGAGTTTCGCCCATGTTTTCGTCTTTATACCCTTTAAAGTTTGAAACTGGGGGTGAAAATACCCCTTCCAAACTGTAAACAGGGGGTGAGCCAGGAGAAAATATCAGAAGCCCTGAGCTTCGCACTGTGAAACGGGACACTGTGATACTTGTCTTTTGCAGTTTATCTCGGTCTGTTTTTCTGTCTGTCTGTCTGTTCTCTCTCTCTCTCTCTCTCTCTCTCTCTCTCTCTCAAAATCTCTATCTCTCTCTCTCTCTCTCTCTCTCTCTCTCTCTCTCTCTCTCTCTCTCTCTCTCTCTCTCTCTCTCTCTCTCTCTCTCTCCGTCTCTCTCTGTCTGTCAGTCCAGCTTCCCCCATTCCCTGGTTACCCGGCCAGAGGCCGAGGTATTGCGATCGATTTGCGATCGATTTGCGATCGGTATTGCGATATGGGCGCCGAGAGGCCGGTGGATACGCGTTTCGCGCATTTGCCAAACCGCGCAAATGACACGGCCGCCTCGGTTGCCGTTGCCATCGCCCCGTTAGGGCTCACAGCAAATTTGAAGCGATTCGGTCGAAAAACGGCGGAGTTATAAGGCCCGTTCTGTGTTCCACACACTCACGCGGACGGACAGTTGCCTTTTTATTATATGATGATTCACTTAAGTGATTTTAGACAAGTGTATGTGTGTGTGCGCGCGCGCGGGCATGCGTGCGTGTGTATGTGCATGCGTGCGTTTGCGCGCGCGTGTGTGTGTGTGTGTGTGTGTTTGTGCGCGCGCGTGCGTATGTGTGCATGCGTGCACGTACACTACTTAACCTACACGTGTCAATACACGTGCTCCATGTAGGTAAGCTTACGTATCAGCGTTAATTGTTTATTTGCACCAGTGCTGTGGTGCGCCCGCTCTTAAGGGCCAGCCACACGTCCACTAAAATCGTACGACTGTACGATACGATTCGATCACGCGGTCTCCAAGAACAAAATGTGATTCGCGCTTCGAGATCACGTGATCGGATCGCATCGTACAGTCGGACGATTTTAGCTGGCGCGTGGCCGGCCCAGCCACACTGCATACGATTTGACCCCCATGCGATACGATCGTGACGATGTTTGTGAGTGATGATTCACGTGAAATACTTCCGTTTAAAAGTAACCCCATTTTTTCCGTTCTGTATACTCATGGAGACCGCAATACACTATCAAATAAAATGTCTGATACAAAAATAAGATATTTCATCAGATTCGTGTACGGGGGACTACAAATAGAGTGAACGTCACTAGTAGGATTTTTAGGAGAGCGCGTCGCAGCCAGAGGTGCGTCACTCTTTTTTTTTTTTTTGCATGCGATTTTTTGTGACTGATGAGGAAT
>CM065707.1:23293960-23296460 GCA_017654935.2 Phymorhynchus buccinoides
GGCTAAAAGACTCCAGGGATCATCCCAACAGGTATTAGGTACTCCATGGTCACAGAGGCGTCTCTGTGAAATTCGGGTTGCTCCCACCTGGAAAGGGCGTCGCAGCCAGAGGTGCGCCACCCAATTGTTTTTGGGTGTTTTTTTTTAATGCGATTTTAGTGTGGTTGATGAGGAAGGATAATGTGGGGTTGGGTGGGTAAATTTTGACCAAATGACAAATTTTTCGTTGCCACTGGGTTTAACGTATGCTAAGTGCATGGGCACACGGGACCTCGGTTTTTCGTCGTCTCATCCGAAAGACTCCAGGTTCCGACCGTTTTTTTGTGTGCTTTTTTAAGGCCTAGTGCAAAGTGAGAGGAAAAATCCCATGTACCCAGGTTCGAACTCGGGTTTACTTGACGCGAGGCGAACGCGCTACCACTGTGCCACTCTACACAACAGAACAGCGGAAGCACTTGAACACTATGGTACAAATGCACCAGCTAGGGATGAGAACATGACGTGTGTGACCGTGTTTTGATTACCCAGCCACGTGGGCAACCGCACTCCGTCTTTTGGTGGAGTTGGCACAGTGGTATCGCGTTCGCCACCTGCGTTTTTTCGTGATTCAAGTAAACCCGAGTTTTCGAACCTGGGTACAGGGGATTTTGTTCCTCTCATTCTGCACTAGGCCTTTTGGTGTGCTTTTTTAACGGTCTGAACGTGGAGTCTTTTTCGGATGAGACGATAAACCGAGGTCCCACCTGTGTGTGTTTTTGCACTTAGCATACACTAAACCCAGTGGCAACGAAAAAAAAACAAATGTTTCGGGTTGTCATTTGGTAAAAAATTTTTTAGTGCGATTGATGAGGAAGGATAATGTGGGGTTGGGGGGGTAAATTTGACCCCCCCCCCCCCCTCATCAGTGACAAAAAAATCGCATGCAAAAAAAATAAAAAAAAGTAAAAAAAATTGGGTGGCGCGCCTCTGGCTGCGACGCTCTCTCCAGGTGGGAGCAACCCGAATTTCACAGAGACATGACGTCTGTGACTATAAAGTACTTAATACCTAATGTAGAATGAAACATTAAGACATATCACAGAAAATTACATTACTGAAGATACTCTTTAAAAATTAAAAATTAAAAGCCCAACCACATGCTTTGCAATTAAACCCAGAAGATATTATCACTCACACAACGTGTCATGTTGTAAGATAACATTATTAGCTTAAACCAAAAAATAGCATTTTAAAGATAAGATATTGCTAAGACTATATACCTATAAACAATGCGCGTACGTATAGATTTATATCAGTCAGACTATCGCACACATATTATTACCAAAAAGGCAATATGCTAATACAGATAATTATGTAGCTGGGCTCCCAATTGTCCCGCAAAGCAAGGGGTCCCAGGGACTCCTTCACTTACAGTATAGTACTCTCACCTCTAATCCACGTAGTCCTTGATGATATTACCCTGCAGTATGTGTGTGTGCGTGCGTGCGTGCGTGTGTGGGGGGGGGGGGGGGGGGGGGGGGGGGGGGGGGGGGGAGGGGCGAGAGAGATTAATGCATGCATTTTGTATGAACAGTCTCACTTATTTTTAATGTTTATATTCATTGATACTTGTCTTCATGTTGATTATTCTTGGCTTGGTGTTTATCTGTATGTTAGTGTTTAGGCCTTTGTTCAGCGCTTTGAGCACCCTGCAAAGGGAGTTAAGCGCTCTATAAATAACCAGTATTAGTATTAGTATTATTATAGAGGGTCCTAGAGGCGGGATAGAGGGTCCCAGTGGCATTGAGAATGCTGAAAAGAATTTTTCTACTGCATCCCTGGGACCCCCTGCACATTCTTTTAGCGGGTCCTTTAGAATGTTAGTGCTTCATAGACCCCCAAATGGGGGTCCCTGGGAGCCCTGTGAAGACAATGACACCCGGGATGTCATTAAATCAGTAAGACATATAAACGATCGAGATATAGACGATCGCACAAATAAAAAGTCGGTTTTCCCAGTATTTGAATACTTCTTTTCCTAGACTGAGACCCTTGCTCTTAAGATATGATTAATAAGAATATGGTAAGGAAGTGGAATACCCAAATCTGATTTTTTTTTTTTTTAATGTGTGTGTGTGTGTGTGTGTGTGTGTGTGTGTGTGTGTGTGTGTGTGTGTGTGTGTGTGTGTGTGTGTGTGTGTGTGTGTGTGTGTGGTGTATGTGTGCAGGCACGCGCGTGTGTGCGATCGCGTGTGTGTGTGTGTGTGTGTGTGTGTGTACACAACCTGCGTGTGCTCGAACGCACGCTTGCTTAGATAACATTCAAATGGTCTTTAAAATCATAACGAGTTCAACTGAAGGATGTAAATGTGTGCGTGCGTGCGTGCGTGCGTGCGTGCGTGCGTGTGTGTGTGTGTGTGTGTGTGTGTGTGTGTGTGTGTGTGTGTGTGTGTGTGTGTGTGTGTGTGTGTATGTGTGTGTGTGTGTGTGTGTGTGTGTGTGTGTGTGTGTGTGTGTGTGT
>CM065707.1:23301460-23316460 GCA_017654935.2 Phymorhynchus buccinoides
AGACAGAGGGAGAGAGAGAGAGACATAGGGAGAGAGAGAGAGATGAGGAGAGAGAGAGAGAGAGAGAGAGAGAGAGAGAGAGAGAGAGAGAGAGAGAGAGAGAGAGACAGAGAGAGAGAGAGAGAGACAGAGAGAGAGAGAGAGAGAGAGACAGAGAGAGAGACAGAGAGAGAGACAGAGAGAGAGACAGAGAGGCTGTATGTGTGTGTGTGTGTGTGTGTGTGTGGGGGGGGGGGGGTGTTTGCTTGATTGTTTGTGTAAGAGTGTTTAGACACACGTTGATCTCAAGTGCGTTATGTTTACCAGCCGCAAAGCGAAGATAATGTTTTCAGTGGAGTTTGCTGTTTGTTCCTGGCTGACTGACTGGCTGGCTGACTATGTTACCACGATAGCGTTTGAACGTAGGGACCAAGGTCCCTCAAGTTTCGCATGCTGATAGCTAGTTAGAATATCAAGGCCAAGTTCGAACATGAAGGTCATTGCTCTATGATCAAGGTCACTGGAACCACTGGAGCCGAAAACGCTGGTGATCTAGCGTTTTCACGCTCTAGTTTTGTATATACATTTCAGTATGCGTGTATGTGTGTGAATGTTTTCTCTTACCGATTGGACGCTAATCTCATCATCATATGTGTGAAGGTTTGCTTCAGTGCCCGTGCATTGCCTGCTCTTGTTTATAGAGGGTACTTTCAGACTATTTTTCTTATAATACCCATTGACCCCCTCTCGCCCTCCCCACCCCCCCCCCACCCACCCACCCACCCACCCCCCCGCCTTGCTCAAATACAGCTAGCCGTGCAATGCATGTGCCGAGAGTCAGATAGTCAGGGGACCCGAGTTAATGACCCGGATTGATGACCCCTCATTTTGCGCAGCCAGGTGTCATAATCATAATGACCCATGGAGTCTAGCAACAAATAATAAAAAGAAGAAGACTAGTTCAGTCCGTGGTTGGGTGTATGCGACAAAGATTAAAAATCGAAATATTGACGGTTCTTAAGCGGGCGTTCGGGAGTCTTCATTGTATGAACAAATAAGAAGCTCTGACACATTACTAGCGCAATTTTATTAATGTTTTGGAAACGGACCCCTCGCTTTCTGTAGTCATGTATGACTCATGAAGCTTGAAAGCAAATCTGAATGCTTTGCAATGTGTCTGATTTTAATCTCCAGGCCTTGGCGGAGGTTTGCTGTACACGCCAACGGTCACGGTGGTCAGCACCTACTTCTACCGATTCCGCACCCTGGCCAACGGCATTTCTCTGGCGGCGCCCGGCATCGGTCTGATCGTGGCGCCTTACCTGGCCGGCTGGCTCATAGAGAACTACGGCTGGCGCTTCGCCTTGGTCTGCTACGGCTGCGGAATGGCGCAGGTTGGTATAGAATGGCATAGAATGACACGAGAGGGGATGAATATGGCATGGGTGGGTTGGCGGGAAGGGGGGGGACTAAAATAAAATGGCATGGGTAGGGGTGTATGTCGCTGGGTGGAAATGGCTGGCACCCGGGTGTGGGAATGGGATGAAGTACCATAGGTGGGGGGTGTAAAATGGCACAGGTGGGAATGAGAATGGCACGGGTGGGGATGAGAATGGCACCTGTGTGTATGTCAATGGCACGGGTGGGGATGAGAATGGCACGGGTGGGGATGAGAATGAGAATGGCTGTGTGTGGATGGAAATGGCACGGGTGGGGATGAGAATGGCAAGTGTGTGGATGGAAATGGCACGGGTGGGAATGAGAATGGCATGTGTATGGATGGAAATGGCACGGGTGGGGATGAGAATGGCACGTGTGATGGATGGAAATGGCACGGGTGGGAATGAGAATGGCAAGTGTGTGGATGGAAATGGCACGGGTGGGAATGAGAATGGCATGTGTGTGGATGGAAATGGCACGGGTGGGAATGAGAATGGCATGTGTGTGGATGGAAATGGCACGGGTGGGAATGAGAATGGCATGTGTGTGGATGGAAATGGCACGGGTGGGAATGAGAATGGCATGTGTGTGGATGGAAATGGCACGGGTGCGCTTGGTGGGGTTGAAAACATCACAATGTAAGAGTTGACGTGACATTGCACAGGTGTGAGTGGAAATGGCACGGATGGGATTGGAACAGGGATCATGGCATAGAAATACATACATAGATGGGAATGAAACTGGCACGGGTGGAAATGGAAATGGCACGGGTGGGGTTAAAATGGCACGGGTGGGAATGAAAACGGCACGGGTGGGAATGATAACGGCATGAGTGGGGATGAAAACATCATGGGTGGAGATGAAGATGGCACGGGTGGGAATGAAAACGGCACGGGTGGGAATGAAAACGGCATGGGTGGGAATGAGAACAGCACGGGTGGGGATGAAAATGGCACGGATGGGAATGAAAATGGCACGGGTGGGAATGAAAACGGCACGGATGGGAATGAAAATGGCATGGGTGCGAATGAAAATGGCATGGGTGGGGATGAAAACGGCACGGATGGGAATGAAAATGGCATGGGTGCGAATGAAAATGGCATGGGTGGGGATGAAAACAGCATGGGTGGGGATGAAGATGGCATGGGTGGGGATGAAAATGGCACGGGTGGGAATGAAAATGGCATGGGTGGGAATGAAAACAGCACAGGTGGGGATGAAAATGGCACGGGTGGGAATGAAAATGGCATGGGTGCGAATGAAAATAACATGGGTGGGAATGAAAATAACATGGGTGGGAATGAAGTGGCATCTCTCGGGTATCTTACCTGGCTGGATGGCTGATAGAGAATTAGGGGTGGTGCTTCGCCTGGGTCTCCTATGGCTGCGGAATGGCGCAGGCTGGAAAGGCGTATAATACTCAACCCTAAACTACTGAACTGATCATCGTAATAGCGTTCAGAATGTAAGATTGACACATGGCTAATTGCTGTTGTTTCCGAGAACATAATGCGAAATAGGACCACGTTAATGTTTCAATATTAATGAGCTTTTATTAAGACTGGAGCATGGTGTTTTCTTGTTTTCTGACATAAGGGCACCTTTAATAACAAACAAACAAAATATATTGATTACAATTTGGGGTTACCATTACTTTTACAAAATGGCGGATTCTCCATAATTTCTAAACCCCGACAAATTCTATTTTATTTTCAGATGTGCGTGCTTGCTTCCCTCTTCTTCCCGCGAGGCAGCCACAAGATGCCTGCCTGCTGTGGTGGTGCACATGCTTCATCCAGCACCCTCAAAAGGACTCCAGAAATCAGAACTCTGAAACCCTACGCTCTTCAAAATGGCGACCTGAAGACTCATGTTCAAAATGGCGACCTGAAGACTCATGTTCAAAATGGCGACCTGAAGAAGGTTCAAGTTCAAAGTGGCGACCTGAACACCCATTTCCAAAATGGCGACCTGAAGGTAACTCCGAGGTCAGATTTTGGGGTCATGGTCACGGATTTGGAGTCAGGGTCAAGGTCAGGGTCACTGCTGAGAGTGTCTGAGTTTGGCAGCATGATGATGAGCCACTGCTCTGTTGCATGGAGTGTGGATGACATCAAGCCGGAAAAAATCAGGTCAGTTTATTCTGTCTCTGACTTTTGTTTCTCGGTCTTTCTGTCCGTCTCTCTCTCTCTGTCTCTGTCTCTGTCTCTGTCTCTGTCTCTCTCTCTCTCTCTCTCTCTCTCTCTCTCTCTCTCTCTCTCTCTCTCTCTCTCTCTCTCTCTCTCTCTCTCTCTTTTTTTTAGGAAACCGCCTTTACGAAAAAAACATTACTTTTGTCTTGTCTTCGTTAATGTTCAGAAAAAGATTTTTGCAAGCGTTATGAAGAATATTTATCTTATTTTGTAGGCCTCTGGCAGTGTATGACAGAAGAACGCTCTCATCAGCAAAAAGGAGGAGAAACAATTCAACCAAGCCAGGCAACAACTGAATACCACATGTACCATTTGCAGACCTGTTTACTCTACTCTTTTCGAGTAGCATTCTACTCAATTTGGACCTCTACTACTCTTCAAAACTGAAAATAGTGCTCTTTACTACACATTTTCAGTGAACATTGTTTGATGGTTTAATGAATAAAACTACGCATTTTGCACCCAGACTACTCATTTCAGCTATCCAGACTACTCAAGACTTGTGTATGGGGTAAACAGGTCTGCATTTGCATCCACAGAAGCTGATATTTCATTAATAAAAATAGAAAAGAGAACTGGACTGAGTACGCAGCCCTGTCTTACACCAACTGGACAATCAAAGAGATCAGTGAGTTTCTCCTTCCTAGGAAAACACGAAAGATGGACTTTGGATAAAAAGGAAGTAGTCAACCAGTATAATTATCTTGGTTTTGTTTTCACAACTAGAATGAGTCTGAACAGAGATATTGAGGCTCTGGCAGTGAAGGGCAGGAGAGCATGTGTACAGTGTGTTAAATGTATTAGTAAACTGAATGATATTTCAAAGAACTGTTTCGTTAAATATTTTGATTCTCAAGTACAATCTGTATTGTTGCATGCTTCTGAAATGTGGGGCCTACATAGATTAAATAACATTGACAAAGTTCACACCTTTGCAATCCATGTAAACGATTTCTCAGGGTTCCCCTAAGGTTGTCTGTGGAGAGAGCGGACAATAGGAACATTTCTATGTACCTATTTTATGCCATCCGAAAAAGGCAAGAGAACAGCGAGCAGGGTTAATTAATTGATATTATGTCCATTGATACTGACATCGTTGCTGATTGTGTTTTCTGACAACTACCAGTATCAGTATTATTATGTTGACCTACTTATCAATCTTAAAGAATTTGGTTAAAAAACGTGACCGATATTTTGATATAATATGCTTATGTTATATGACTTTGGCCTTTCTAAGGGCCTATAGAAATTAAAACTTTTGTTCATTGTTGTTGTTCTCTCTCTCTCTCTCTCTCTCTCTCTCTCTCTCTCTCTCTCTCTCTCTCTCTCTCTCTCTCTCTCTCTCTCTCTCTCTCTCTCTCTCTCTCTCTCTCTCTCTCTCTCTCTCTCTCTCTCTCTTTGCTGATACTTTAAATAACCACTTTTGTAATATTGCCAACAAAACTGTAAAGAATGATAGATCCACTACCAATGATTTAATACCTTTGACTACTTTCTGTAATTCCAGGTCAATTAAATCAGAATTAGTCATTCCCCCAATCCCATTATCTGATGTTTATTTCTATCTTGTGCACATGAAACAAACTGGTACTCGAAACAAAACTTTTACAAACTAATGATATGGAACAACTCTATTGTTAAATATAAAGGACAAGTTCTTTTTTCAAGGCATGGAGGCGGGCCGGGTTTGAATATGTTAAAGATATCATCAATGAAAACGAAAAGAGACTTATGTCTTTACAGGAGATATTTAATAAAATAGGACAGGGACGAGCAAGCTTAGTATTTGAATACAATGCGTTGATTAACGCAATACCAGAGACCTGGACACGTTGGATGACAGAACCCCTTCTAGAAGAACAGCATTCAACCAATGAAGTGGAAAATAACCTCCTTTTCTCTAAACCGAAATTAATCAGGAAAACACTGAGAGAAAATAGTACTAATGATTTAAAACCATGTCCTCATGGTTTTTGGCTAAGAAATCTTAACTTCGAAATAAACAAAAAGACTTGGTTAATGGCAAAACATGCTACCAATGAAACCCGGTTAAAAGAGCTTCAATGGAAGATGCTGCATAATATTTACCCAACAAATATACTGCTAAGCAAAATGAAACTGGTAGAAAACAATAAATGCTCTATTTGCAGAAATGAAATCGATTATTTAGAACATTTTTTCTTCAACTGCCCACCGCCAGTTAGAGCATTTTGGAAGCAACTTGAAAATTACATTCATGCTCAAATTGAATTCAGGTTGAATCTCACCGTATTTGATGTGTTATTTGGAGTAAGCAGAATTAACATAGAAAATGATATTAAAAATACAGCTAACCATATAATATTAGTTGGGAAAATGTGTATAAGTATTCAAAAGAAAACAAATGCAAATGTACAAATATTCTTAATTTTTGAACAGCAGATACAGAGCAGAATGTTACACTCAAAATAAGCCTATGTCATGACAGTAGGGGAAGACGGGGTAAAAAGCGCATGGGCGGGTAAGAAGCCCACCCCAATTATCTCATGAAATGAAGCAAATTTCAGTCTCATTTTGCCCATGAGACGAGCGTTAATGTCTAGCATTCGTCTCATGGGCAAATTTGACTGAAATTTTCTTTATTTCATGAGATAATTGGGGTGGGCTTCTTACCCGCCCATGCGCTTTTTACCCCGTCTTCCCCTAGCAATGATAGAGTTGATAACTATTTGATTCATTAAGAATTAATGCTTTTGATATTATATGCACACACACACACACACACACACACACACACACACACACACACACACACACACACACACACACACACACACACACACACACACACACACACACACGCACATGCGCGCACACGCATGCGCACACGGGCACACGCACACACACACGCGAGCACACACAGGCACGCAAGCACACACACACGTGCGCGCACGCGCGCGCCCACGCACACACACACACACAAATGGTATGAGTGTATCAGTACACCAAACACTAAGTCACACAGAAACCCAGACACTTATGTATCAGACAAGAACACTAAGTACTTCCCCCAAAAAAATGTCCATAATAGTTCATCACACAGACAAATGAATGAGAGTAGCGAGGGGAAAAAAAAAAAAGATTAAAAAAAAAAAAAGATGTGCCCCTCAAAACAAAAAAAAAAAGAAAGAAAGAAAAAGAAAGGCGGGGACAGTGGAGGGTCAAAATTAAAATTTTATAAAACAATTGGTACTCGAGGTACTGATAACATCTTAAAGTTCAGTGCCCCTGTTATTACTGACACACTTACTTACTTATATAACCTTTGTCTTGATAAACTATATTTTCCTAATCTTCTTAAACAGGCCAAAGTCATACCACTTTTTAAATCTGGAAATAAATTAGACCTTTCAAATTATAGACCAGTATCTATACTTTCTCTTCTGTCTAAACCTCTCGAAAAGCACATGAATAAATATATTACGTATCACGTTTCCAAACACGATTTACTTCATCCTAATCAATCTGGATTTCGGTCAAATGTGACAGTGCATGGGGAAAACAGACATAATGGAATTTTGGCATAAATTGAGATTTTATGGTGGAGCAAAGATTCCTTGTTAATACACAGAAAACCGTATTGAGTTATCTTGTATAGTTTTTATTTTATAAGTATTTGAAGTTTGGAATTCGAAATAGATCATTTGCAGAAATTGGGCATAGAAGATACAACTTTGCCTCTTTGTTTCCATTGACTTGATTTAGAAAACAATCAAATAAATGAATAAATCATTCAAAATTGTCTTTTATGTTGTGGATACTGGTAGAACACATAACAAATAGACATAAATATGCCCTAAATAGAAAATTAATATTTTGGGGGTTGTTGACTATTTTTGGCTTTTGCTAAAAACATTCTGAGCGACTTATGTAGGTTTTCCCCATGCACAATCACAAATCATTCCTGTCATACAGCACTAACAAATCTGGTTGATCAGTGGTTAACAAACATTAATGATTTGAAATACACTGGAGTTCTCTTTTGTTGATTTTGCTAAAGCCTTTGATGTTATTGATCACAAATTGTTATTACGTAAATTGGTTATTTATATATTTCAGATCCAGCACTTTCCCTTATTAGATCATTTCTCACAAATCGGTATCAATTCCCCCCGTGGGGATACCGGGGGGGTCTTTTGTATAAATAGTTCCCCCACCTTCTGGAAGTTCTGTGCTTGTAACTTCCTCTAATCTGTCACTCTCTTTGACTCTTGTCTTTTCCCTTTGCTTACTGTCATCTACTATCTTTCTGCCTTACCGGTCCATTCTCCTGCCTTTTTTCAAGAAACACTTTCAAAAAGATGTCCTCCAGCCGAAGTCGGACTTGCTGGGCCTAACTATTTCTTATTTAGGCGCATAACGGCAGCATGACGCATCTCCGCTCATAATTGACAGGAAACTGTCTGAGCGAACGAAGAAGAAGAAGAAGAAGGTATCAATCAGTATTCATCAATACTAGACAATCCAGTTACTTACCATTAAAATATGGTGTGCCACAAGGATCCGTTCTCGGCCCCTTACTTTTATTACTGTATGTGAATGATCTACCCTTATATACTAAAGACCCCTGTGAACTCTTTGCCGATGATACTTCCATCCATTCTAACCATTCTGACATAAAACAGTTATCCATGAACCTTCAAGAAAATGTTAGCATGTTAGTGGATTGGACAGAAGTTAATCACATGTGCTTAAATGAAGGAAAATCAAAGTACATGGTTGTCACTTCTAGGCAAAAAAGACAAAATTTAAGAAATGCCATGCCCCATATTTACATTGACAATAGACAGATTGAAGAGGTCGATTCACACAAACTTTTAGGAGTTAGTATGGATAATAATCTTACTTGGCAGTCTCATTTAACCACTTTAAGTAAGCGTGTATCACAGAAAATCTTTCAGCTTTCAAAACTTAAAAATGTTCTAGATATAAATGCCCGAAAACACTTTTACCATGCTTTCATCCAATCATGCATAGACTACTCCTCAACTATATATGATTCCAGCAGTGCTAACACACTGAAGCCATTGTTAAGGGCCCATAAACGAGCTCTTAGAGCAGTACTGAATAAATCATCTTCGCTAAATCCTCAAGACTACATGAAACTAGACGTTTTACCATTAACATATACACTTAAATATAACAAAGCAGTAATGATGTTTACAATTATGAACGGATTAGCACCCCCATCACTCGCAAATTGTCCCCTTAACCAATCAAGATATGCAAATAATATACTTATAAGAAAACCTAGAATCGACCTCTTCAAAACCAGCATGATCTACTGTGGTGGAACTCTGTGGAATTCTATTCCACTACATATTAAAGAAAAGAACAGCCTTCAATCATATAAAATAGCATACAAAAAGCTCTTGCTTGACAGAGTGATGACAAACACCTAAATCCCAGCTTTAAAGAAGTTTTGTTGGCAACTAATCAGTTTATAAGGGTTTGTTGTCTTCAGGAAAGGAATATTATGTTTTGTTACTATGTTTACCAATTTCAATGTATGAATTATGTTGTCGTAATCATTCTTCACTATAATCACCTGTTTTCTCGAGTAGCCACATTTTACAGGTGGTTTTTTTTCAAAATCCCCATTCCCCATCTCCCCTTTGCTGGTTATGTATATAATATGTAAATAATGTTCTTGTTCTTTTTATGATTGTTGCTTTTCTTAGTATGCTTTTTTTTCCCCTTCTTATTCTTAATTTTATTTGTTTGTTTCTTTCTTGTTGTTTGCCTCAGGGCTGAGTGAAAAAAAGCTGTAGCTGATTAGCTTATCTCATTACCCTGAATAAATAACATTTCGTTCGTTCGTTTGTTCGTTCGTTCGTTCGTTCGTTCGTTCGTTCTCTCTCTGTACATGTGCGTGCATGAGCGTATGCATGTTTTGCTATTTCTTTGAAAGCGTGTGTATGTTGTATGTGTGCATGTGTATGAGTGTTTTTTCTTTGTACTTTTTTCTGCACTCTCTATTAGTATCATTAAACAAAATTAAAAACATTATGAACAAATTTAAAACAACAAGCCACCTGAGCCTTCTGTTTGTTATCTGATTGTGTCGTTCTTTTCATTTGAGAAGGACAACGGTATCATCATCATCATCATCATCATCATCATCATCATCATCATCATCATCATCATCATCATCATCATCATCGTCGTCGTCATGATCACCATCATCATCATCATCATTGCCATCATCATCGTCATCAGCAGCAGCAGCAGCAGCAGCATCATCAGCATCATCATCGTCACCATCACTTCAGCATCAGCATCATCAGCATCATCACCATCATCATCATCATCATCATCATCATCATCATCATCATCATCATCATCATCATCATCATCACCACCTGTGCCCATCATCACCACCACATCAGCATCATCATCATCATCATCCTCCTCATCACCAATCGATCACCAACATCATCATAACCACCGTTTGACCAACCAACCAACCAACCAAACAACCACTACACTATCCAACTGTTGTAAACTTCATCACATTTGTTTTCGTTTCTGCTCTTGTTGTGTGTCCCCCCCCCCACCCCCCCCCCCCCCACCCCACCCCCCCCCACCCTCTTCCCCCCGGGCCGGGCCGGTGACCTAACGTCACGCAGACATCAGATCCGGCGCGTGCTGGGCAGCCGGTTCCTGTGGGTCATGTGCCTCAACCAGTTCCTCCTCATCGCGGGCTTCTCCGTCACCTTCATCCTCTTCCCGGCCTACGCCCAGAGCTCCCTGGGGCTGTCCGTGGACCACGACGTGCCCCTGGTGTACACGGCGTACGGGGTGACCATCACCCTCAGCAGGGTGGCAGCCGGCGTGCTGTTCAGCTTCATCCCCGGACACCTGCTCAGAGGGTTCTTTCTCGTCCAGCTGGGCTACGCTGCGGTGTTGACGCTCATGCCGCTGGTGTGCTCCTCGCTGGCCTCCGTGTTGATCTGCAAGTCGTTTATTGGTGAGTTGGGTTATTGTGCATTGGGGGGGGGGGGGGGGGGGGGGTCTTTTTCTTCTCTCTTGTTCTGATTGTTCTTGTTGTGTTTCTTCTTGTGTGTCTTTTTGTGTTTCTTCTTCTTCTTTGTCTTCTCCTTTGTCTTCTCTTTCCTTCTTCTTCTTCTTCTTCTTTCGCCTGTCATCAATGGCCATACGGCCATAATGGGTGAGATACGTTCACTGTCCTGCCCATTATGTCCTGTCTTTAGATTCCTGGACTCCTTGCTGCATTCAGCCAACATACTGCCATAATGGATGCAATACGTACAATGTCGTTTGTGGAGGAACTAGGAGAGAGACAGTTTTAAAGAGTTCCTTGTTACAAAAAGCCAACAGTTTTCTTTTCATGGTTGTTAATGTTCTTGGTGGTGTTGTTGGTGGTGGTGGTGTTGTTGTTGTTGTTGTTGCTGCTGTTGCTGTTGTTGGTGGTGTTGTTGTTGTTGCTGCTGCTGCTGTTGCTGTTGCTGTTGTTTTTGTTATAAGGTGATGCTACGGTGCATAGTTGACATACTAGGTCATCTTTCTGTCGTTGTTGCATGAATACTAATGACACATGGGACTGAATGATGGACTTTCTGGAGCGTTTTTATGGTTGCTGCTTCTGTTGCTGTTGCACGTTGTCTTTATGCAGGTCTGACATAAGGGCCATCCTTCGGCCTATTGGCCCTTATCCTCGTCAGATACGTGGGCTTTTATGACTTGCCTCTAGCTTTCTTGGCCTTTGTTGTTATGATTGTTGTTGTTTGTTCTGTTGCTTCTGCCGTGATGAAATTACAATATCGTGTTTAGGCCTAATGTCTTTATGCAGGTTTGACGTACGGCCCATCCTTCGGTCATCCTTTGGCCTATTGGCCCCTATCCTCGTGAAATACGTGGGCCTTTCTGACTTGCCGCTAGCTTTCTTGACGTTTGTTGTTATGATTGTTGTTGTTTGTTCTGTTGCTTCTGCCGTGATGAAATTACAATATCGTGTTTAGGCCTAATGTCTTTATGCAGGTTTGACGTACGGCCCATCCTTCGGCTATCCTTCGGCCTATTGGCCCCTATCCACGTGAAATACGTGGGCCTTTCTGACTTGCCTCTAGCTTTCTTGACGTTTGTTGTTATGATTGTTCTTGTTGTTGTTGTTGTTGCTGGGGGGTTTCTGTTGCTGCTGCCGTGATGATATTACAATACCATGTGTATAATGTCATTACATAGGCTTGACGTACGGGCCATCCTTTGGCCTATTGGCCCCTATCCTCGTGAAATACGTGGGCCTTTCTGACGTGCCTCTAACTTTCTTGACGTTTGTTGTTATGATTGTTGCTGTTGTTGTTGTGTTTTCTGTCGCTGCTGCCGTGATGAAATTACAATATCGTGTGTAGGCCTATATGTCTTTATGCAGGTTTGACATACGGCCCATCCTTCGGCCTATTGGGCCCTATCCTCGTGAGATACGTGGGCCTTTCTGACTTGCCTCTGGCTTTCTTGACGTTTGTTGTTATGATTGTTGTAGTTGTTGTTGCTGTTTTTCTGTTGCTGCTGCCGTGATGATATTACAATACCATGTGTATATGTCATTATGTAGGCTTGACGTACGGCCCATCCTTCGGCCTATAATTGGCCCCTATCCTCGTGAAATACGTGGGCCTTTCTGACGTGCCTCTAGCTTTATTGACGTTTGTTGTTATGATTGTTGCTGCTGTTGTTGTTGTTGTTTTTTGTTGCTGCTGCCGTCATAAAATTACAATATGGTGTGTAGGCCTATATGTCTTTATGCAGGTTTGACATACCGCCCATCCTTCGGTCTATTGGCCCCTATCCTCGTGAAATATGTGGGCCTTTCTGACGTGCCTCTAGCTTTCTTGACGTTTGTTGTTATGATTGTTGCTGTTGTTGTCGGGGTTTTTCTGTTGCTGCTGCCGTGATGAAATTACAATATCGTGCGTATATGTGACCCAGCACCACGAAAGGGACATTAAGTCGCTGGGCTAGTTTCTCACAACAGGCTGCAAAGTCAAAAAAACTCATTTTTTGTCTTCTTCTAGTTATGGGTATTTTCGTGCTCTCTAACTTCTTATCTTTCATATCCATAAAGGACAATCTTTGTTATGGTCTCTAAATACTCCAAAAAGTGCTTTAAAATGAGTAAGTTGATGCATTTTCTTCAGCAAAGCTAAACTTTAGACATGTGATTTCTCAAAATGGCCGACAATCACCCTACCAACTTTAAATGCTCATAACTCTAAAGCCGGCGACAGACTATGTGACTGCCTCATGTGACTCGATCAGGTCGTGACGTTTCACCTCATTTGCATACCATCCTGCTCGATCAGTCTGGCTCAGTCGGGCCCAGTCAGGTGACTGGGCCGAATAGGGCGGGTTCTAAATTTCACTGATCGAGTCTGATCGAGTCAGATGGCGTGTGACCTCTTCTGTGCGGGAAACAAAATTTGGTCAACGTACCTGATGGAGTCATAATTATGAGGCAGTCGCATAGTCTGTCTCCCGCTTAAAACGCAAAACATTACAAGAATGGTTCTTAAATCATTTGAACGAGAATTGTCTGACGTTTCTAACTTGACGCTTTTCTCAGAATGGTCACTTTGACATTTAATGTCCCTTTCGTGGTGCTGGGTCACATTATCAGTTATTATGACTTTGCTGTGGGATATCTCGAGATAGGATAAAAGCAATATCCCACAGCAAAGTCATAATAACGATTATATAATCTCACGGCTGGCAGGCCTCTTTAGCACTACTAGTACATCGGTATAGGGGAAGACGGGGTAAAAAGCGCATGGGCGGGTCAGAAGCCCACCCCAATTATCTCATGAAATGAAGCAAATTTCAGTCTCATTTTGCCCATGAGACGAGCGTTAATGTCTAGCATTCGTCTCATGGGCAAATTTGACTGAAATTTTCTTTATTTCATGAGATAATTGGGGTGGGCTTCTTACCCGCCCATGCGCTTTTTACCCCGTCTTCCCCTAATATTATGTCTTTATGCAGGTTTGACGTACGGGCCATCGTTCGGCCTGCTGGCCCCTATCCTCGTGAGATACGTGGGCCTTTCTGACTTGCCTCTGGCCTTCGGCGTGGTTTTGTTGACCAGTGGTGTGGGCTGTGTAGTGGCCCCGCCTATTGCAGGTACACGGAATGCATATCATTATACTATACTAGCAAACCTGCTCGCTATGCTTGTGCGCGCACGCGCACGCGCGCGCGCGCACACACACACACAAATACTCTCTCTCCCTTTCTCTTTCTCTCTCTCTCATAATAAATACAGATCATATCCTTCTCTCTCTCTCTCTCTCTCTCTCTCTCTCTCTCTCTCTCTCTCTCTCTCTCTCTCTCTCTCTCTCTCTCTCTCTCTCTCTCTCTCTCTCTCTCTCTCTCTCTCTCTCTCTCTCAGACAGATTGTAAGAATATGCATCGCCTGAAATCTTTATCCTTGTTAAATAAAGTTGTCCAGTGTCCAGTGTCTCTCTCACTCTCTCCCCCTCTCTCTCACTCTCTCATTCAGTCAGGTTTATAGTCCAAGGGAAGTAAATCAGTCCAGCCCGTCAGTCCCGAGTTACTACCCTTCACTACTACAGCATAATACAATCTTACAGAAAAGTGAGTCTTCCTTGTTGGAGATTTGTACTGGAGGTTCAAAATGTCCATGGGACCATAGGTGCACCATGCTACACCACCACAAAACATTTGAAGCGATTGTGTACTCTGGTTCGTGGATTACTGGGCGAACCAACAAACACACACAAATACACACACGCATAGATATACACACTTAGAATTTTGCTATATAGGTATAGATAGGATGTATGTGTGTGCTTGTGCCCGCGTACGTGTGTGTGTAGAGTGATGTTTTTAGATAGGTTGTGTATGTGTGTGTGTGTGTGTGTGTGTGTGTGTGTGTGTGTGTGTGTGTGTGTGTGTGTGTGTGTGTGTGTGTGTGTGTGTGTGCGTGCGTGCGTGCGTGCGTGTGCGTGCGTGCGTGTGCGCGCGTACGTGTGTATGTAGAGTGATGTTTTTAGATAGGTTGTGTATGTGTGTGTGTGTGTGTGTGTGTGCGTGCGCGCGCTTACGTGTGTGTGTAGAGTGATGTTTTTAGATAGGTTGTGTGTGTGTGTGTGCGTGTGTGCGCGTACGTGTGTGTGTAGAGTTATGTTTTTAGATAGGTCGTGTATGTGTGTGTGTGTGTGTGTGTGTGCGTGTGCGCGCGTACGTGTGTGTGTTAAGTGATGTTTTTTTAGATAGGTTGTGTATGTGTGTGTGTGTGCGTGTGCGCGCGTACGTGTGTGTGTAGAGTGATGTTTTTAGATAGGTTGTGTGTGTGCGTGTGTGCGTGTGCGCG
>CM065707.1:23321460-23323960 GCA_017654935.2 Phymorhynchus buccinoides
ATAAACACCACACACTACAACACACACACACACACACACACACACACACACACACACACACACACACACACACACACACACACACACACACACACACACACACACACTCGCACCATGCATGAACAAAACAAGAGCTCCAATAACACACACACACACACACACACACACACACACACACACACACACACACACACACACACACACACACACACACACACACACACACACACACACACACACACACACACACACACACACTCGCACCATGCATGAACAAAACAAGAGCTCCAATAACACACACACACACACACACACACACACACTCACACACACACACACACACACACACACACACACACACACACACACACACACACACACACACACACACACACATGGGAAGGTCTTCAACAGCAAAAGTTTCCATGTTTTTCTTTCCGTTTCTTTTCTTCTTATTTGTTTTCTCTTTTTGTTTGCTTTTTGCTTTCGTACGTTCATTCGTTCTTCGGGTGAGAGGGCGTTTAGTTTCGTTGCACCAAGCGTTTGGAATTCTCTCCCTGACCATACCCGTAACCAGTCCACTCTTCCTTCCTTCAAGTCCCAACTAAAAACCCACTTCTTCAGGAAAGCTTTCTCTCTGTAAAGTCTATGATCCTTTCCCCACTCTTGTCTTCGAGCTTCTTCCAGCTCATTGACGTTGAGTATGAGGTTAACGCGTGCGCGTGTGTGTATGGGGTGGGGGTGTGGAGTAGGGGGGCGGGGGTGGGGATGGGGGGGGGGGGGGGGGGATGGTGGGGGGGGGGGGGATGGTTCGGGGTGGTGAAAGGAGCATGTGTTGTTGTGTTGTGTTATGATTATATGCAATGCATTCTCTAATGTATTCATTTTCATAGAGATGTATGGTGAGGATGGGTGAGCCAGTCTGTTAGAAATGTTTGTACGAATGGTGAGTGAAAAGCGCATTGAGTTGCTTTGAAAGATTATGCGCTATATAAGCATTATTCATTATTATTATTATTATTATTAATCTGTCAAAAAACAGGCTTCACCATCGGCGCGGCGGCCCTCTCTCTCCTGCTCTTGCTGTTGGTGAAGGACAAACAGCCCTTCGAAGACGGCATCTCCAGCCAGGAATGCTCTTCCTCCTCCTCCTCTGACTCCAAGCAGAAAGAAGCGCTCCTGGCAGACACCAACCGGACAGAATCGGACACGGTTTCTTCCTCGGGTTATTCAGACACTGCGCCATAATCTGTGGTCTCTGCAGAAAAGCCTTCAACCTCCAAGGTCGTCCACCGAATCGACAACAACGAGGCCTTGCTGGAGCTGTTTCGAGATCGTCATGGATGATGATGATGATGATGATGATGATGATGATGGTGGTGGTGGTGGTTTGGCTGCCTTTGTCGTGTTGGTGTTTGTGTGTGTGTTTTTTGCTGTTGAAGACCTTCTTATCGGAGAAGTTCGTCGTGGCTGTTGCTGCTAATTAAAGCCCTTATTAGACTGGTTCATTATTTTAGTCGAACAAAACTGTGGTTCGTGTGTGAAAGTCTACTCAGCTGAAGTGTGATTTGAATGAAAATGCTCGTCTGAAGGCTTAGTGCGCATTTAGTGCGGGGTAAGTTCTATATGAAGTGTTTGTGACGTTTTGGGGCTACATTTATTTCAGTTAAAGTTCAATATGAAGCTTAAGTGCCCATTTTCAGTGCAGTGAAACTTCAATATGAAGGTTTAATGCTAATCTAGTGCAGTGAATGTTCAATATGAAGGTTTAATGCTAATCTAGTGCAGTGAAAGTTCAATATGAAGGTTTAATGCTAATCTAGTGCAGTGAAAGTTCAATATGAAGGTTTAATGCTAATCTAGTGCAGTGAAAGTTCAATATGAAGTTTCAGTGCCCATTTTTAGTGAAGTCATAGTTTAATATGAAGTTTTAGCCGAGTGCTCATTTAGTGCAGTGAAAGTTCAGTTGTGTAACAATTCACGATCTGTTTCGTTCGACTGAGTTGGACAGTCAGACTCAGAGAGTGCCACTACAGACTTGATCCATCCAAGCCTTTCACTCCAGACTCTGAAAACTGGGACTAGAACGGGTTTGCTGATGGTTTGAAGAAAATCGATGGCACAGGCCTACCGGATGGAACACAAACATGGACTAAAAAAATCTTCAATAAGAGAAACTGAAGTTTCGAAAATTTCATTTACCTCCCCCCCCCCCTCCCCCCGCCCCCCTACCCCCCCCCCCCCCCCCCTCCCCCTCCCCCCACCCTCCCCCCCCTCCCCCCCCCCCCTCCCCCCCTCCCCCCCCCCCCACTCACCCACACACCCACTTTCTTCTGGTTTAAACGAATTTTTTTTTTTAATGAGTAACACATAGTAAAGCAGCAACATAAACAATTGAGAATGAGCACAACAAGCTTAAAGCTTATGCAAGGGGCTCAAACACAAGTAACTTTCTTCTGAGACCAGATTAATTATTTTCCTTGGTTGTTGTTTAACCTTT
>CM065707.1:23328960-23331460 GCA_017654935.2 Phymorhynchus buccinoides
TTGGCAGTCACGAAACACCCCAGGTAATGTTGTACGAGTTGCTAGGCATTCTGTGAGGGGAGGAGGGGGGGGGGGGGGGCAGCAGGGGGAAAGGGAGATGCATATGAATGGGGTGGGGGTCATGAAAGAATAGATGCACAAGAACCCCCAGGTAATGTATTGTATGACTTGGCAGGCATTCTATGAGGGGAGGAGAAGGGGGTGAATATGAATGGGGGGGGGGGGGGGGTCATGAAAGAATAGATGCACACAAGGTGCCACAAGAACCCCACCCTCTCCGAGTTACCCCAAGCTTTCACATATTTTGGGTCCCTTCCCGTTCCCAACATTCCCAACTCTCTCTCTCTCTCTCTCTCTCTCTCTCTCTCTCTCTCTCTCTCTCTCTCTCTCTCTCTCTCTCTCTCTCTCTCTCTCTCTCTCTCTCTCTCTCTCTCTCTCTCTCTCTCTCTCTCTCTCTCTCTCTCTCTCTCTCTCTCTCTCTCTCTCTCTCTCTCTCTCTCTCTCTCTCTCTCTCTCTCTCTCTCTCTCTCTCTCTCTCTCTCTCTCTCTCTCTCTCTCTCTCTCTCTCTCTCTCTCCGTCTCTCTCTCTCTCTCTCTCTCTACCACACACACACACACACACATAGAGACATGGACAGACAGACAGACAGACAGACAGACACACACACACACACACACACACACACACACACACACACACACACACACACACACACACACACACACACACTACTGTACAGGTTTTTAACATGAAGATATATATACCTCTAGGCATAAGCTCATGTATAATTCCTCATTATTTGGTCTTAGCAGAGATCTTTTTCAGAAGTTCGACTGCCTTAGGGACAAAACTAGCTGACTTTCTAATTGTTCTACAACGAATAATGCCTAACCGTCTATCAGATGGCAATAGTTCATAGCAATGCGATAGAACGTGACTTTGATCATTAGCGATCTCCCTGGCTTTTCGAACAACACGTTTTTCATAGAACAAACACAAACTGTCTTGTTTTATACCCACGATCTTGCTACCAACATTCACAATCTTATTCAGAACACCCTTGGGTTTTACATTCAAGCCACCGTACCAACAAATGAATGAAAATGTTATAATAGATTCAAGAAAACAACGATAAAAGCTTTGGAGAAGATCTGTGCTAACATTGAAAGATCTGAGCTTCAAGTTATCAGGCAGTACATCCTTGTCTGGCATTTCTTGGAAGCATGATCAACATGAGAGCTAAAAGTAAACTTATTGTCTATGATTGTTCCCAGATACTTGTATTCATCTACCCTTTCGACTGTCACACCTTTGATTGTGAGATCTGGCATTGGTACCGGGGATTTCCTAAAGTCGACTACCATTTCTTTTCTTTTTGCTACGTTGAGGTCAAGATAGTTTTCTTCACACCAGGACACAAACTTTTCGACATGCTCAAAGTAAGTACTGTCTGAATTAGAAAGGTCAACTAAAGCTGTATCATCAGAGTATTTAATGACAGGGGTAGAATCTGTTCCTTTACACTCATTTGTGTAAAGGGTGAAGAGAACAGGAGATATGACAGTGCCTTGGAGACAGCCGGTGGATACAGACATAGTGGAGGACATAGAGTTTTGAAATCTCACAGTCTGCGTGCGCTTAAGTAGGAATTCTATGATCCATAAAACTAGTCTATTGTTGACACTCATGTTTATTAGTTTGTTTGCTAAAAGATGGGGTTGTATGGTGTTAAAAGCAGACGATAAGTCAATGAAGAGATTTCTGACAAAAGAGTTTCGGTTTTCTAGATGAGTGTATGCATTATGTAGAAGTGTGAGTGTTGCATCATCTGTGGATCTGTTCTGCTTGTATGCAAATTGAAGCGGGTCAAGATGCTCTGTTGTGGTCTTGAGAAGACGTTGTAAGACGATCTTTATAAAACATTTCATAACAATTGATGTGAGTGCGACAGGACGATAGTCATTGAGGCACGATGGACTGCGTTTGGGGGACTGGGCATAATTATTGTAGAGGACTTTCATTGAGCAGGAATTGTACAAACTCTAAGAGACCAAGAGAACAAAGAACTAAAGACATCTGATAGTTGGGAGGCACAAACTTTCAGAATTCGACCACTAATGCCATTCTGGGCTCTTTGCTGTCTTAACATTTAGACGCGAAAACACAGACTGAACTACACTTTGTTCTACCTCATACTGTTCTTCATCCGCCCCCTCCCTACCCAACTCATTATGCAAGTCACTCGAGTTTAAATCGCTGCTGAAGTCTTGGTTGGCAAACCGGCAATAGAACGTGTTTAGCTGGTTAGAGAAATCTTGATGGTTGTCGCTACTACTGTGTGTGCTTAGTAGTTCCTGACATAATATAAGCTTAATCCCTTTCCAGGCATCCCGCATATTCCCTGACTGAAACTGTAGCTCTACTCTATCTTTGTACTGTGTTCTGGCTTCTTTTATTTCCTTCCTAATCTTTGCCTGCAATTCACTACGCTTAGCTGTA
>CM065707.1:23346460-23351460 GCA_017654935.2 Phymorhynchus buccinoides
TATCCCTTGACACCAGGTGGCCTTCCATTGTAAGGCATTTTGTCGCCAACAGCAATCTCTCTCTCTCTCTCTCTCTCTCTCTCTCTCTCTCTCTCTCTCTCTCTCTCCCCCCCTCTCTCTCTCTCTCTCTCTCTCTCTCCCTCCCTCTCTCTCTCTCTCTCTCTCTCTCTGTCTATCACGCGCGCGCGAGCGACAACAATACATTTTCTATTTGATCAAGGGAAATAATATAAGCCAGGGAAAAAAAATATCCCCCCTTTAGGCTACCAGAAGAGCTAATGTTGAACCATGCCAATGAAAACAAAAGCACCAAAATACCAGTCGAATGCAAGGTCATCGTGAATATATTATAGCTACCCTCCCTAAAAGCCGCCTCACACTATCCAACCAAGTCGGAGGAAAATGGTTGCGACCGTTCCACAGTGTTTCCTTTTCTTTGGACAGAGTGAGTAGAAATCACAACTGCAAATTTTGGTCGGACGAAACCCTTCCAGCCAGGTCGGAAGGAATTGACGTCTAGCTGCACCATTTACTTCCAACTCACTCAGGCAGTTGTGGGGAATACAGCCAGTGCTTGCAGATAGTGAAGACGGCACATCGTTGTTGTTTTGTGTTTTTAATTATGAAGTAGCAAAGAATCTGGTCAAGCAGTTTTGCTTATCAATATGATTCATTATGCGAATCAAAAAGTCAACTGTATTGTCCACCTTTTTACAAATAAGGTAAAGTAATCGTCGTAACACTATGATATCTGAAATAGAATGATAGATTTCTATTAATGTTACTATCTATTACAACTAAATACTTACCAACACTCAAAACAATAGCATAAACACTTCAATTTTTGGAAACCAATGCCCTAGCAACATAAAAACGAAAGTAGCAAAGGACCGCAACTCCCCCTTACCGGAGGCATGCATGCTCCCCCCTTGCTTCCGGTCACGCTGTCTATTTGACCTTTAAAAGTCACTTTTAAGGTATCTTTCGTTGCTCTGAAGAGGGAACGTGTTGGCTGAAACAGGCAGCGGGTGGGAGGTCTTCCTACTTCGGCTCATCAAGCATAGAAGAAAAACTAACATGTACGCACCCTACGCAACATGGCCATGCAGATAGAGAGCAGGTATCTTTAATCAGGGCACATGATCATGAGTGCGTCTTACACAGTTAGCAGGGATTGTAGTATGTAAATTAGACTAAACTCCCAAAACGATTGCCTGTTTAGCCTAATTTACATAGTACTACTACCCGTTTTGACTGTCTAAAACGCATTCATGAATACCTACCCAGATTTCCTTTTCCCCACACGTACATCAAAGTAACTGTAGCCGGCGTTGTGTTGTTCCGCCACACCGGGAAACAACGCCTCTGGTTTGGGGTCAAACCCAAACAGGGCAAAGTCCAGAGTCAGCATCTCTTGCACTTGGAGTCTGAGTTGGAGAGGCGTGGAGGCAAAGGCTTCTCTCAGAGCCTCTGTTTTCTGGCGTCTCTTCTCCTCTTTGCTGCCTGATCTCTCTGAAGCTTCGAGGGCCAGCTTGATGAAGTCGTCCCTGGAGATGGTCGTGGCCTCCTCTGGTGTCACGGGAAAAGGCTCGTTTTTGCTGATGAGGCCCCGGATGTGCCAGTTCTTCCAGAGACGTAAACAGGCCTCGTACTTAGTCATACACGAGGTGATGCTCTTTCCACTCTTTATCACACCAAACACCCAATCTGCATTAGCCCTGATTGTGATCGGGTCATAGCTCTTGGGGATGTGGCTTTTGTTCAGGTGGGCGACATCGAAAAGAAAGCTCATGTCTTCCCTGATTGTCTCTAAATGGCCGATGTAGGTATAGTCGGCCTTGCAGATGCTGCAGTGATCGTGGGTAGGGATAAAATGGTCGTTGCGATGCTCTAACGTTTTCTGAGCGTGCACGACGTAACGGATGAATTCCGGAAACGTTACGTCATGGCCACAGCGGAGACTCTCAGCGCTGGCGTTGTCACGGAAATTCTGGACGATGTATCTCCCCTTGGCTTTCCAGAATACCGGGTTAGGCTTGAACAGTTTGCACACGTAGCCCGACAGTAGATGGGAGTACGGTTCGCGAACAAACACCAATCTGCTTGTCTTCGTCTTCTTAGTTTCGACCTGGTTTGAGGACACAAACGCCTGTCTCTGTGCGTTGAAATGCTTGATGATGTTTAGCCACGTTCTAGATCCTATTTTCTCGATAGGGCAGTATTCTAGACTGACGTTTAGCTTAGGCCAGTGGCCGAGCAGCGTGCGTGTAATTGTTCTGGTGCGATGGAACATGCCAGAGTTTTTGTACTGTTGACAAGCTTGTCGTAAAATGTCCCGTCGCAGCTGGAATCTCTGGGAAATGTTCTGGTGGGATGATGGCGGAGTCGGTGCCTGCCTTGAGATTATATTAATCTGTTGGGAAAAAATCAACAAGCTTTTTAAATGCGTAACATAAGAATAGTTTTGTGGAATGCATAACTTTTGAATAATTTTGTGAAATGCATAACACATGGATAATTTTATTAAATGCATAACCTATATATAATTTTGTGAAATGCATAACCTACAAATAATTATTTGAAACGCATAACCTACGAATAATTATGTGAAATGCATAACCTACGAATAATTTTGTGAAATGCATAACCTATGAATAATTTTGTGAAATGCATAACCTACGAATAATTTTGTGAAATGCATAACCTATGAATAATTATGTGAAATGCATAACCTACGAATAATTTTGTGAAATGCATAACCTATGAATAATTTTGTGAAATGCATAACCTATGAATAATTTTGTGAAATGTATAACCTATGAATAATCTTGTGAAATGCTTAACCTATCAATAATTTTGCGTACAGATATTTTTACATTTACGCTTTATTTCTATCGGCCTACATCTTATTTAATTAAAGCAAAATCTTTGATTAGACAAAGCTAAGGAAATGGTATGGTTTTGTACATCAATTATTTTATATAGAATTACTTCAAGGTGGTGCTGGTCAGTACAGTAACAATGTGTGTTCACAGGCTCGTATAACTATTTGTGCATGTTGTACTGTCGTTTTCGAGCCTGTGAAGGTGGGTGCTTTGTCATTTTCTCAGGGGTGAATAAAAGTGTTGAATTGAACTGAATTGAATTGAATGAAACTAAAATAAAACTGTTCTTGTGGGGGGGGGGGGGGGGGGGGGGGGGGGCTATGAGTGATATCCCCTGGTGCACCAAAGGTCAATATGTGCCACCACCCCTACATTTCTCATCTCTCCCCACATTTTCACACTTGCCTTTCTTATCAAACATTAAGCTGTATTTTATTAACTTTTCCAGCTAATTATCTTTGTTGAATAATTAATTGCACTCATGATAAAAGCCATTATCTAATAGGACCCCCCCTATGTAGTGCAGTACACCGCGGCATTTGTCACAGTCCTGGTTCATTGCGTTTTTCCGTCTTGCCTTTATCTTCTACTATTATTGAATGCATGTGTTTCATTATGTAAATGGATGAAAATTAGTGTTAAATATAGCAAATGATAGAGGATGAAGTACTCAATCTGCAGTAAGAAAGGCAAGAACGGAAAAATGGAAACAACCAAGAAATGGAGGAGGGGGGGGGGGGGGCACATCTTTACCATTACCTGGGTTTTTTTAACATATTTTGTTCTGAAAGTTGTTAAAGAAAGGTATGAATGACTCTGGTATGTGATCGTGTAAGTTGAACTGTAAATGTATGCGCTAGGAATAGAAATGGGTTGCAGTAATGATGACGCGTCTACAGGCTCTACTTTGACTAGTTTGAGCCACTTGAATAAACTAGAGTAGAGGTCCTGCAGTGTTGAATATGAGAATGAGTGCCTAAGGCGCTATTGTTGCTATTGTAAATTGATTTTGTGTTTGTGCTGCCTTGCACTAGTAGACGAGGAGACATTACAGGTGCGTGCAAATTCATGTTTTGGTGGGTTTTTTTTATCATTCCCTTTCTTCTGCGCCTTAAATGTAAGCGGCGTTCGTTTTGTTGTGTTGGTTTTTTTGTATGTTTTTTTTGCGTTGTGATTTTGTATGGATATTTTTCTTTCTTTCTCATGTCCGAGTAAACTATGACTCTCTCTCTCTCTCTCTCTCTCTCTCTCTCTCTCTCTCTCTCTCTCTCTCTCTCTCTCTCTCTCTCTCTCTCTCTCTCTCTCTCTCTCTCTCTCTCAATGTTATACAATGATTCTAAACAAAAGGCTTGTAAAGTGGATATAAATAAACAGAAAGCTAACAGAGACTCAGGCCGGGTTTCGAAAGGGATATTCCACTTTTGACCACATTTTTACCTTAAATGCAATAATAGAAAAATGTTTCTAAAATAAATGTGGAAAACTGTATGCTTGTTTTGTAGACCTGAGAAAAGCGTTTGATTCTGTTCAGCATAAACCATTGTTTGAAATTTTGAGTAAATCTGGTATACATGGTAAGTTAATGAAAGCTATCACAGCTATTTATAACTCAGTAATCTCTTGTGTCAGAATTGAACATCGTCTCACAGAGTTTTTCAGTTGCCCAGTCGGTTTAAGGCAAGACTGCATTCTCAGTCCTGAACTTTTTTCTATTTTTATTAATGAAATTGCAGCATTTGTGGACGAAAATGGTACACATGGCATCCAACTTTTACCTGGTCTTGTGGAGTTATTTCTTCTTTTGTTTGCTGATGATATAATTCTTTTGTCTGATACCGCCAGAGGTCTTCAAAACCAAATTAACTTTTTAAATGAAGCATGTAAAAATTTGTATATAAATATCAATAAAGATAAAACTAAGATCATGGTTTTTCGAAAAGGAGGATTTTTGGGTAAAAATGAGAAATGGTTTTTAGATGATTCAGCTTTAGAGGTGGTAAATGAATATAATTATTTAGGATTTCTATTCACAACAAAAATGAATTTGCATAAATGTGTGGATGCTCTGGCGGTTAAAGGCAAAAGAGCTTGTGTAGATTGTGTGAAACATATATG
>CM065707.1:23356460-23366460 GCA_017654935.2 Phymorhynchus buccinoides
TTCTCAGGTTCAGGGTAGGGATGGGGGAACATATTGATGCGTCACCCTCATTGGTCACCTGTCTCTATGTGCCCCTGACTCTTTGTCTCCCCTTTCTCAGGTTCAGGATAGGGATGGGGGAACATATTGATGCGTCACCCTCATTGGTCCCCTGTCTCTATGTGCCCCTGACTCTTTGTCTCCCCTTTCAGGTTCAGGGTAGGGATGGGGGAACATATTGATGTGTCACCCTCAATGGTCCCCTGACTCTTTGTCTCCCCTTTCAGGTTCAGGGTAGGGATGGGAGAACATATTGATGTGTCACCCTCAATGGTTCCCTGACTCTTTGTCTCTCCTTTCAGGTTCAGGATATGGATGGAGGAACATATTGATGCGTCACCCTCATTGGTCCCCTGTCTCTATGTGCCCCTGACTCTTTGTCTCCCCTTTCAGGTTCAGGATAGGGATGGGGGAACATATTGATGTGTCACCCTCATTGGTCCCCTGACTCTTTGTCTCCCCTTTCTGAGGTTCAGGGTAGGGATGGGGGAACATATTGATGCGTCACCCTCAATGGTCCCCTGACTCTTTGTCTCCCCTGTCTCAGGTTCAGGATAGGGATGGGGGAACATATTGATGTGTCACCCTCATTGGTCTCCTGACTCTTTGTCTCTCCTTCCTCAGGTTCAGGGTAGGGATGGGGGAACATATTGATGCGTCACCCTCATTGGTCACCTGTCGCTATGTGCCCCTGACTCTTTGTCTCCCCTGTCTCAGGTTCAGGGTAGGGATGGGGGAACATATTGATGCGTCACCCTCAATGGTCCCTTGTCTCTATATGTCACAGACACAGCACACGAATTCCCCACATTCTGACTGCTTTTAGTTTTCCCAGAGAGCTGTTTGTTTCAAGTTATTTCCTTTCACATCTAGGCAATGTTTCTTTCCAATGGTTGTTGTCAGGGACAGGGAAAGACCTTACAAGTGGTAACAACAAACCAAAGAAGGGATGAAAACTTTGGATTGGTATATATTGGTGATGAGTTCTAAAAACAGGCATAAACTAAAAGCAGTTGGACCCAGGTGCTGTGCTGACTCCCTGAAACTCCTGTTTCTATGTGTCTCCCCAGTTTAAGGATAAGGTTAGGGTTAGGGTTAGAAACAGAAAGACATAAGACGGGGACACATGCACACGGGGACACACAAAGACGGGGACACATAGAGACGAGGAAACATAGAGACGGTGACGCATCGCTACGTAACCGGTTAGGATTAAGGATAGGATTAGGGTTTCGGATTAAAGAGACACCCTGACGGATGAGTTTTTGCAAGAAACTCGTCGATATCATAAAAAGGACAGCCTGTTCAATGATCAGAACACTCATTTTGCTATGGTTGCCTTGAAATCGAACCGTCAAAACGGCGATTCCTCCTTGGCGGAGATGCCGGAGAAGCCATTTTGGACGGGGTGGGTGGAGGACACTCAGAATGGTTGAAGCGTTTTCTTCTTTGTAGTGCAGTAAAAATAAAAAGTCGGAGCTATGTCCTTTGTTGTGAGCGAAACTCCTTTTGGTCAACTGTATAAAAATTTTTTAAAAATAATTAAGTAAAAAGGCTTGTATTGTGGACATTTTGTGCAAACGATTTGGCCTAATGTTATATCAGGCGGCCATTAGAAAAGAGAAGACACATGCCTTCTCTTTCACTGAAAGAATTTGACTGCCAGCACCTCCGCCAAGGAGGAATCGCCGATTTGACGATTTGATTTCTTGGAAACCAGAGCAAAGTGAGTGTTGCGATCTCTGTAAAGGGTGTTTTCCTGGTGATATCGACGTGTTTCTTGCAAAACCTCATCCATCAGGGTGCCCCTTTAAGTAAGGTTAACGTTTGCAATTGGTGTAGATTTGAGACAGAGATGAGTCGGGGATACATATGTGACCTAGCACCACAAAAGGGACATTAAGTCGCTGGGCTAGTTCCTCACAATAGGCTTAGAAAGTCACAAATCTCATTTTTGGTCAATTTTGAGTCTTGGGTATTTTTGTGTTCTCTAGCACCTTATCTTTCATATTTATAAAGGACAATCTTTATTATGGTCTCTAAATGGTCCTA
This sequence comes from Phymorhynchus buccinoides, assembly GCA_017654935.2. Taxonomy (NCBI): domain Eukaryota; kingdom Metazoa; phylum Mollusca; class Gastropoda; order Neogastropoda; family Raphitomidae; genus Phymorhynchus; species Phymorhynchus buccinoides. The sequence continues at coordinate 23,358,552 of CM065707.1, forward strand.
TAAGTGCTTTAAAACGAGGAAGGTCAATGCATTTTCTTCAGCTAGGATAGACTTTAGACTGTGTTTTCTCAAAAATGGCCGACGCTCATCCTACTAAATTTAAATGCTCATAACTCGGGAACGAAAACAGATACAAGGATGGTTCTTGTATCAGTAGAAAGACAATTGTCTGAAGTTTGCAAATGTAGAATTTCTCAGAATAGTCAGTTTGACACTTAATGTCCCTTCGTGGTGCTGGGTCACATATAGACACGGGTATATATAGACGCAGGGACACAGACATGTGGACATAAATTATGGAGACGGGGACATACAGAGACGAAATTGTGACACATAGAGATGGAACGCATCGAGACGAAAATGATGACACATATAGAGATACATAGAGATACATAGAGATACATAGAGTCGATATTGGTGACTGCATGGAGACAGGGACGCATAGAAACGAAATTGATGACACATAGAGACGGAAGCACATAGAGACGAAATTGGTGACTACATGGCGACGGGGACACATAGAGACGAAATGATGACACATAGAGATAAAACTGATGACACATAGAGACGAGGACACATAGAGACGATAATCATTATTGTTAACACAAAGAGATGGCGGACACACACAGACAAGGGCAAATCGTTGAATAATCGTTTTGATAAAAAAAACAAGCGCGAAATCGCAATAGTTTGTGGCACGCGGTCTATTTTTACCACTCCAATCATGAGTCACCTCCCCTGGCTTTTCAATAATTTTAATCTGTAAACCAGAATGTTATCTCTGCACCATTTCGTCACTTTTTATATCTTTTGGAAAACATTTAAAACTATGTATCCTACTTATACTCATCAAAAGAAGCACCGCATACTCGTCGTGTCTGTTGTAGTGTCTGTATTACGTATATTTATTATTTTGTACGCTTTTAAAATACATCATTTTAAAGAGCGGCCTCAATTTGAAGTGTAGCCTCGATTTGAAGTGCGACAATTTTGTCAAAATGTGCGACAATTTTGGACCGACCGACAGACAGACAGACCGACCGACAAAGTGAGTTATAAGTTTGTGGCTTGTGCCACAAACAAAAAGTCTTGAAGATAAGCAATTAAATCTTGAGTACACCAAAAGATCTGCTTGTTGTTTACTTCATACATCTTGCATTTGGTTTCTGTTTTGTTGGACAATACAATGTTTGTTTGTTGTTGTTGTTGTTGTTGTCGTACCCTGGCTTAAAGACTCCAGGGACCATCCCAACAGCCGAGGCGCTTGAACACTGTGGAACAAAACAGCTAGATGCATTCCTGCATTCTCTAGGTTGTGTACTGACTAGCAGAGTGCAGATGAGGGTAGTAGTAGAGGTAGCTGATCAGGAGTGCACTGCCCACCACCGCGACCAGCACCACACCCACCCACAACCGCTTCATGAAGCGAATCGTCGGTATCTGCATCCTAAAAAAAGAAAAAGAAACATCAATCAAGTCAGTGTTGATCCCATCAAAATCTGATCGTATCAAATCCCGATCATCCATTCTAATCAAGTCAAGTCAAAGCTCCAAGTTCAAGTCGATACAGTCCAGCCCTCTCTAATCCAATCAAGATCAAATTAAATATAATGGGCCTAGAGCGTAAACATGCCGGATGACCAGCCGCGCGGCGGCATTTTCGGCTCCAGTGACCTTGACCTTTGATCAGTGACCTTCGTTTTCGGACTTGGCCGAGATATTCTAACCACCTATCGGCATGCGGAATTTGATAATCCTGGGCCCCTCCGTTCAAACGCTATCGTGTTAACATAGGTAGATAGATAGATAGATAGATAGATAGTTAGATAGATAGATAGATAGATAGATAGATAGATAGATAGATAGATAGATAGATAGATAGATAAATAGATAGATAGATAGATAGATAGATAGAGGGCGTTTCACTTAAATGCAAAGATGAAATCTCTCTATCATGAGAGATCGTATTCATAAGTGAATAGATCCACTGCAGATTGATAGCAGCTTCCGGGCTTGGGGCTTGGCTGAAGATGGACCCCAAGGTCCGAAACAGCTGTTCCCAGCAGGGATCTGCCCCATCCCCCATTGGGAGGAAAAACTAAAAGCAGCACAATCTTTTTCTTTACAGTACACAAATCAAGATTCAAAGTTCATAGTAATTGGTTTTGATAAAGATGTTCAATACATGGCATTTCATTTGGATACAAAAGTTTTATACAACCCAAGTATTCTGCATTTCTAATGCATCATATAATAAAAAAGGCAAGGTGTGTGTGTGTGTGTGTGTGTGTGTGTGTGTGAAACACAAAACGGGCCTTATAACTCCGCCGTTTTTCGACCGAATGGCTTCAAATTTGCTGTGAGCCCTAACGGGGCAATGGCAACGGCAACCGAGGTGGCCGTGTCATTTGCGCGGTTTGGCAAATGCGCGAAACGCGTATCCGCCGGCCTCTCGGCGCCCATATCTCCAGTATTTATGGGCCGATTGCCTTCAAGTTTTTCAGGTAGATGACCGGGGACGGTGACTACCCGTGTACCAAATTGGAAGCGAATCAATTCATAAACGCGCGCGATAAGTGCCGCTTCACCTTTCACAAACCGCGGCGTAACCAGACCGGACATTGACTCATTATTTGGAACGTGCATGCCCACGGACAGTGACTATCTTGGTGGAAAATGTCTACACCATCCATTCATAAACGCGCGCGATATGAGCCAATTTCCATTTGCACGGAGATAAAGGGGGTCCGGAAACCAGGAAACCCCCCTCCCTAGATCCGCCCTGATATTCAAAGAGAATTGCCGATTTTGGAACAGACTGCCCGTTCCGCTGGTTTGACGATTGCCAGTGGTGGGGGTGGGGGTGCGGTGGGGAGTACAGCGCTATGAGAGAAGAAGATCGAAGGAAGGAGAGACACAAAAGTAATAGCGGATGGGTGGGGGTGGGGCATAGGTGGGGTGGGGGTGGGAGGGCAGGGGGGGGGGGAGGGCAGGGGGGGGGGTGGGAGGGCGGGGGATGGTGGGGGATGGTGGGGGAGGGGGGGGGTAGAGCAGGATGAGAGAAGAAGATGGAAAGAAGGAGAGACACAAAAGTAATAATATAATATTTCGTGGACCCCAAAAGACTGCTGCTCAGCATTACCGGTACTTGGCACTACCAGTACTAGGCATTACTGGTGCTCGGTATTTCCGGTACTAGGTGTTGCGCTAGTTAACTTTTAAATCCTTAAAGACCCCGCACGTCACGTGTCAAAATCACGGTTTTCACGTGTTTCCCTCTTATAGCTAGTAAGGAAATCTTCCTAGTATAAGAGGGAATGCGACACGTGACGTGGGGGGTCTTTAAGGCCAGTGGAACGGTGCCAGCAAATTATTGAGATTTATCATAGATAGAAAGACAGATAGATAGTCAGCAACAGGCAGTAACGGATCACCCTGAAAACATTTAACCAGCGATATGCTTCTCCCCTGAAGAAGACGACAACGACGACGACGACGACGACGAAGAAGAAGAAGAAGAAGAAGAAGAAGAGCAACCACAACATTTCACCTCACCCACCCCTCACCTCCTTCGTTTCGAAAACAAATCACCAAAAGTGTCGCAAAGAGAGAGAAGACATTGTCTAGAAAACAAGGGGTGGGGCAGGGATGGGGGTCATTGTCGACACAAAAAAAAGACACCTCTCTAAAAGAACAAGAACGTAAGGAGAAAATTCCTAACCCTGTATTCCTAACCCTGTCCTCTCCAAATCCCCCACTCCCCCCAAAAAAAAAATATTAAAGGAAAAAAAACCTAAATAAGACCAGGGTGGAAAAAAAGCAAGCAAACACTTGAGTGGTTGTAAATTTGACTTGGAAATAATTTAATGACACAATACTTCGGGTCACAGACCCTTCAAAGGTGCAGAAAGAAAATGAGAACAAAATCAAGGTAGGAAAACGAACAAACACCAAAAGTCCTCAAAACAAATGAACAGAGTTCACAGTAAAATATGAAAGAACAATGCTCACTTTCTTGACCCGAAGTATTGTGTCATTAAATTATTTCCTTGTCACAATTACAACCATCCAAGTGTTTGCTTCTTTTTTTCCACCTTGAAGTTTGACAGCAGTCATTTTTTGAACTTAAATAAGACCAAACAAAACAAGCAAGTTATAAATATTTATCTCCGATATTTCGGGCTGATGTCCTTTGTATAGGATAGAAAGCATTGGCCAATGATACCATCAACGTTTTAATGATATGATCGACAAAGCAACACGCTGTAAAACAAATGAAAAAAAGAAAACATTTGTTTAAAAAAGTGAGGAGAAAAACCCCCCCACCAAGTCATGGAGAGAAAACCGACAAAACATAGCAACAACAAAAACACCATTTACGACAAAGAAGACAACGAATAACAGAGAAACTTACTTTTTCTCCCTTCTCGAAGCGTTCACGTTTACAGCGCAAGCAAAACTAATGTGTACACTATATAAAAAAAAAGACTACAAGATTTCGCAGGAGAAGTTATGATTAAAGTGAAAGAGAGAGTTGTATGAGGCAAGCAAACTTCTGGATTTTGAATGGGGTAAAAAAAGGGGAGGGAAAACTTCAAGACTTAAAGCTGTAACAATGTGGTAGGGGAAGACGGGGTAAAAAGCGCATGGGCGGGTAAGAAGCCAACCCCAATTATCTCATGAAATAAAGAAAATGTCAGTCAAATTTGCCCATGAGACGAATGCTAGACATTAACGCTCGTCTCATGGGCAAAATGAGACTGAAATTTGCTTCATTTCATGAGATAATTGGGGTGGGCTTCTTACCCGCCCATGCGCTTTTTACCCCGTCTTCCCCTAATACTGACTTGCAGAGCAAGCACGGCGCTTTTTTTGCCAGCTAGCCCAGTGTGTTCAGTTTAAGTCAATTTGACACATAACAACAACGACAACACAGTGTTTATACGGCGCTGAATCTTGATAGAAATCAAATCAAAGCGCGCACACACGTTGCCATTCATAACGCATTCAAACAAAAACGTAATACAAAGCGAACACACACGGATAACATGAACGGAATACAGCAGAAACAGACCTAATGGCTAAGAGAGAAGAGAAAGAGAGCGGAGCTTTAATGAGGGGGGAACAGGTGGGTTTTTAAGTTAGCTTTGAAAGCAGAGATGGTCGGTCGCTGACGGGGGGAAAGAGGAAGTTTGTTCCAGGAGGTCGGTCCTGAGACAGCAAAAGAGCGACGACCAACAGTTGAAAGCTTACTAAGGATCTGGAGAGACAGAGGGTCAGAAACTGAACGTAAAGTGCGAGCTGGCGTATAGATGGAAATATCGTTGCCGAGGTCAGATGGAGCATACAACAAGTATGGATTTCACTGTCGTGTTTTGAAGAAGACTGGTGACTGTCATGCTAGATGTTTCCGAAATGAAGGCAATGGTCAACCTATGGCGATATTTTTCACGCCAGAGGGCAGTCAGTGCACTAGGGGCTTATCACGCGATTTTCTTACTTGGGCGTAGTGAGAGAGAGAGTGATGGTAGGACCACTCACTGTCTCTCTCTCTTTCTTTATCCCCAACTAATAATATAGAGAGGATTAGCCCCACACGAGCGTCATGCCCTCTGGCGTGAGAAAAATCGCACTAAGTCTCTCATTGGCGTGGCTCTGTAGCCCTCAATTATAATCGGGTGTCCACAAGCCACTGTAGTTTAAAAGAAGAAAAGAATTGTGACCCAAAGGACATGAAGTGTCAAAATGACAATTCTGAGAACATGGTACAGTTAGAAGCTTCAGACAAGTCTATTCTCAATGATATAAGAACCATGCTTGTAACGTTTTCTGTTTTAGAGTTATGAGCATTTACAGTTGGTAGGGTGACTGTCGGCCAGTTGAGAAATCACAGTCTAAGGTTTAGCCTAGCTGAAGAAAATACATCAACCTACTCATTTTAAAGCACTTTTTGGAGTATTTAGAGACCATAACTAAGATTGTCTTTCATAAATATGAAAGATGAGATGTTAGAGAGCACGAAAATACACATAACTCAAATTTGATTTTTTTTTTAAAATTAGATTTTTGACTTTGCAAGCCTGTTGTGAGAAACTAGCCCAGCGACTTAGTGTCCTTTTCGTGGTGCTGGGTCACATATATGGAAACGTGTGGGTTTGTTTTCTTAAATAAAATAAAATAATTAGAAGAAAGGGACAAGAAGAAGAAGAAGAAGTAGAAGAGTTCCCTTGAGGCAGAGCGTCACGTGCGGTTGACCCTTCCTTATTCAGTGGACAGTGGACAGTGGCTATTGTGGGAGTGGAGTGCTCACATGATCAACTAAATGATCTGAGTTATCCTAGACCCCTTGAGCTTTTCTAACTAGCGGCGGCGCTCTCTCCGGGTGGGAGCAACCCGAATTTCACGGAGACGAGAACATAATTCCATAGCATATCATTATACCAATCATTTAACTTTTTTTTATGGAGTCTGAAAGCCCCAGAACGCCCAGTTCGGCTGACTACCAAAAAAAAGCCCAAACCCTCCAATCCTAAAAAGGTAGAAAACTAACTGGCGTCAGGGCCGGATTGGTGTGTGTGTGTGTGTGGGGGGGGGGGGGGGGGGGGGGTCCTGGGTTCCCCCCACCCCCCTCAGCCCCAAGCATGTACCTCGTGCAGGGTAGAAAAGTAACAGATGCGGATCTGTCATGTCAGAATTTGGTTCGATGTTTGCCTTAAAAATCTCTAAATTGCAACATATTCCAGGGGCTTCGACCCCTGGACCCCCACAGGGACTTTGCCTCTTGACCTCTGGACCTCTGTGGCCCCCTGACCCTCGTTAGACCCCCCACCCACCCACCGATAAACCATTACGTCCGTCTTTTTTTTTTAGTCTAAGTTCACTTTGTCTAAACTCGTTCGGTCTCTGGAATCTGGAACAGAATCTGGTTCAGTGAGCCTAAGTTCACTTGGTCTAAAATCTTATGTAGTTCATTTGGTCTACATCAGATTCGAGAGAGAGAGAGAGAGAGAGAGAGAGAGAGAGAGAGAGAGAGAGAGAGAGAGAGAGAGAGAGAGAGAGAGAGAGAGAGAGACACACACACACACACACACACACACACACACACACACACACACACACACACAAGAATGTAATGCAATGCAAGGCAATCATTTATTAATGTTATGAATGCATTTTAAAATCTCCTTTCGCGGTCATATTCAAACGGCATTCACATTAAAATAGCGATATCAAACGATATCAAACAACCGAATGTAGGTCTGCTGCGTCTTGCGTCTTGTTTGTTTTAGACTAAATGAACTATTGAATAAGTTAGACCAAATTAGCTTAGACACGTTGGAACACATTACCACCAAGAAGTTCGCCGGCGGCAACATCAAAGAGTAAAGGTAAAGATGTGCCACCCTCCCTGCATTTCTCGGTTAATTGTATTTTTCCGTTTTTGCCTTTAGCTGTATTTTAGGAACATTTTTAGCTAATAACCTTTTTGGAATACTAACCCTATCCCTAACCCTAGCCCTAAACCTAATCCTACCCCCCACTATGTACTGCAGTACACTCAATTTGTCACAGGAGGGTAGGGTTAGGGTTAGGGCTAACACTCAAAGAACCCTACCCGTTGTGGGGCGATTGGACCAAATGTTCAAAATAACCACCTAGAAAACGGATTCCAAAGGTCTGTTACAGCATTTCAATGAAGTGGGTTATGAGCCGCAGGTCCTAAAATACTCGGGACAGACCAACTAAAATCCAATGATCAAGGTTTTTAAATCATTAATAGGTTACTTATTATAACCTTGAGCCGATCTACCAGCCAATCGAATTTGGGGGTCTTTTTAGCTGTGGAATTGTGAAAGATACCGCCAAGCAAAAAGCTGACATGGGCCAAAGTAGAAACGGTAATATGTAT
>CM065707.1:23371460-23421460 GCA_017654935.2 Phymorhynchus buccinoides
CTCTCTCTCTCTCTCTCTCTCTCTCTCTCTCTCTCTCTCTCTCTCTCTCTCTCTCTCTCTCTCTCTCTCTCTCTCTCTCTCTCTCTCTCTCTCTCTCTCTCTCTCTCTCTCTCTCGTGTTTCATGCTTTTTGAGTGTGTGTGCGGTGTGTGCGTGCGTGGTGTGTATGTGAGTGTGTGTGTGGTTGCCGTTTGTGTGTGTGTGTGTGTGTACGTGCGTTGCACGTGCGCATGTACGTGCACCTTCGAAGTGCATGTAGGCCTATGTATGACTCGTGGAATTCATGTTTTTGATGCTTGTAAATAATGTTCTTTTTTGTGTGTTTTCGCATCTAGCGATTTTTTGCCTTTTCACGATACGTGTGTGTGTGTGTGTGTGTGTGTGTGTGTGTGTGTGTGTGTGTGTGTGTGTGTGTGTGTGTGTGTGTGTGTGTGTGTGTGTGTGTGTGTGTGTGTGTGTGTGTGTGTGTGTGTGTGTGTGTGTGTGTGTGTGTGTGTGTGTGTGTGTGTGTGTGTGTGAGTGTGTGTGTGTATAGCTGTTATGTGTGTGGCTGTGTGGATAATTGGTATTTACAACTATTTGTCATTCATGTTTTGAACAGATTTTTTCTCTATTTTCATCTTTGTCAGTTGGCGAGATGTAAACAAGCCTGTACTGTGCTTATTCTTTCCAAACATTAAAAAAGATTCGTTTCGTTCGAAGTGTACAACGAACAACCTCAAAAATCATAATAAAACGCTAACAATGGAAAGTGCAAACATAAAAAACGTTGCTCGAAATGATCGAGGATAGCGCTTCGCAACGCTAACCCTTAAGCATCCCACTATACACAGGCGTCGCTAACAGTCCGCCAGTCTCGCCTGTGTCGGTGTCAACGAACTAAAAAAAAAGAAGACAAGAGGGTGAACGTTCTAGGCGGTTCAGTCAGCGACAGGGAAGCGAGCAGAGCAGACGTGCAGTATTATTTCTTCTTCTTCCTCAAGTAGTATTCTTCGTTCACATCACCAGTCATCATGAGGGAAATCGTGCACATGCAGGCTGGCCAGTGCGGCAACCAGATTGGAGCTAAGGTGAGCAATCGATTCTTAGTACAGTGGAACCTCCCTGATAACTGTTATAAGCCCTTCAAAAATCATCCAAAATGAGGTCTTATAAGTGAGGTCATTTAAATACTTACAAATTAAGAAGGGCAATGTCTCAGAGAAGTAGGTCTTAGGCTATGACGTTATGTGGGAGGGAGTCTTATAATTGGAGGTCTTATAAGGGAGGTTCCACTGTATCAATATACAGTATGTTAAAAAAAAAGGGACAATTTCACCCGTTGCTTTTGGGTCTTGGCGCGTATTTTCACCCCCCAGTTTTCATGGTTTATCGTAACGAATAAGCGCATAGACAGAAAGCGCATACACATAAAATGATTAACCCACATGTCGCTGGCGTTTAGGCCTATATCATATAATGATATATGATACAGTATATCCAAGTTGGATTCTGCCAGCGTCGACCCATCAAGATCAAGATGTCTGCGCTAGGCTAGACCGGTGTCTGCAACACTCGCATACTTAGTCATGATTACTCATACTGACAAAATTGTCAGAATCGGAATCCTAGTCTAGTACAAATCAGATTTCTACTAGTTTTAAAACAGACCTGCCTACCCCTACGGATTTTCGGTAGTTCCTATAATCTACGGAACTACGGTTGATAACCAAATTCTACGATTTTCTGTTACCGCAAAGTACGTTTTCTAGCCGTCCGACATTTAAAAATATAATTTAGCGTGACCAAAATGGCAGCGAGAGAAGAGAGAAAGCATTCAGACGGGTGACAGCGATTCAGTTTGCGAAGTTATTTCATGGAAAAAATATCAAGAAAGATCGAAGAATCATTCCGTGCACAATACACAGACAGTTTTCTGTACTGGCGACAGGCCCTAGTGCGGATTGGCAGAACGCGAGATCGCTTGCACCGTGTGCCGATGTGATTTCTCAAGTTGTGGGCCGACGCGGGACTCGACGATCGATAGGCCTAGCGGCATGTTGAATCATACAACACGCATCGCAATCGGCGTTAGCTGCACCGAAAAACACCCAGAACATAACAAATTTCTTCTGTACAAACAACGAAACTGAGCTGAGTGTCTTGACTCGGGCAGAGACACTTGTTGACGTACAGCTATTTTGTTTCTCTCTTCTGGTCTGGCGACTGGCCTGGCCCAGCTTTAGGCTGGGTTGGGGCCAGACTAGGTCTCCAACTTGCTGGGGGTTGAAACGCATTTTTAGCCTGTCCGGCAGCTCCACTAATGTAGGAACGACGGAATTAGGTCAAGCCGCAGCGATTTTTCTCGTTGAAAATCCGAACCGCGATTTTGGCTATGTGCCAAACGGTCACTTCCTTTGCTTGTTTTTATTGGTGGTTATTCTTGGCGCTGACCATCCGAGTTTCTTTCTTTCGGGAAGCAGACACCTACTCTGTCATTCGGGAACGATCTTTTTTTACGCTAAGACCGCCGATCGCGAGAGACAAGCGATCCAATATTTGGGTCCAATTCATTCGTTTATCATTTCTGAACGGTAATTATATAATTCTTTAAAACAAATGCTTAGTTACATTTAATTATTTTTCTACAAGTACACCAAATTTGGTGCATCTAGAATAAATCTCAATGCTGCTCAAGGTCTCCACAAGTCGGGAGGTGTTACGTCGAAGACTGTCGGACATGTTTTCTGTCACGCGCATGTTGATGTTGCGATCTTGTGAGTCGCACAAAAAGCTTAGGCCTAATCTGTCTAATGTTTGGGGTTGATGTTGCCCCTTTGAATAAGCTTTATTTTGGTACCAATGTTTTGTTTATTGGTAAAAAAAAGAAAAAGTTATGGCTGTTTTATTCATCCAAACCTTGATACGGTAAGGGCCGGTAATCTTGATCAACTTTTTCTTATATAGCTCATGTAAAAAAAAGCTAACATTTTAAAACGTCGTAACTTTCTCAATTTTCGACCGATTTTGATAATTTGGGTATCATTTTAAAGGTCTTGTCGGGCTCTTTCCAATGACATAAATTTCATTAGGATTTGACAAAAAGTACACATTTTAAAAAAAATTTATAACCACCCTACACTAATGCTGGGCACATCAGACTAGGGACACTGTACCCTTTTATTGATTTGCATCCCGCCCCGCCCCCTCTTTTGTCTGTTTTGTGTTTTTGTGCATTTAGTTCTTTTAATCATTTGTCTTTTTAATTACTTATTATTTGTTTCTAACTTGCTTTGGCTTGGCTGTGTGCACGGCCTTTATCATCAGCTAAAACACACACACACATCACCTATCATTCATACAGCAGACACATCCCACACTCAAATAACAAGTCACAAATATTGTTGTATTGAATAAACAAATACTTCTTTCTTAAAATAAAAGCAAAAACATCAAAAGCCATACTGAAGGTGTATCACTGTATGCTACCCGTGGTAGAAAAGACAGATTGATCATGGGCTTTCCGGATGGTAGTCCTTTCACCACCTGACGTTGGGCACAGATGGTGCATGCTTTCAAGAACACGACACACACACAGACAGACACACGCTTGCCTTTTTATTATATGATGCCCGTCTGTCTTTTGGGACTATGACCATGAGTATGACAGGCAGTTAGCAGAGGGGGCAGCGGATATTGTCAGTTATTAGGATTTTGGAGTGGGATATTGTTATCCTATCTTGAGAGCCTTGCTGTTTATCACACGAGGTCAGAGGAGGGGGTGTGGGCACACTTGGAAACCCTAGCTATCCATTTGGCCTTACCAGGCAGTGGGATTTATCCCTGCTCTTACTGACTTTCAACTGCCGAGAGATTTTTACGTGCGTAAAGCGCTCGGGTCAGACTAGCTTTAAGTCCCCATCCGAAGGACTCGATGTTCAGTTCGATTTTCCTGTCAAACTACACTACTCACAAAAAGTTAAGGATCACTATGAGAAAACAGGTGCGCAATAAACTCCGTTCACGCCTGTTATTTTGTTCTCAGTCAAGCCAAATTGTTATGAATTCTTGTTCAGCTGTAAGTGGGCGATGTTGTGTTAGTGGAAACATTGCACGTGATTCTCTATTACTGAGCTTGGCAGCAAAAGAAAAAGCGGAAACTTGCGAAAAAGGACCTTGTTTTGGATCGTTCTGCATGAACACATTGCACAAGCCAGATGGAAAAACCATTATGCACGTGCAAGCACTGCTGTTTATGTGTGAGATGCTGTCTCTTGCTTGGCTTTATAAGAAGACATACCACCAGTATTAGGCCTGATTTGACAATGCCTCCACGACGAAAATTGAGCGAGTTGGATAGGGGACGAGCTGTTGCATGGTTCCAAGATGGTGTTCCCAAGCGAGAAGTGGCCAGGCGACTTCAGGTGTCCATCTCGGTCATTGTCAGACTGATTCAACGCTTCACAGCCACTGGGAGGGTCCATGAAAGACGCAGATCTGGTCGACCGAAGAAGACAACTCCACGTGAAGATCGTCTCATTGAACGACAAGCCCTGCAGACAAGAACAGCCTCTTCCAGCATCATTCGAAGGCAGCTGAGGGTGGCTACTAACATCAACATCAGCCAGCAGACCATACGGAACCGCCTTCATGGGTTTAACCTCCGTTCTCGTCGCCCAGCTGTACGGCCACGCTTAACTCCAGCCCATAGGGCAGCACGCCGCGCCTTCTGCAGACGTCACGTGAGGTGGACACGTCAGCAATGGTCCCAGGTCCTGTTCAGTGATGAATCACGCTTCACCCTGAACCACAACGACGGCCGACTGAGGGTCTGGAGGCGCCCAGGGGAACGCTTTATTGACGCCACTGTCCAAGAAAAGGTGGCCTTTGGTGGAGGTTCTGTAATGGTCTGGGGGGCCTTCAGCCTTCACCACAGAACACCCTTGTATCATGTACAGGGTAACCTGACTGGCCTCCGATACCGGGATGAGATCCTTCGACCGCTGGCTGTGCCTACACTGCAGCAGATGGGACCGCCGGCTGTCTACCAGGATGACAACGCTCGCCCCCACAGGGCAAGGGTGGTCAACGACTTCCTGCAGCAGTCTGGAGTCAACAGAATGGAGTGGCCAGCATGCAGTCCCGACCTCAACCCGATTGAGAACCTCTGGGATGAGCTGGATCGCAAAGTGAGGAGCAACCACCCCCCTCCCAGGGATGCCCAGCACCTCTACCAGATGCTGCAGGCTGAGTGGCAGGCGCTTCCACAGAGGATCTTCACCACCCTGGTCAACTCCATGAGGACTCGCTGCGTCAAGTGCCAGAACAGCCATGGCGGATACACGCATTACTGAACTTTTGGGAGCATCAGAATGCCCTGTCTTGTGATTTCAATGACTTTGGGAAATCAAATTTCGATACGTACCCACTTTGATCAAATGTACAGACCAAACGATTGCTCGAAATTGAAGGCAATTGTGTATCGTTATCACTAAAGCATTGAATTAAATGTTGGCCAAAATTCAACGCATTGGCTTTCTTATTTGGAAAGTTATGAATTAGTTTGCAAGTGATCCTTAACTTTTTGTGGATAGCTTAGAAAGAAAGGGTGAGGCCGGGATTCAAACCCGGGTCACTCACGCTGCAGTCACGCATTACATTTGGTAACCACTCTGTCAGTGTCACCTTTCTACAACTACAAGACTAAGCTGTAAAAGCATTTATTGTGCAGCTCATTTACTTTTGGCTCCTATTACAGGATAATGCCAGCCAGTGATAAAAAACATTTGAGTATTCTAAAGGGCCGAGTGCATCTTTATATTAAAAGCCAAGTGTGTTTGTGTGTGAAACACAAAACGGGCCTTAGCAAAACTTCTGACGTTAGGTGAAAATCTGGGTGGAAGGATTTCTCGGCTGAAAAAATCTCCTCTTTTTTGATCTTCATCCATTTTCATGCCTGTTATATATGGTTTATGAGTATGTGATATATGAGTACATAATAAGATCAATTCTCCAAGTAAGACATTAGTGCTTAAGTATTTGATTTATAATACCCATACATGTAAACACGTAACATGTAAGCATGTGAAAGACAACATCCAAATCATATTGGCTATAGTGATAGTCTTATTCTAAAGCAAGTGTGTGATTTTTTGGTGATTATTTTTATTTATCCCTTTCACCGCCAATGTTGCATTTTAGCACCACAATGATTTAACACCTATGTCATAAAAAGGCCTCAAACCAGGGTCTGTTATCCAAAGAGCCTATTTTCATAATTTTGGGAGGTAAGGCTAGGCCTTGCTTTATGCATGTCAGAAGAATCCACACTATTGCAGACGGTTTTTTTTCTCTACCCAGGTAAGTTTAATGAACATTTTTTGCTGAAATAATTCTGTAAGCTGAAATTTGTTCTTTCCTCTTCCTGTGTCTCATTCTTTACTTCTTTCCCCTCATTGCATTCAGTTCTGGGAGGTGATCTCAGACGAGCACGGCGTCGACCCCACAGGCACCTACCATGGTGACTCTGACCTACAGCTGGAGAGAATCAACGTCTACTACAATGAGGCCACAGGTAACTATCCATCCATCTATCCATCCATCCATCCATCATCTACCACTGTGACTCTGGCCTACAGCTGGAGAGAATCAACGTCTACTACAACGAGGCCATAGGTAACTATCCATCCATCCATCCATCCATCACCTACCACTGTGACTGGCCTACAGCTGGAGAGAATCAACGTCTACTACAATGAGGCCACAGGTAACTATCCATCCATCCATCACCTACCACTGTGACTCTGGCCTACAGCTGGAGAGAATCAACGTCTACTACAATGAGGCCACAGGTAACCATCCATTCATCCATCCATCACCTACAACTGTGACTCTGGCCTACAGCTGGAGAGAATCAACGTCTACTACAATGAGGCCACAGGTAACTATCCATCCATCTATCCATCCATCCATCCATCATCTACCACTGTGACTGGCCTACAGCTGGAGAGAATCAACGTCTACTACAACGAGGCCACAGGTAACTATCCATCCATCCATCCATCCATCCATCACCTACCACTGTGACTGGCCTACAGCTGGAGAGAATCAACGTCTACTACAATGAGGCCACAGGTAACTGTCCATCCATCCATCTATCCATCCATCCGTCCATCACCTACCATGGTGACTGACCTACAGCTGGAGAGAATCAACGTCTACTACAATAAGGCCACAGGTAACTGTCCATCCATCCATCCGTCCATCACCTACCATGGTGACTCTGACCTACAGCTTGAGAGAACCAATGTCTACTACAATGAGGCCACAGGTAACTATCCATTCATCCATCCATCCTTCTATCCATCCATCCATCTAACCATCAATCACCTACTACGTCGACTGACCTACAGCTGAAGAAAATCAATGTCTACTACAATGAGGCCACAGGAATCAATCTATCAGGATATTGAGGAACAGCCTTCCTTTTGCATCTTCCCAGACTGTCCCACCCACCACGTGTCACTGCCAATGAAATGCTATAGTAGCTTGGTACTTTGCTTCAAGGAGAGCCTATAAAATCACGTATGTTTACTTTGTACAGTGTGGCAGGCCCTTCCATTTATAAGACAAACATGAGTACTGTAAAATGCGGACTATAAGACGCTGCTATTTTCCTCAACTTTGGCCCGGGCGGCTTATAGACTGATGCGGTTTATCTGTGGATTTTTTTCCCATTCTACATTTTATCAGTATGATTAAATATGTTTCTGGCCACATTCTTCAGCCTATTTTGAGCTTCTTTAGACTCAAAACTGGTTTTGGTAATCAATAGATTCAAATCTCATGTTTAAAGTGTCTGAGGACATTAAATACTTATGTTCTATGTTTGTGTTGGTTTGTGCACATGCAATTTTCTCTGCGGCTTATAAACTGGTGCGGCTTATATGTGAATAAATACCTAATATTTTGTCAATTAAGGGATGCGGCTTATAGACAGGTGTGTCTTATACTTATAGTCCAGTTTTTACGGTAAGTTGTAATCACTCTTGATTTGTTAGAAAAAGAACTGTACAGTGGAACCTCCCTTATAAGACCGTCACAAATCACCCACAATGAGATCTTATAAGGGAGGGGTCATATAAGGGAGGTAATTGTAATACTTGCAAAGAAGGGCGATGTCTCAGAGACGTAGGTCTTATGTGGGAGGGAGTCTTATAATGGGGTGTCTTATAAGAGAGGTTCAACTGTGATAGTGATTTTATTTGGACCTGTGAGTAGTACTACCTAAATCCATTCTAGAATTGTTTTCCCCTTAGAATATAACGTTCCCTTCAGTTGAGGATTCAGGGTATTGTCCTCATCAACACCCCCCCCCCCCCCCCCCCCCCCCCCATCCCCCCCCCCAGGGATGCTGCCCCTGTACCCTACCCGGGAGTAGGGGGCATCTGGACCCTGCTTTTCAGCTGTGGGCTTGTTTTATACAGGATTTTATAGAAGCAACCATTTGATGATGACGACGATGATGTTGATGATGATGACATTGATAACAGTGATGATGATGATAACAATTACCACTAACAGTGATGATGATGGTGATAACAATGATTATAATTATTATCCCCAGGTGGTAAGTATGTGCCCCGGGCTGTCTTGGTGGACCTTGAGCCAGGCACTATGGACTCGGTGCGCTCCGGCCCCTTCGGACAGATCTTCCGGCCAGACAACTTCGTCTTCGGCCAGTCGGGGGCCGGCAACAACTGGGCCAAGGGTCACTACACAGAGGGCGCAGAGCTGGTGGACTCTGTGCTGGACGTGGTCAGAAAGGAGGCAGAGAGCTGTGACTGTCTGCAAGGTCTGTCTCTCTCTGTTGCCTGTCTGTTTCTTTGTCTGTCTGTCAGTTGCTAGTTTGTCTCTGTGATGGACGTGGTCAGAAAAGAGACATGTAAGCTCTCTCTCTCTCTCTCTCTCTCTCTCTCTCTCTCTCTCTCTCTCTCTCTCTCTCTCTCTCTCTCTCTCTCTCTCTCTCTCTCTCTCTCTCTCTCTCTCTCTCTCTCTCTCTCTCTCTCTCTCTCTCTCTCTCTCTCTCTCTCTCTCTCTCTCTCTCTCTCTCTCTCTCTCTCTCTTCTCTCTCTCTCTCTCTCTCTCTCTCTCTCTCTCTCTCTCTCTCTCTCTCTCTCTCTCTCTCTCTCTCTCTCTCTCTCTCTCTCTCTCTCTCTCTCTCTCTCTCTCTCTCTCTCTCTCTCTCTCTCTCTCTCTCTCTCTCTCTCTCTCTCTCTCTCTCTCTCTCTCTTTTTTGCCTGTCTGCTCTGTCTCTGAGCTGGACGTGATCAGAAAGGAGACCAAAAGCTGTGACTGTCTGCAAGGTCTGTCACTCTGTCTGTTTCTTTGTCTGTTTGTCTCTCTCTGTATTGCACATGGTCAGAGCGGAGGCCGAGAGCTGCGACTATGCAAGATGGAGAGAGAGAAAGAATTGTTGGTATGATCTGAAAACGATTGGTCGTAAAACCATTATAGCCATATTGTATTCTTGATCAGTATGACCCATGGAATGTAATGCACGACCTTATGAAGCTGCCTGACCTTAACCTTCACTTTGACCTTGTCGTTGTAGTCTGTAGTTGGTCGTAAACCCATATAAAGCTATATATTCTTGATCATAAACCCGGTGGGGTTGTGTTTAAAGCTTGTTGACTTTGTCCTTGACCTTTAGTCGAAGATCCATATGACCTTATATATTCTTGATCAGCATAACCATAACCCGGTGGGTGTCCTTTTAAAGCTTGTTGACTTTGTTCTTGACCTTTAGTCGAAGACCCATACGACATATATTCTTGATCAGCATAACCCGGTGGGTGTCCTTTTAAAGCTTGTTGACTTTGTCCTTGACCTTTAGTCGAAGACCCATATGACCTTATATATTCTTGATCAGCATAACCCGGTCGGTGTCCTTTTAAAGCTTGTTGACTTTGTTCTTGACCTTTGGGTCGTAGACCTATATACCCATTATATCATCAGCATAACCCGGGGGGGGGGGGGGGGGGGGGGGGGGGTGGGGGGGGGGGGGGGCTTGTTGACCTTTGACCTGTGAAGTGTCTACTGTGAAAGTGAGAGCAGAGTGGTCGTTGTAGGCCGCAAACTGTTAACATAGCATCCCTATAGCCACACACCTAGATCAGAATCATCCAAGGGGCGGAAAGAAGGCGGAAAATGTTGACAGGGCGAAGAGATCGGGTAGCAGGTTGCAACTGGGCAAAGGATGTGTCTGCTGCTCGGCGTCACGCTTGTTTCTTTATCATTTTGAGGGGGTTGTTTTATTTTCTGTGCAGGCTTCCAGCTGACTCATTCTCTGGGCGGGGGCACAGGGTCAGGCATGGGCACATTACTCATCTCCAAGATCAGAGAGGAGTACCCTGACAGAATCATGAACACCTTCTCCGTGGTGCCCTCCCCTAAGGTAGGCCTCTGTCTGTCCGTCTGTCTGTACGTGTGTGTCTGTTTGTTTGTCTGGCTTATAGCATTGCCAAATATAGGATACCGGTCAAGGTCAAGAAAGTAGGCCTCAGGCATGTCAAATTGGTGTTTCATTCGTACCTCACATTTCTTCAGTTACACGGCATGGCACGCTGCTGGACTTGATGAAGGTCATGGGTGGTGCAAAGCATTGATTGCCTTGATGACCTTGACGTTTTGCCTTGTCTCTTTCAGCAGTGGCTAAAGTGCGAAAACCATTGGGCGTACAGTCATATAACCATTATATATTCTCTCAGTGGGAGGCATTTTGAAGCCTGTTGACCTTGACATTCAATTTGAGGCTGTAGTATGATATATGTAGGTCGTACACCCATATAACTATATATACTCTCGCTTTGCATCCTCCAATGAATACAGTGGGGGCCATTTTTAAACGTGTTGACCTTGACCTTTACTTTGGACGTGCCTAAAGTGAAGGTGAGAATAGAGTGGTCGCCAGAGACCACAAACTGTTAAATACCTCTATTTAACCATATCACCTTGATCATCATTCCCCAAGGGACACAAAGAGGGCAGGGACTAATAATTATGTGGGAGGAGGGAAGGTAACTAGGGCAACAGGGGCAAACAATATGTCTGCCACTCGGCGACACTTGTCTTATCTTTTCAGGTTTCTGACACCGTTGTGTTGTCATACATAGCCAGGCTGTGAGTTCACCAGCTGTAATCACTACATTTTATTTTCATTTTTCAGGTTTCTGACACGGTGGTGGAGCCATGTAACTATATTGTTCTTTCACTTTATAAACCATGCATTATATTCTTCAGGTTTCAGACACAGTTGTGGAGCCATACAACGCCACACTGTCAGTTCATCAGCTGGTAGAGAACACAGACGAGACGTACTGCATCGACAACGAGGCTCTGTACGACATCTGCTTCCGCACCTTGAAACTGACCACCCCCACCTATGGCGACCTCAATCACCTGGTGTCTGCCACCATGTCAGGTGAGAGGTCATTATTATTGTCATCTTCATTGTCGTCGTCGTTGTTGTCGCCATTGTCATTGTCTTCATAATTGTAGCAATCCTGATATATATCCAAGTACTAAGTTCTCTTACTTCTCTTCATCATTGTTCTCATTATTTTATTACAGGAACTAATAACAAGAGGCAAAGCCTTCAAGGCTCACTCGGGGGGTGGGGTGTGTGTGTGTTAAGTACAAGACTGCCAGCAAATAATGACTGAGATTGAGGGTCATAAACATTAGGGGGGATGTTTAACCCTCTTGTGCCTGACGCTCTGTGCTCTCAATCACCTCTGAAATCCTAACCCAAGGGACGTCACTCCGTACAAAAGGCGGGGTAGCGTCAGAAAAATAATAAAATAAAATATACCCTACCAGATTTTGTGTTGTTTTGAATGTGTTGCCGAGATGTCTGTCTGAGTTGCAAAAGGAATTCCAAAAAAAATCAAAATGCCAAAGTGTATTCGCAAACTGCATTCACTAGTCATTCACTGCCTACTTTTGCAGACTGAAGCCTAAGACAACTGAAATGGAAATGTAGATCAAAACCATTCACTTACCCTTTCAATTCACAATCTTATAATTCCTATCTTTCACAAAAAAGGGAATTTTCATCGCTGTCATCACTCAGTGGATGCAATAACGACTCATCATCCATGATGTAAAAGTCGGGAAAATGCCGATGTCAGAAACACTTCAAAAATTCGCATCGATCGAACAAACACAAGCTCGCTGCCGAAATAGGTCAGAATACACTCCTTACTCATCACTTCGCGATCTCATAAGTCCCATCTTTCACAAAAATAGGACTATTCATCGCTTTCCTCAGTCAATGGACGCCATAACTGTTCGTCATCCATATTGGAAATATCGCGAAAATGCCGAAGTCAGTCACTAATTTTCAAAAATTCATATCTTTCAAACCAATCGGCCTAGAAGCCATTGCAAGCAACAGGACGGAAGTGTAATCTATAGCGAAAGCGAGGCTGAAGCGCTCACGTGACTGCCATGTGATAGAACAAAATGGAAGCGCCCAAACCGGCCACGTGGAATCCTACGTTCCCGAACGTTCTAGACGTTTCCGATCCGATTTTTTTTTAACGTTCACGACCGTTCACCGCACAAGAGAGTTAAATACAAGAGTGCCAACAAATAATGACTGAGATTGAGGATCGTAAACATGATGGGGGGGGTGTTTCAAGTTCATGATTGCCAACAAATAATGACTGTTTGAGATTGAGGGTCTTAAACATGTGGGGGGTGTTTAAGTACAAGATTGCCAAAACTAATGACTTTGAGATGGAGGGTCGTAAGCATGAGGGTGTGTGTTTAAAGTACAAATGAAACTATCGTTAATGAAGTGCCTTTGCCGAGAATCAAACCCGGAACCATTGTCATGAGAGACAGACGCTCTACCAATGAGCTGTCGAGGCTTTCAGTGTGTTTCTTAACTCATGTTGCCTATTGAATACTCTCTAACCCACTAATCTAAACATCTTTACCTTTACCCTAAAATGTTATCTGTTTACAGTGTTGTTTTAAGTATTTAATTATTCAAATCATTATTGTTTTAATGCTTGCATAAACATCTATATGAATGCAAAGTTTGAACAATGTACGCCTTCTATTTCCCGAGAAAATGCCAACATTAAAATTTGGAGATTGGACCATGGATGCAACACACACTCACACACACACACACAACCGAAACAACCATCATACTATAGACTCACCAAAAAGCATGTTAAATGTTCTTCCTTCCAGGGGTGACCACCTGTCTTAGTTTCCCCGGTCAGCTGACCGCCATACTGATTCCTGATTGCATTTAATGATTATGATCCGTCTCTTTTTCATTCGAGTCATTTATAGTGATAAACATTAACTTCTGTGGTAATTTCAGGGGTGACCACCTGCCTCCGTTTCCCCGGTCAGCTCAACGCTGATCTTCGCAAGCTGGCCGTCAACATGGTGCCCTTCCCCCGCCTCCACTTCTTCATGCCAGGGTTCGCTCCCCTGACGTCACGAGGCTCGCAGCAGTACCGGGCCCTGACGGTGCCTGAGCTGACCCAGCAGATGTTCGACGCCAAGAACATGATGGCCGCCTGCGACCCCAGGCATGGACGGTACCTGACCGTGGCCTGCATGTTCAGAGGACGAATGTCCATGAAGGAGGTCAGTTGATTGGATGATTACTGTCGATTATGATGAGAAGGAGGGGGAGGATGCATTGCTTTGGTTACTGTGTTCCAGACCTGTTTACCATTCCGGTTCAGCCGGAATTCCGGAAATTTGCTAAAATTCCGGGTAAAATAGTAAATTCCGGGTGAACGCTGAAAATTCCGGATTTCGAAAAACCGTCTATTATTTGTTTCCGTTCGTAGTAAAAGACGCAAGGGTTGACCGAAACGTGTACCTAACACACTACGTCATCAGAAAAGGGGTTGTGCTTGACGTCACATGCATTAAATGCTGCATTTTCATTGGTTAAAGGGATGAAATGTTTTTATTTTGGTCGATCTATTTCGGGACTGAGCAAATGGCGGTCAGACTTTTACTGTCGATTCGAAGAGCTTTCCAGGCAGTTTTTTAATGGTAGAGATTGTAATTAGGGCTTGAAATGAGTCAATTTAGATTATATTATCACTGGAAAATACGATGATGTGAGAATTTTGAAGTTTTCAACGGAAAATGAAGTGAAAATTGATCGCGATGGCGCCGAGTTGCAACTTGGCATCCGCCGATCCGCGGCTGAGTGATTTTTCTCTGTCCGATCGTGGACATTTCCAGGTATTTTGCTTTTTCCAGCTTGTTTTATACTAAAATTTACTAAGAATTAGTGACTGAATTTACTAATAAAACTTTTCTGGCGAAATTGAGCCAAGAAATCATCACAATATTGAAAATCGACGCCGATATTCGCGGAAAGGAGAAGAAGAAGAAACCGCTTTATCGCGAGTCGTGTACAGATCATGTGAATTCCGGTTTTTGTTCTCAAATTCCGTTTTTTTGTGTGGCAAATTCCGGGTTTTTCATTATAAGGGTAAACAGGTCTGGTGTTCAGAAGATGTTTGTCTTTGAAAGAGGTGAGTATTATGATGATAATGTGGTGTGGAACTCTCTTCTCTCCATGTCCTTGCATAAACAGATACTGAACGAGCAGAACAAGAACAGCAACTATTTCGTGGAATACCCCATTATTCCTTTGCTTATTCATTTCTCCATCCATCTCTTTTCACGCATTCTTTCCTTCCTAAGTTCCTTCCTTTCTTCAGGTGGACGAGCTGATGCTGAAAGTGCAGAACACAAACACCTCTTATTTCTCTACTTCATCACTCCATTCATCTATTTCCTTCCTTCCTTCAGGTGGACGAGCAGATGCTGAACGTGCAGAACAAGAACAGCTCCTACTTCGTGGAATGGATCCCCAACAACGTGAAGACAGCCGTGTGCGACATCCCTCCCCGGGGCCTCAAGATGTCCTCCACCTTCATCGGCAACTCCACCGCCATCCAGGAGCTGTTCAAGAGGATCTCCGAGCAGTTCACCGCCATGTTCCGCAGAAAGGTAATATTGTCATATAATTGTAATGTAATGTCATCCTGGAGCTGTTCAAGAGGTATTATGCAGGGGAGGGCATGGATGAGAAGAAACAATGGAAGACCAGACAGAAAAAAGCTTCTTTCTCTCTGTCTCTGTGACTTGCATTCATTCTTTCATTCTTTTCTTGTAGGCCTTCCTTCACTGGTACACTGGGGAGGGCATGGATGAGATGGAGTTCATGAAGGCGGAGTCCAATATTAACTCGTACCTTTCCCGGAATTCACGTGAAACTCGCGGATTTCGAAATTTCCAGCTTAGATGACCTCAGAAATGAGTGTTATGAAAACCGAAACGGTTTCAGGAAGCTTCGCGGAGCAGAGTTTGTGCTGCGCATGTCGGAAGCGGGGGCTACTTCCTCCTGCAATCCTTTGTTTGGCAGTCTTTAGGCCTTTCTCACGCCGCCATTGAAGTAACCTCGCCACGATGCCGAAGGCAAAGAAAAGGAAGACCGTCTTTTCAGACGAATACACACATTTTTTCTGCCGGTAAACTTTAACTTAGAATGACTTCAGTGAGCCTCCTGAGGGCTAGTTTTCACATTTAAAAGAAAGAAGTTTCTCAGCTAATGGGGGCTGCGGTCCCTGACCCCCGCTCTGGGAGATACTCCCCCCTCCAGGATTTTGTTTGGGAAAAGTTGGCAGCTATGTTAACTCTCTGTATCTCTGGGTTGAATTAATTCACTCTATCATTCTTTTCTTGCAGGCCTTCCTTCATTGGTACACTGGGGAGGGCATGGATGAGATGGAGTTCACAGTGGCCGAGTCCAACATGAACTCTCTCTCTCTGTATCTGGGTTGAATTAATTCACTCTATCATTCTTTTCTTGCAGGCCTTCCTTCATTGGTACACTGGGGAGGGCATGGATGAGATGGAGTTCACAGAGGCCGAGTCCAACATGAACGACCTGGTGTCCGAGTACCAGCAGTACCAGGACGCCACAGCCGAGGAGGAGGGAGAGTTCGACGAGGAGGAGGAGGGCGAGGAACCTGCGTAAAATTCTGACATAATCACCCGACCAACTATCCCCCACCCCCACCCCCCCACTTCAAATCAAGTGCAGGTCTTTGAAATAAAATAGGGTTTTTTTGGGTTGAAAAACAAAATCTTTTCTTGTTCTAATATGACCGATAGTCACCAGCCCCCCCCCCCCCCCCCCACCAAATAAACAAACAAAAATACACAAACAAACCGCATGTCTTTGAACTAAAACAATAGCAGTTTTGTGTGCACAAACAAAAACAATTTTCAGTTTTCAAGTTCCTAATCTCATGTATGAAGGTTTTACAATGAACCGAAAGTTTGCACTACCAAGGTGTTTGCTGCTTTATCAGAAGGCAGAAAGAGAGATGTGAAAGCAGTGTCAACTATAACTATTTAATGATGACAATAACTTCCAACAGTCAGACGCAAAACCTTTTGACGATTTGTAGGCCCTATAGTCCAGTAATAATACTACTATTATGCAAAGATGAAACAAACTCGGTCAACAATTATTTTCAGTCTCCTTTACAGTAACAATATAAAAATCTGTTACAAAAAAATTACAGGCTATTATGATTCATCTATTAATTAATGATGAAGTCATTACTTATTATTGAAAGACCTGCGCTCCAAAAATGGTTAAAACGCCAAGTGTTGTTACTCTTCTGATTCACTGTTTCAGTAGCTTCCCTTGAAGTGCTCCATTTCTTTCAGAAAACAAAAGTATGCTGAGTAATTGGCTGGTTCTGATCTTCCAAAGTGTGTGACTTATTGTATTGAATAATATCAATTTGGCAGTTGAAAATTATAGGTGTTTTGTTTTATGAAGAAAAGTTATGAGTAAGGCCAGGAATAATGTCAAGTCATAGGATACAATCTTAGGCCTAGTTGCTGCATACATGTGTATATGTCCAGTACAGAAAAACATTTTTCACAGTATTATTTGGAATCGGCTTTCTGCAAGTGTATTTCTAGTGATCAGTATTCTTATGTTGTTTTCTAATTAAGCTAATATTCTAATTATAATAAACTGGCTTTTACTCGGCAGATCTTTTTGTCTTTTGAGTCGGAGAGAGAGAAGAAAGACTGTATTGTGGTGTGTTCATGCAAGTTGCACTACTTCAAGTTCTGTGTTGTGTTTTGAGTCGGAGAGAGAAGAAAGACTGTATTGTGGTGTGTTCATGCAAGTTGCACTACTTCAAGTTCTGTGTTGTGTTTTGAGTCGGAGAGAGAGAAGAAAGACTGTATTGTGGTGTGTTCATGCAAGTTGCACTTCTTCAAGTTCTGTGTTGTGTTTTGAGTCGGAGAGAGAGAAGAAAGACTATTGTGGTGTGGCTTGGCGTTTGAGCCGTACTCGCTACTGTGTCGTCTGCTATCAAAGGTATGACTTCGAGTGATGTCCCTTGAATGAATACACTATTTCACCATAAAAACGGTCACTACATTGAGCAACACTTTTTCACCAAAAATACAGACGCTACTGCGACAATATATCACAGCAAATATGGTTGCTTCCGCGACACTATTTCACCATAAAAACAGTTACTCGATCGACACTATTTCACGGCAAAAACGGTCGCTACTGCGACACTATTTCACAGCAAAAACGGTCGCTACTCAGTACTGCGACTATTTCACCCAAAATATGGTCGCTACTGCGACACTATTTCACCGAAATTACGGTCGCTAATGCGATTTTGTTTTGCTTTGTTATCCAGCCAACCAGAATAGCAAGCATCTGCACAGGGCTGCTACCTGACAGTTATAGTCAAACAAGTCAGGTTGACGCACACACAAATGTATGCATGTGCGTATGTATGTATGCATGTCGGATTTGCAGGATTTCTCGGCCAGCAAAACTACGGACAGATGCCTGAAATTACTTATTTGATAGATTTTGGGTACACAGGTCTGATGTATGTAGGTGTTTGAATGTGTATGTATAATTATGGTGTGATATGTGCGTTCATTATAAGGGTAAATATATATATATATATGCATGCACACGATTGTATTTCTTTGCAAACAAAACATGATAAAGGGAGAAAGTTTTTATTTCATAGCTTTAGTACACCTGTTTCGCTCTCCCGCTCCCCAAAGTTATCCCAATCAATAATCAAAAGTACAAGGACATAATGCCAATACAGGGTTCATACAGATTCTTCATATCAAAATTCACAAACTTTCAAAGACCTCTCAGGACATGTAATGATGACGATTGCTTCGATCATGATCATTCAAGTTGCACCGGTGTAGCCAAATGACCTGGATATAGTGAAGGGAAGTAACTCGACAAAATCGAGGATGTCTGCTATATGGAAAATTAGTTAAATTATATTGCTGCTTTATCAATTCTGGAAGCAAACAAAAAACATTTTTTATGGCGTCGATGACTTAACCTTTTGATCGCCTCTTGGCACCACACTGATGTAACACCCATGTCACGGAAAGGCATCAGATGAGGGTCTGTTATCCAGTGACCTTATGCTCTTAATTTTGGGAGGTAAGGATAGGCCCTATTTTATGCATGTCACAGGGGAATCCCCAATATCGCACATAGAATCTTTTCTCTGCCTTTGATGGGAAGGTTTAGCTGCAAAATGGCTGGCGTTGAATGACTCTCAAACCATTTCATGATTTTCAGACGAAACCAATTTTCAAAGACTTGAAAATGGCACTCCATTTCTCAAAGACTTTCATTAAAGACTGTCCGAACCCTGCAATATAAAACAGTAGATACTTTCTGATCCCCTCCACACTGTACAATTATATAATTTTGTTTTTGGTTGGTTGTTTCTAAATATGGTGAAACAAATAGCTTTTAGTTATCTCGCGGATCACACTAAAAACCAAAGCAACTGCAATGCATATAACGGCTCAAGTAGGGATACAGTGACTCAAAAACAAAAGCAACATGCTACATAAACTTAGAAATTTTTTTTCAACCACAAGCAAACAAAACAAAGCAAGTCATTTTTGAAAAATGAGTTTTTTTAATATGACGAATGCCTTACTTAAAGACCCCCCACGTCACGTGTCACATTCCCTCTTATGCTAGGAAGATTTCTTAAGATTCCTTACTAGCTATAAGAGTGAAAACCGTGATTTTGACACGTGACGTGCTGGGTCTTTAATAAACAAAACTAGCCTCTCTATACAACTAACACCCAGCTCTTATACTTTGTGTCTACAAAACGTAAACACGAGCAAAAATAGCGCTAAAAGACCTAGCAACAAATAAACGTTCACCAACGTAATTTAAGCAAACGTTCACCTGTAATGGTTAAAAACAAACATACTTTGGCAAAAGACTGCTCTGGCCGAAATTATTTGAAAATATACATAGGTAGAGAACTCTCTTTAGATTAACTCCCCTCCACCAAAATTGCTTACGACACCCTCCGCCCAGCTCTATGAGCAAGAGTCAAAGGGAAGCAAACCAAACGTCGCCCTCTTTAACTTGTTCGTGTCATAAGCAACTTTGGCAGAGGGGAGTTAATTTAAGGAGAGTTCTCTACCTGTATATTTTCACTATCTCCTCCCCTTGCCTCACTATTTTAATCTCTGAAATTATTGGACTTGCTGGTTGGATGGATGGGTTTGAATGCACATTGCTAGGACATGTCAATACCTTATTTTTCGGATCATTTAAGGCGCTGCTGTGTATAAGGCGAATAGGAGAATGATAATAGGGATTTTTAAGCATTTTAACGCGAGTATTCGTCATATCGGCGACTCATTACCACTTTCGATGTTGTGACTCACAGTAGACTGTACTGAGTACGGCAATCGTTGCCTCTTCTCACGATTTTGTTCACTAATAGGGCGCCCTCGTTAGGTCGAAATTGGAGAAAAAAAATATCACCTTAGTCAGAAAATTACGGTAATTGCCGATGAACAGGCAGGTGGACATTACTGGAAGAAGGACACGAGAGAATCACCACTATTTTTACTTTCAAACAAAGGTCATTATTCTAAGAGCAGTAAGACTTGGGGCATATTCTGTTTTATTTCTGCTAAAGTAATGTACGTCTTACTAAAAGGCATGCAAGAACCAGCAAAATCTAGACTATTGCAGGATGTTCAAAATTTAAAGCATACCGAAGCTTCCACAAGCCATCAATAACTTTTTAAATGTCTATGGGAGAAAAACAAACAATAACAGCTAGCAAAACACATGAAGTGCAAAAACTTTGTTGCGCGGCCACTTCCACAAATTTAATTTTAACATCACATTTCATGTTAATAAGTGCATAGATTCTGGATGTCAGCTTCCGTACTCCACAATTTTCTGCACAAAACCATACAGGCAAAAAAAAAGAAGCAAAAATATCTTTAAAAAAATCAAAGTAAAAAAACAATCATCACAAACCTCACATCAAAGCCATGGTTTTGTTCTAGCTACTCCAAATAGAAGCGCACGGAAAGACACTCTAGGGAGAACTGGACAACCAAAAAGTCTTCAGAAAAGAAACCTCCCTCAATCAAGATCAACATGGACAGGTTTTTTTAAACCGAGGAAATAGTAGGCCTCCGCCTGTGTCTGTCCAAGTCGACCATGGATTATGCACCCATGACTTAAGCAAGGACCGTGTTGATATCACGGCTGGGAACAGCGTCTGCTGTGACTGGTCGGCCCTGTTCTGGAGTGGCAGTCCCTACCACAACGGGTGCAGATGTGGCTGAATGAGGGGTTGTGAGCCCTGTTCTGGAGTAGCAGTCCCTACCACAACGGGTGCAGATGTGGCTGGATGAGGGGTTGTCAGCCCTGTTCTGGAGTGGCAGTCCCTACCACAACGGGTGCAGATGTGGCTGAATGAGGGGTTGTCAGCCCTGTTCTGGAGTGGCAGTCCCTACCACAACGGGTGCAGATGTGGCTGGATGAGGGGTTGTCAGCCCTGTTCTGGAGTGGCAGTCCCTACCACAACGGGTGCAGATGTGGCTGGATGAGGGGTTGTCAGCCCTGTTCTGGAGTGGCAGTCCCTACCACAACGGGTGCAGATGTGGCTGGATGAGGGGTTGTCAGCCCTGTTCTGGAGTGGCAGTCCCTACCACAACGGGTGCAGATGTGGCTGGATGAGGGGTTGTCAGCCCTGTTCTGGAGTGGCAGTCCCTACCACAACGGGTGCAGATGTGGCTGGATGAGGGGTTGTCAGCCCTGTTCTGGAGTGGCAGTCCCTACCACAACGGGTGCAGATGTGGCTGGATGAGGGGTTGTCAGCCCTGTTCTGGAGTGGCAGTCCCTACCACAACGGGTGCAGATGTGGCTGAATGAGGGGTTGTCAGCCCTGTTCTGGAGTGGCAGTCCCTACCACAACGGGTGCAGATGTGGCTGAATGAGGGGTTGTCAGCCCTGTTCTGGAGTGGCAGTCCCTACCACAACGGGTGCAGATGTGGCTGAATGAGGGGTTGTCAGCCCTGTTCTGGAGTGGCAGTCCCTACCACAACGGGTGCAGATGTGGCTGGATGAGGGGTTGTCAGCCCTGTTCTGGAGTGGCAGTCCCTACAACAACGGGTGCAGATGTGGCTGAATGAGGGGTGGCTTCCACTGCAGTTTGCCTCAGTTCTATCCAAAATCATGAGTTTGGATTTCAACCTCTTAGAAAGAGTTCAAAACTGATAAAGATGAGCATATAATAATGATGATGATTACGGTGAGTGTAATAACATCGTAGATTATGCTGTGGCGTTTTTTTAATGGTTTGAAAATACGTGACAAGGCTGTACTTCCTCTCATAAGGAGGAAAATGTGTAAGTGTCATTCAATGCGTGTGCCACGAATGTGCTGTGTATGTGTTAGATTTTTATCACATGAAAACCACAAAGGGATCTTGTTGCATCAATGATTCAATCCTCAAAATAGAAGTTATTATTTATCATTGCATAACATTTATTAACCACCCACCCTTCAAAAAGAAAACAAGTTAACTCACTCGGCACTGGCCAGTTGTTTCCCCTTACAACCGTTCAGGACGGGCTGTTTGACTAGGTTCAAAATCACATCACCACCAAAAAGTTATGGACTGATATTTTCAGATAAGATTACTAACACCATGCACTAAGCGATAGTAAAACATCAGATTCCATACCTTCATCGTTTGTCTCCTATTGACGAAAACATGCAACACATGGAAAGAAGGAAAATTTGACATTCCTACCTTTGACTACAACCAAACGTGAAACTCTGCAAAAATTGGTTGATTTCAAGAGAGGCAAGGTCAAAGCAAACTACAAGTAGAGTATGACGTCGAACTTGAAAGCTGGTTCCACGCCAGAAATCAAAACCTCTTGAAAACGCTTATGAGCCGGATCCGGCTCATTCATCCCAAGTGAGTTAACAATACACGCACACAAAGGTGATAAAAGATCTATTTCATCTCCAATTCACACACCCAAAAACAAGATTGTTTATGACTTCGAACACAAAAAAATGAAACTTTAATTCTAAACTCTTTAAAAGCTTACATTTCTAAATTGAAACAATCCTAGAAACCAAACAAAATCATTCACAAAACACGTTGAATAGGCCTTTAAAAAAAAGTGATTGGGTGAGCTATTACACACACACACACACACAAATCACTTTCGATCTGCTCAATGGAACTTAAGGGCTCGGCACATGCTGCAACTTTTTAGTTGATACAACTAGTTGCATACAAGTTGCAGTTAAAATCGCAGAGCTTGCGGCACACGCTGCAACTTTGATCAATGATGCAACACCCTTGCAATCCTGTGCCATATATGGAAAATTCTCGCGAGACTTTCCGTGACTTCCTTTGGTTTACATTCTAACAAAAATGGCTTCCTCCGAGCGCGATGAAAATGAACACGACGATCTTATCATTGCTGCTGCTGCTACTGTTGTTATTTTGTCATTCACGATGACAATGGTCGGTACCAGAGTCCTGTTTCAAGTAGGTGTACTTCTAAAAACTCGAACTGACAAATAGGGCCTACTAGGCCTAGTAGCCTATTTCTATTTTTACACACTGTTTTGATCTAGACTACATCGATTGAAAAAGAAAACATGCCATGGAAGTATTCATCATTCATGATGCCGCCCATTTCATGGCTTATCATTGTATTTTGGCCTCTTGTACATGCCCCGACTTTTGTTAATCGGGACACTCGGTTCCCAAATGCAGGGAAAATTACGAATTAACTCGATCGATAACTTGCATGTTTCAGTCCGACGGTTTCACTCCGACATTGAGACATAAGAATCACGTGATACGAAACGACGCGCGCGCTCTGATTGGCTGCAACCTACAAGAAGTTGCAAGCGGCGGCTCAGAGATCGGATTGTTTTCTATCGCCCTACAACCCACAGCTGCAACCCTACAACCTTGTTGTAGGTTGCAACCACAAAGTTGCAGGTACAACTAGCAAAAGTTGCAGCATGTGCCTTTATGATCCTCATTTTAGTTGTTTGATTTTCATACACAGCAAATTATTAAACTCCTATTTTACCAAAGCATGTCTCTTTCAAAACTTCCTGATAATGCCTGCTAAAAAAAAAACCTTATGAAAAAAACCTTTACACAATCTTCGAGGAGAAATCTGCATCTTATTAACCCTTTCACCACCAGCCATATTTCAACCCAAAATTTCCATTAAGTTTACCTGGGTAGAGAACAAAATCCATCTGCAGTATTGGGGATTCTTCTGTATATAAAATAAGGTCTATGCTTACTTCCCAAAACTAAGACAATAGGGTCTTTGGATAATAGACCCCAATTTGATGCCTTTTAGTGACATAGGTGTTAAATCACTGTGGTGCTAAAATGTGACTTTGGCGGTGAAAGGGTTAAAGTAAATTTAAAAAAAAAAAAAATCAACAATCAAAGAAATATTTTGCATTATGGTAAAGCAACCAAACTTTCAACATCAACAAAAATGATTTCTCAACAATCAAGGAAAAATTTGCATCAAGGTAAGAATGCAAAAAAACTTATCACACAAAAAAACAAACAATCAATCAATATATTTATTGCCCATTTTACAGGAAATTCTTTTTGCAGCGATAAAACAATCAACAAAACAACACAATAAAGACACGAGACATAGTATGTACAAAAGAACAAATAATTAAATATGCGACTATTTTGAACACTGCGCACATACAATTTTTGGTCACAACCACACACATCAACAACAAAAAACATATTACCCAGTGTGGATGAAGCACGTGCACAAATATACGCTGTTGATTTGTAATCATCGCTGAAAGACATTTCTGTGTGTGCATGCATGTATTAGGTATTATTAGGTACTTTATAGTCACAGAGGCGTCTCTGTAAAATTCGGGTTGCTCCCACCTGGAGAGCGCGTCGCTGCCAGAGGCGCGCCACCCCATTTTTTTTATATTTTTTTTTTGCATGCGATTTTTGTGACTGATGAGGGAGGGGGGGGAGTGTGTAAATTTTGACCAAATGACAACTTTTTCGTTGCCACTGGGTTTAACGTATGCTAAGTGCATGGGCACACGGGACCTCGGTTTATCGTCTCATCCGAAAGACTCCACGTTCAGACCGTTAAGGCCTAGTGCAGAATGAGAGGGAAAAATCCCCTGTACCCAGGTTCGAACTCGGGTTTACTTGACACGAAGCGAACGCGATACCACTGTGCCACTCTACACCATAAAGCAGCACGAAACATCTGGAGAAAAAACCAACAACAGATTCCATGCACATAAAAGACAGACTAGGCAGACAGTATTTGATCAGAGGGTGAAAGTCAAGCATTCTCTTAATCCTGAAACGACACTCTTCAAAGTTCTCTGAATCTTCCCAATCCTGAAGAGGTTAACTCATTTGCAATCGCAACGATTTTGAATTATTGAAAAAACTTGCAAATCACTCCAGCCACACACACACAAACAAAACATGCATAAACAAAAGGAGAAATGAAAGAAGATTACGGGTTTTTTCTTCAGGTTTAGACATAGGGAAGTGGTAGATCAGTCTTTTTTATATATAGACTTTATAGAGAATAACTCTCTACACCGATTGGTTCCCCCCACAACAAACCACTACAAAAGCAAAGTCAGAGGCAAAATTGTGGTCTAAGGGAGCGAAGCGAGTTTAGAAGTGACCAAGAAGCAAATGCATCAAATTGACTGCTATCTATTAATTCCAGACATATATGGCCAGAACGACTTAAGAATAACTTAGAATAACTTATAATACGTGCGTGTCTGTGTATACAGGATGGTGGGGATAGTGTTAGAATCGCATAGCTATCATCTTGTTAGTCCCTGAGCCGAAGGTTCGGGGAGCTATTGTTTTTGTCTGGTCCGTCCGTCCGGCGTGCCTCCGTCCGTCCGGCTATTCGTCCATTTTTCTCAAAAACTATTCAGACTATCATCATCAAATTTGGTATACTAGTTTGCCAAGATGCAAGCTATCCACTGATGTATTTAGTTTTACATTAAGGTCAAGGTCGCGCCAGTTACGGGGTTCAAACCCCGAAACACATAATCGCTAATATCTCGCGAAGTTTTGCATGTATTTTAATGCAGTTTTTTTCACAACATTTCTTGATGAATGGTCTATAACACAGTTGTCATGAATTTTTCTGTGCGCGCGTGTGCGCATGATCGCGCGAGCTCAAATCACGGGTCCGAACCCCAAGGCTATATATAAAAAACTATTCAGTTACGTGCTGTTTTGATGCCTTTCTATGTAGTTACGTGCTGTTTTGATGCGTTTTTATGTAGCTACGTGCTGTTTTGATGCGTTTTTATGTATGTGTACAGCCGACACATTCCGATTTCAGAGTACCTCGGCGATGCTGCGAGGGGACTTTGCAGCTGCTCGGCGTTGCACTTGTTTTAATATGCAATCGGTTTGGGCAGAAATGTTTGGTTTTATAAGACTGTGGTTCCGGATGACAAGATGGCCAATACTGAAGACTCTTTCTATCAGCTTTTTCATGCCTGATTTCAGGAGCGTGCCTGAGCTACTTTCAACCATGAGAGGCAGACAGACAAGGCAGGCATGCAAACAGACAGACAGACATAATAATAATAAATAATTAATATTGCTTATTACATAGCGCATAATCTTGCTAAGCAACTCAATGCACTTTTCACTCACCATTCGTACAAACATTACTAACAGACTTCCCCCGAAGACGGAGTGTGGCTGCCCACGTGGCGGGGTAATCAAAAACGGTCACACACGTAATGTTCTGATCCCTAGCTGATGCATGTGTTCCCTAGTGTTCAAGTGCTTCGGCCGTTGAGATGATCCCAGGAGTCTTTTAGCCAGGGTACGTCAACGTGGTGTAGAGTGGCACAGTGGTAGCGCGTTCGCTTCGTGTCAAGTAAACCCGAGTTCGAACCTGGGTACAGGGGATTTTTTCCTCTCACTTTGCACTAGGCCTTACGGTCTGAACGTGGAGTCTTTCGGATGAGACGATAAACCGAGGTCCCGTGTGCCCATGCACTTAGCATACGTTAAACCCAGTGGCAACGAAAAAGTTGTCATTTGGTCAAAATGTACCCACCCACCCCTCCCCTTTCCTTCCTCATCAGTCACACATAAATCGCATGCAAAAAAAAAAAAAAAAAAAAAAAAAAAATTGGGTGGCGCGCCTCTGGCTGCGACGCGCTCTCCAGGTGGGAGCAACACGAATTTCACAGAGACGCCTCTGTGACTATAAAGTACCTAATACCTAACAACAAAACTAACAGACTGGTTCACGTATCCTCACCATACATCTCAAACTAACAGAAAGATGAAGAAAGACAAGGAAAGAAAGACAATGTGGGGGGGGGGGGGGGGGGAGAAAGGGAGCAAGGGAAGGTAGGGGAAGAAGGATATTGTTCACAGAGAGAAAAAATGAAGAGAGAACAAGGTAGAGAGAGAATGTGAGGGATGGCCGCGAAAAATAAAGACGGAGCGAAAAGACAATGGGGGGGGGGGGGGGGGGGGGGGGGGGGGGCAAGAGAGTATGAGACGGACACATGGAAACACAAAGAGCGGTAAACAATCAAAGTCAGTTTCAATAAATAAAAAAGAACAATAACTATAAAATCGCCATGCAATTAAAAAAAAAAAAAATTCAAACTCCAAGAAATTCATTCCATGTTTTTAAAATGTGCACCTCTACCCAATGAACTTGAAATCAATTATGCAAAAAAAAAGGCATTGCCACCCAAAACAAAAGCAAGAATAAAAAAATTTAAAAAAAGAAACATAAGGAAAAAAAAATGTTCCAAGAATAACATACAAGTACGCATAGACATAGGAAATCTCTATACAACAAATATAATCATTTTGCATTGTGTCTACTCAAAAAGCACTCTCCCCCAACCCACCCCTCTCTCTCTCTCACACACACACATATATGTACACACTACCACACACCACAACCCACCCCCAACTACACTCGCAATACACAAACGCCGCAAAAGATCAGAATCACAAAATAAATGGACTAGCCCTAAGAACCCAACATCAACTGGACCCGGAATTGGTCGACCGGTGCTGAGAGTGGGAACTGGACACCCGCCTGACAACCCCCTGCGTCGACGACGTGGACTAGCCCTAAGAACCCAACATCAACTGGACCCGGAATTGGTCGACCGGTGCTGAGAGTGGGAACTGGACACCCGCCTGACAACCCCCTGCGTCGACGACGTGGACTCGCCCAAGGCTGTAGCAGCCGGGGGAACAGAAGATGTAGGAGAGTCCATTCCTTGCAAACAGAAAAAGGAAGAATTGTACTTGACTTAGGGCTAAAAGGGGGGGGGGGGGCGCACACGCATGTTGCAACTTCCCATCCAAACCCAACTTCGACAACTGCCGAAATTTTGCACTTCGTACCTGGAAAAATGGCGGCATGGAGAAATAAACCGGAAGTATTCATTCAAGGGACATCACTCGAGGTGATACCTTTGATAGCAGACGACAGAGTAGCGAGTACGGCTCAAACGCCATGCCTTCTTTTGATTTCTTCTTCTTCTTTTTTTCCCGCACTCGTTCAGCGGAAATGCAGACTTTTTTGTTGCTGACCGTCATAGCGTATCGGAGATCTCAAACCGTAATAATTACGGACAAATCCGGCAGATAGAGATGTTCTGCGGAACCTACGATCAGAGGTTCCCGTCACGGAAGTGTTAATTCTGGACATATATGGCCGGACCGACTTGAATGAATTAACCCCTTCACTGCCAGGGGAAAACACAGAAATTATCAATTTTCTTATTATAAAATTTAAAAGAGACCTGTTAGACTCAATCTGAGAAAACGGTCAAGAGATGTATCTTTCCTGACTTGTCTAAACCACAAACATTCATTCCAGGGCTATGACATCAAAAGTAATGACATCCCGTCCCGTAATAGACACAGGGAAAGGGTCAAAGGAAATAAAATATAAATATAAAAGACAAGGATATACAGTGCTTAAGACCTTGAAAACTGACCCCAAAAAGGTCTTAATAGGGAGGCGGACATTCAGCAATCCGGGAAGGGGGGGGGGGGGGATAAGTGAAATTGTTTTGGTCTTATCTTAGCATATGTTGTAATAGGGAAGGTCTTAATAGGGAGGTTCCACTGTACAATCAATGTTTCATATGCACAGAAATAAAACGACAAAAATCACCAAATATTGCATGATTCTTGTTCCCAAATTATAGCACTCCTTCTTCCACTCCCGACGCTTTCAGCCTCCGAAAACATCCCCCCCACATCATTCACGACCAGCAACCTCTCACACGTCTGACAAATGGAATGATCTCACTTTAACAGGCCCAAGGTTAACACACACGAGCAAATTAAAATCAGCTGACTAAACATAATGCTAACAAATGCACACACACACACACACACACACACACACAATGTATGCTTGCATGCTCACACACACACACTGACACACATACATGCACGGTCATATGCATGGATACACACTCCCAAGCACACACACACACACACACACGCCATCAATGTCAGCTTATGAAGACATCCTTTCAAACGAATACAACATTTCAGAACTTGTTTAAGGAATGGTTAAGACTAAGAGCCCTATTGGTGTTTTGGACATTTACTTTGATGTGTTTGTTATTCTTTTCTTTTTTTTAATGTTACTCATTTGATGATTGCTTTCTTTTAATGTTTGGAAACAATTCTAAGTTGGGTGGGTTTTTTTTTATAGGTAATTTATATGCATACATAGACTCACATAGCCTCATACACCCACACCCATCCCTTCCCCAGACGTACATTCAAAATACCACATACACATGAACATGTACACATTGTCTAAGATCAATGTTAGGTGGATAGACGTTAAATGAAAGGACAAAAGAATTCACGCACACACACACACACACTCAAAACACAACACAATAGAACACACGCACACACACACACCACAACACAACGCAACACGCACACAAATACACACTCTCACATACACACACACACTCAAAACACAACACAATAGAACACACGCACACACACACAACACAACACAACGCAACACGCACACAAATACACACTCTCACATACACACACACACTCAAAACACAACACAATAGAACACACGCACACACACACACCACAACACAACGCAACACGCACACAAATACACACTCTCACATACAGACACACACTCAAAACACAACACAATAGAACACACACACACACACATACACACACCACACCACAACGCAACATGCACACAAATACACACTCTCACATACAGACACACACTCAAAACACAACACAATAGAACACACGCACACACACACACCACAACACAACGCAACACGCACACAAATACACACTCTCACATACAGACACACACACTCAAAACACAACACAATAGAACACACGCACACACACACACACACACAACACAACGCAACACGCACACAAATACACACTCTCACATACAGACACACACACACACACACACTCAAAACACAACACAATGCAACATGCACACAAATACACACTCTTACATTCAGAGACACACACAAACACACACACACACACACACACACACACACACACACACACACACACACACTCTCTCTCTCTCTCTCACAAACTCAAAACACAACACATGCACAATAGAACACACACACAGTCACCCACACACACACACACAAGAACACAATGCAACACGCACACAAATACACACTCTCACATACAGACACACACTCACACACTCAATACACAACACAATAGAACACACACACACACACACACACACAACACAACACGCACACAAATACACACTCTCACAAACTCAAAACACAACACAATAGAACACACACACACACACCACAATGCAACACACACACACAAATACACTCTCACATAGAGACACACACACACTCACAAACTCAAAACACAACACAATAGAACACGCACACACACACCACAACACAATGCAACACACACACAAATACACACTCTCACATACAGACACACACACACACACTCAATACACAACACAATAGAACACACACAACACACAGTACCTATCGCCGTGGCCCCTTCAGAGGGGGGAGAGGCGGGGGTGCTGGGTGATGCAGGGCTTGCTGCGGAGGAGGAGGAGGGGGGATGGCGCTCCCCGTCCAGCCTCATCTGGTAGATCCTGGACACCTGCATCAGGATGGGGCCCGTCTCCGGGTCGTTCAGCCACTGGTTGGCCGCTACGGGATTCTCCAGCATCTGAAGAAACGCTGAAAACACACACACACTAAATAACTAGAGGTAGAGAACTAGAGGTCTTATTAGAGTGAAGATGCTTTCCGACTGTGGGGTAGTCATATTTCTTGTTGTTCTTGCTCACAGTCATTTAAATCCAAAAAAAGAAACAAAAAATAAAATAAAAATACCTTTGGTAATTTTCGACAAGCTACTGTTAGTCTTTTTCAACCTTGTCTGACTGGCTGTGGTGGGAGCTGTTGGTGCTGTCCACTGAGCTGTTGGTGGACAACACCAACAGCTCCCACCACAGTCAGTCTGACAGCGCACGTATCTCAGCGTTTCTGTGCTTGAGGCACATACCCAGCAGACATCGGGGGTTGTTGAGGCCCAGCTGCACGGTGGGGTTGTCCATGATGGCCTGGTACACCAGGGAGGACGGGTCCAGGCCCTCCTCCACCACCGCCGCCCGGTCCTTGCGGTCCCCCAGGAGCCAGTCACACTGTGAACACACAGTGTATACCATATACTGCACTGCACTGTATTGCTTTGCACTATATTGAGGGGTCCAGCCATTTCCTCTATCACTGAGCCCCCGGTCCCCCAGGAGCCAGTCACACTGTCAACACACACACAGTGTATACCATGTTCTGCACTGCACTGTATTGCTTTGTACTATATTGAGGGGTACAGCCAGATCCTCTATCATTGAGCCCCCTGTCCCTGCGGTCCCCCAGCAGCCAGTCACACTGTCGCCACACACACAGTGTATACCATGTTCTGCACTGTATTGTTTTGTACTATATTGAGGGGTACAGCCAGATCCTCTATCATTGAGCCCCCTGTCCCTGCGGTCCCCCAGCAGCCAGTCACACTGTCGCCACACACACAGTGTATACCATGTTCTGCACTGTATTGTTTTGTACTATATTGAGGGGTACAGCCAGATCCTCTATCATTGAGCCCCCTGTCCCTGCGGTCCCCCAGCAGCCAGCCACACTGTCGCCACACACACAGTGTATACCATGTTCTGCACTGCACTGTATTGTTTTGTACTATATTGAGGGGTACAGCCATTTCCTCTATCACTGAGCCCCCTGTCCCTGCGGTCCCCCAGCAGCCAGTCACACTGTCGCCACACACAGTGTATGCCATGTTCTGCACTGCACTGTATTGCTTTGTACTATACTGAGGGGTACAGCCAGATCCTCTATCACCAGACCTGTTTACCCCCAGCACAAGTCTTGAGTAGTCTGGATAGCTGAAATGAGTAGTTTTGGTGTGAAATGAGTAGTCCTATTCATTAAACCATCAAATAATGTTCACTGAAAATGAGTAGTTAGACCATTATTTTCAATTTTGAAGAGTAGTAGAGGTCCAAATTGAGTAGAATACTACTCGAAAAGAGTAGAGTAAACAGGTCTGTATCACTGAGCCCCCTGTCCCTGCGGTCCCCCGGCAGCCAGTCACACTGTCACCACGCACGGGCACATGCTAATTGCTAGGTATCAGGGCTCCTAGGGACCCCCATTTGGGGGTCTATGAAGCACTAGAATTCTACAGGACACTCTAAAAGAATGTGCAGGGGGTCCCAGGGATGCACTATAAACATTATTTTTTGCAATCACAATGTCACTGGGACCCTCTATCCCTCCTCTAGGACCCTCTATACTGTCCCTGGGACCCCTTGTTTTGCGGGACGATTGGGAGCCCTGTGGTATTGTATTGTATGGTACTATTGATTATATGATGATGAGATTAGCGTCCAATCGGTCAGAGACCCTTATGGACGGCATTGGCTATTGTGCTATAACATAATATATTGAGGGGTTCAGCAGCCAGTCACACTGTCACCACACACGCTACATGACATGTATTGTACTGCATGGTGCTATATTGTGTTATAATATTTCATATTGAGGGGTTCAGCAGCCAGTCACACTGTCACCACACGGTACATGACATGCATTGCCTTGTATGGTATTATTATTGAAAAACTTATTAAATATTAAATGAAAACTGCATACACTACAGGGATGTGAGAGGGCCCAAAACTAAAAAAGCGTAGCCCATGGTATTGTCAAAGTAGTAAAACAAAACTTTGCCCTAAGAGAATAGCGTCATCAGTAGGGGGCTTAGTAGGTGGTGTCCTGAACAGGCTCTACTGAACTCCACCAAAGTGATTCAGCAGCAGTGCAGTGTCTCCTCGGTTGGTTTCCTCCTGACGGCCTAACATAGATTCGCTCCTCTTGGACTGCTGGTCTTGGATTCTGCGACCTGAACGTGCAAAGGTGTGGCTGTGAGTTGGGACTCAGAATGAGC
Organism: Phymorhynchus buccinoides; assembly: GCA_017654935.2. Classification (NCBI taxonomy): domain Eukaryota; kingdom Metazoa; phylum Mollusca; class Gastropoda; order Neogastropoda; family Raphitomidae; genus Phymorhynchus; species Phymorhynchus buccinoides. Next base: position 23,404,510 of record CM065707.1, read on the forward strand.
GGTGTGGGAGCAATGCCACTGTACAGCCCAGAAGATGGGACAGCAAAAAAAAACAAAAAAACTTTGCCCGCGACATCACTTTGCCCGCGACATCAAATTACTCAGACCTTACTGTCCAATACAGTTTCACTTAGCCAAGCCCTGTCAAATTTGTGTTGGCGTCCTTTGTCGATCTCAAAATTGTCTTGTATGTTGTATGAACACATAAAAATAGACATAAATATGCCCTACATAGAAAATTGGTATTTGGGGGGGGTTGTTGGCTATTTTGGGCCAAACTATTTTTGTGTACAGCTTTTGCAGCCCAAACTCAACTCTGTACGATCTTCTCTCTGTGTTAGTGTGTACAGCCCAAACTCGACACTCTGTACGATCTTCTCTCTGTGTTAGTGTGTACAGCCCAAACTCGACACTCTGTACGATCTTCTCTCTGTGTTAGTGTGTACAGCCCAAACTCGACACTCTGTACGATCTTCTCTCTGTGTTAGTGTGTACAGCCCAAACTCGACACTCTGTACGATCTTCTCTCTGTGTTAGTGTGTACAGCCCAAACTCGACACTCTGTACGATCTTCTCTCTGTGTTAGTGTGTACAGCCCAAACTCGACACTCTGTACGATCTTCTCTCTGTGTTAGTGACAGCTTGTCTCTTTTTCCCATGCACCATCACACATTGGAAGTCACTTCTGTATTTATAACACGTGCAGGAGTCTTCAGTCTCAATTACCTTTGGCACAAAAAGTATTCAGGGTGTCCCCAAACATCAAATGATGTAAAAACACTACATCCTGGTTTCTGCAATACACCCTTTCAGGTCGTTAACCCTTTCACTGCCTGCCCCGTCTACAGCCCGGTGTGTGATGTCATTGATGATGTTATGACTTTTGGTGTCATAGCCCTGGAATGATGTTTTTTGCGAAGTACAAGTCGGACCGTAAATTGTAACGGGTCTCCTTTATATTTTATAATAAGAAAATCGATAATTTATCAGTTTTTCTCTGGCAGTGAAGGGGTTAACTCATTCAAGTCGTTCCGGCCATATGTGTCCGGAATTAATAGATAGCTGTCAATTTGATGCATTTGCTTCATGGGAAGTAAATCTGTGTGCACAATACACCCTTTCAGGTCGTTAACCAGTAATGTGATTTGTGACCTTGGTCACTTCTAAACTCGCTCCGCTCCCTTAAACCACAATTTTGCCTTTGACTTTGCTTTTGTAGTGGTTTGTTGTAAGGGAACCAATCGGTGTAGAGTTTTTCTATATAAAGTCTATATATAAAAAAGTCTGATCTACCACTTTTCTAAACCTGAAGTAAAAACCCATAATCTTCTTTCATTTCTCCTTTTGTTTATGCAGACCTGTTTACGCTCTACACAAGTTTTGAGTAGTCTGGATAGCTGAAATGAGTAGTTTTTGTGCAAAATGTGTAGTTTTATTAATTAAACCATCAAACAATGTTAACTGAAAATGAGTAGTTAGAGCATTTTTTTCAATTTTGAAGAGTAGTAGAGGTCCAAATTGAGTAGAATACTACTCGAAAAGAGTAGAGTAAACAGGTCTGTTTATGTATGCTTTGTTTGTGTGTATGGCTGGAGTGATTTGTGAGGTTTTTTTTAACTCATTCCATGCTGGCCAGTTGCTTCCCTTTGCAAGCGTTCTGTACTGGCCGATTTGCATAGGTTGCCAAAAAATTATTTTCTAAATAATGGTAACAGATACAAACGTGACATTTTGGCAATATGTACACAATATACAGTACTAACACCTGCAACAGTTTCAAAGCATCCACTTGATTAGTTTTGATTTGTGATATTTTAAAATAAATGCATGTTTTGTCAAGCCAGGCACACTCATAATAGCGAAAATATAATTTTAAGGTCCCAAAATAGCCTACAGCCAGCTCAATCTAAACTTTAGTAAAAATGTCCCATATGTGCCCCTAGGGGCCGAGAGGACGTAAAACACCAGTTTACTACAAAAGCCTACAGCCAGCCAGTGAGTGTCGAGAGGCATGAAGGAAACGTAGTAGTAGCCCTCTGAGCCACTTTGAAGCACGCATGACTGTTAACCTATGAACTATGAATTTTTAAAGTTCACATGCGATATCCCGTTACCTTAGTAACGAGGCGTTGTGCGCATGCCCTGCGACGAGAGCGCAGGTTAGTATAGAAAGAGTTAATGATTCAAAATCGTTGTGATGCGAATGAGTTAAGTAGTTTTGCCCCTGGAGATGTGAACACAAACTCACGGCGGCGTCCTGGTCGTTGCGGAACATCCTCAGCGCTTCCACAGACTCCGTCTCCTCGAATCCCATCTCCACCAGTCTCCGCAAAGCCTGACATTTACAGAACGTGAACGATCAGAACAGTTTCCATGTTGAATTTGTAATTGTATAAAAATACTAATAGCAATGGAAAGTGTTGTGTATGGTGTGTAATCTTTACAAGGCCTAAACGCTTAAAAAAAAAATGTAAATGCATGAATGATATTAATAACATAACATTAATAAATCAAAAAACACATACATGCGTTACACACACACACACACACGCACACACACAATTTCAAATGCACGTGTGCAGACATTTGAATATTTTCCGGTCTACAAAGTGCACCGTTGTCTAAGCCTCACCCCCTGAATTTTACTAAAATTATGGGGGAAAAACAACGATAAAACCTGCATTCAATGTCTAAGCCGCAAGAGACTGAAAAAGAAAAACGAACATGAGAAGACGAGCAGACGAACTCGTGATCGAAAGCCACGGCAACTTTGACAGCCTGTGTTGCACTTGCACACAAACTACACAGTACAGACCTAATCTTCGCCATAACAGACCTACTAAATACTGAATTCTGCACAACACAACACAAAACATGACAAAGTAACGCACTGGCAGTTCATTTTCAGTCACAGTTTGCACACACGAAACTTTTACTGCGCGTACAACTCGGCTGACAAAATGGCGCAGCTAACCCCGCAGATACGAAATCACGGCAAACACTAATGCGCCAGCTCTTTTCATTTATCGGATTTTGTGCGTTGTTTGCATTGAGCAAGTGTTTCAGTGCACACACTATCGCCGATTTATCAGTTTAACGGAAAGGAGCTGCTTTTCAACTTCTTTTTTTGTAAAGTGAGACCATTCACTGAGTTCCAACTTATGGAATGAGACCAATCACCTAGTTTCAACTTGGAAGTTGACTTCGCATTTACGTGTGAACAGAGTTTGTAACGATCGACACGGTCGCGACTGTTTCAGTTCAAACTTTGATCATAAACTGCTCATGTGCATAAAAGTGGTGAAATTTAGTGGTCAGATCGTGTTATCGCTGATTAAATTCTTCAGTTTCGGCATGAGAACGGTTCGTTTTTACCAAGATTGACGATGTCAACACGCACAGGCTGGAGTTGACGACCAGCCTAAAATACGGAAGGGGAAATATTCACAAATTCGCTGCAATCGTTTTAGCCGCAGGGGTCAAAGTTGAAGAAAAAAATAGCGGCTTATAGCCCGGAAAAGTACGGTACTATTATGTAAATCATTTTCACAAACGGGTGCATTGCATTTCAAATGCATGTATGCACACTTGAATATACACCTACTATTCTGTAAATCATTTTCATAAACGGGTGCATTTCAAATGCATGTATGCACACTTGAATATACACCTACTATTCTGTAAATCATTTTCATAAACGGGTGCATTTCAAATGCATGTATGCACACTTGAATATACACCTACTATTCTGTAAATCATTTTCATAAACGGGTGCATTTCAAATGCATGTATGCACACTTGAATATACACCTACTATTCTGTAAATCATTTTCATTTATAAACAGGTGTGATTTACTACATTAACATTAATTACAGGTTTATGGACAACTATAAAAGCAAAACTTTTTTCCCAGACTTGGAACACTGCTACGGCTAACAAAATGTGATGCAGCACAGGAAAACAAGGCTAATGTCGTAAATGATCACTTTTGACTTATTCATATTTTCAGAAAGGCCAGAGACAACAGATTAACAGGCAAAAAACAGAATTCATCTATCTCTAATAGCTTATTTTTAACAATTTTTCAATCAATCAAATCTCTCTCTCTTTCTCTCTCTTTCTCTCTCTTGTGGCTGCCCGACTTTAGCCTTGTTTTCCTGTGCTGCATCACATATAGTAAGACACGAATACAAGCGAAATGAGAAGTTTGTGCAACATCAAAGAGGTGCGCCTTGTTATGCAATGCGCCGTATAAATAGTCTGTAAAATACGGCAAGTCTTACCCGCGGAGTGGGTCTGAACTCTCGTTTCTTGAAGGCACGAATGGTATCCAGGATGTTGGTGTACTGCGGCAGTTCGCCCTCCGCCCTCTCCGCCCTCCCTTCCGACGATGGACCTTGACCTTCAGAACCCTGTGCAACAACAACACAAGAGCAAGGATGTTAGAATATTAGGATCAATCTCTTTCTCTCCGTCTCTCTGTCTCTCACACACATGCACATAAACACACACACACACCTGTCTGAATCACTTTTAGTGGAAGGACATTAAACTGAAGAACACATACACACACACACTGTCATATTACAGAAGGTCCTCTAATTCAGCATTATCAGGGCCATTTCCTTTCACATACACCGTCACACATTCTTACTTTGTTAGTGTGTGTGTGCGTGCGTGTGTGCATGCGTGCATGCGTGTGTGCATGTGTGTGTGTGTGTGTGTGTGCTTGTTGTGTGTTGACTGTTGTGCATTGCATGCGTGTATGAGTTGCGTGCGTTTGTGTGGTTTTCCTGACAGTTCAGCAGAGAATGTGGGAAAGTGGAAGGTCCTGTAAATCAGGCAGCAGTGTGTCAATGTCTGGATCATTCTTAGCATTTAGCATTTTGGTATTTGGTACTTCATAGTTACAGAGGCGTCTCTATGAAATTTGGGTTGCTCCCACCTGGAGAGCGCATCGCAGTCAGAGGCGCACCACCCACTTTCTTTCTTTTTTTGCATGCGATTTTTTGTGTGACTGATGAGGAAGGAAAGGGGGGGTGGATACATTTTGACCAAATGACAACTTTTTTGTTGCCATTGGGTTTATCCTGTGCTAAGTGCATGGGCACATGGGACCTCGGTTTATAGTCTCATCCGAAAGACTCCACATTCAGACCGTAAGGACTAGTGCAAAGTGAGAGGAAAAATCCCCTGTACCCAGGTTCGAACTCGGGCTTATTGTATACGAGGAGAACTCGTTACCTCTGTGCCACTCTACACCTGACTTACTTTGTTCACTCCCTCTGTGTGTGTGTGTGTGCATGCGTGTGTTGTAGTGTGAATATGCATGCATGTGTCCATACGTGCATGTCATCTCACCGAGGGTTCAGCATTGCTAGTAGAAGGCGCAGGGTCCTCTAATTCAGTGTGTCGATGTCAGGGTCATTTTCGTTCATACACACACACACACACTCTCTAACTCTTCTTCTTCTCCAAACTCCAATCTCTCTTTCTGTCTCCCTTTCTCTCTCTCTCTCTCTCTCTCTTCTCACCGAGGGTTCAGCATTGCTGGTAGAAGGCGCAGGGTCCTCTAATTCAGGCAGCGGTGTGTCAATGTCGGGGTCATTTTCGTTCATACACATACACACACACACTCTAACTCTTCTTCTTCTCCAAACTCCAATCTCTCTCTCTTCTCCCTTTCTCTCTCTCTCTCTCATCTCACCGAGGGTTCAGCATTGCTGGTAGAAGGCGCAGGGTCCTCTAGTTCAGGCAGCAGTGTGTCAATGTCGGGGTCATTTTCGTTCATACACAAGATTCAAGATTCAAGATTCAAGAAGTTTAATCCTTTGACCCCTTTTGGAGCATGGAGGATACAAAAACAGTATAACACAAACATGAAACTCAATCAAAACAGCAAAAAATTCAAAAGTAACAGCGAAATGTCAGTTTTTGGTGAGCAGTGAAAGAAACACTCTTTTAAATTATCTTTCCAAATTTTAGAAATTTACTTAAATTTAAACATATACGTCGTCCTTTTTGAAACATGCTACAGAAATTGAAAACGGATTTGGGTTTCAGAAATTTTTTAGGAACATATTTTTCACGAAGTTCATTGTATTTTGGACATTCCATTATCTCTAATTCTTCTTCTTCTCCAAACTCCAAAGCAATCTCTCTTTCTGTCTCCCTTTCTCTCTCTCTCTCTCACCGAGGGTTCAGCATTGCTGGTAGAAGGCGCAGTGTCCTCTAGTTCAGGCAGCAGTGTGTCAATTTCGGGGTCATTTTCATTCATACATACACACACACTCTCTAACTCTTCTTCTTCTCCAAACTAATCTCTCTTTCTGTCTCCTTTTCTCATCTCACCGAGGGTTCAGCATTGCTGGTAGAAGGCACAGTGTCCTCTAGTTCAGGCAGCAGTGTGTCAATTTCGGGGTCATTTTCGTTCATACACACACACACACACACACACACACACTCTCTCTAATTATTATTATTCTCCAAACTCCAAAGCAATCTCTCTTTCTGTCTCCTTTTCTCATCTCACCGAGGGTTCAGCATTGCTGGTAGAAGGCACAGGGTCCTCTAGTTCAGGCAGCGGTGTGTCAATTTCGGGGTCATTTTCATTCATACATACACACACACTCTCTAACTCTTCTTCTTCTCCAAACTCCAAAGCAATCTCTCTTTCTGTCTCCTTTTCTCATCTCACCGAGGGTTCAGCATTGCTGGTAGAAGGCACAGTGTCCTCTAGTTCAGGCAGCGGTGTGTCAATTTCGGGGTCATTTTCGTTCATACACACACACACACACACACACACTCTCTAATTATTATTATTCTCCAAACTCCAAAGCAATCTCTCTTTCTGTCTCCTTTTCTCATCTCACCGAGGGTTCAGCATTGCTGGTAGAAGGCGCAGGGTCCTCTAGTTCAGGCAGCAGTGTGTCAATTTCGGGGTCATTTTCGTTCATACACACACACACACACACACACACTCTCTAATTATTATTATTCTCCAAACTCCAAAGCAATCTCTCTTTCTGTCTCCCTTTCTCTCTCTCTCTCATCTCACCGAGGGTTCAGCATTGCTGGTAGAAGGCGCAGTGTCCTCTAGTTCAGGCAGCAGTGTGTCAATTTCGGGGTCATTTTCATTCATACACACACACACACACTCTCTAATTATTATTATTCTCCAAACTCCAAAGCAATCTCTCTTTCTGTCTCCTTTTCTCATCTCACCGAGGGTTCAGCATTGCTGGTAGAAGGCGCAGGGTCCTCTAGTTCAGGCAGCGGTGTGTCAATTTCGGGGTCATTTTCATTCATACACACACACACACTCTCTAACTCTTCTTCTTCTCCAAACTCCAAAGCAATCTCTCTTTCTGTCTCCTTTTCTCATCTCACCGAGGGTTCAGCATTGCTGGTAGAAGGCGCAGTGTCCTCTAGTTCAGGCAGCGGTGTGTCAATGTCGGGGTCATTTTCGTTCTGGAACAGCCAGTCCATGGCTGCCATCACCGCCATTCTGCACACACACACACACACACACACTGACGCATGCATAATCAATGCTAAGCATGCATAGCAAACACAAAGTATGCATGCATGAGTGACAGTTTGATCAATTGAAGAGACAGAAGAAATAGGGATGATCAGCACAAAACGACTGCCTGATGTGCTTTTGCTATAAATAATATACTTTTTTTTTTAGTATATTAGATAGATAGACTGAGTAGCCAGGGGTTGCATTGCAAAACATGTTAGTGCCTGTTCTGAGCTGAAAAGTAGATTAATAATATTCATATAGAAGTTAACTAGCCAGAGCTCTGTGAATATGCAGGGGCATGTTTTACATTGGCATCACAAACTGTGACCAGACTCTATATTTTGGGCTCTCACATCATCATATTCAAAAATATGAAATACAGTAAACCAAATACATGAAAACACGCCTGCTCTCTCTCTCTCTCTCTCTCTCTCTCTCTCTCTCTCTCTCTCTCTCTCTCTCTCTCACACACACACACACACACAATGTACACGCACGCATGCACACACACACACACACTACACTGACTTGTTAAGGATGAGCGCTTTCTTGGCCCTCGACTCAGGGAATCCCATGTCTGTCAGCTGCTTCAAGGCACTCTGGTCGATCTTAGGCTGGGGAATAGGCTCACTCAGCATCTCTGGCAAAAAACAAAAATCCACTGAAACCATCCTCATGAGTAGCTGTACAGGGTAGGACAGTAACTTTTTTTGCAACCTGCCCTGGGGGCAGGTAGACACATTTTTTACCTGCCCCCCAGTTTTAGCCACCTGCCCGACAAATAAAAAGAAAAAAAGCACCCAAACAAACAAGAAGCAATTCACTGTGCACACCATAATCTCCTTCTCTTCATCAAACTGCACCCACACGAACTCTTTCTTCCATTCCCGTAGAAAATTGCTCTTCCGTGTGTTCTTCTCATACTCGTCCTTCTCAGCCTTCCGTTTTTCACCCACACTGTTGTTTCTGTTTCGTGGATGACCCCACAAAACCCAACAGTGTGGTTTGTTTTGACTGCACCAGGCAAGTTTGTGGCGCTTAACAACTGCTAGGAGTGGCTCTTGTCTGCCTGGGGTATGGTATACAGTGGAACCTCCCATTATAAGACCTCCCCCCCCCATATAAGACCTACTTTTCTGATACATTGTCCTTCTTCGTAAGTATTAAAATTACCTCCCTTATAAGACCTCATTTGGGAGGATTTATGAAGGTTTTATAAGGGAGGTTCTTCTTCTTCTTCTTCTCCTTAGGCAGCCAACTTCAACACGCTGAAGGTTCTGCTGCACTTTAGGGGGTAGTACGAAAAAGAGAAAAATAGCAAGAGATAGAGTACAACGCGAAATAATAACATTATGGGGAAATAGAAAGAAAGAAATGAAATGATTGCAAGACAGTCAGGAAATAACTGAGTATTCACAGATACACAGTTTACCATGTAGAAAGAATTAAGTTAAATATGTGAGGATTTGATTTGGGAAGGGGGGATGGAGGGGGGTTGGGGTGGGTGGGTGTGATAGAGGGAAAGACGAGATAAAGGTCATGCCCGACCGTTAAATGTACCCAGACTGGCCAGGGACACCCGGGCCCCACATGATGCATGTAGAGTGTCATGCACGACCGCTTAGTCCCCCCAGATCAACCGGGGAAACACGGGCCCCACATGATGCATGCACAGGAGTATTTGTATTCAGGCGACAATACATGCATGCAAATAAGGGGGGGGGGGGGGGGGGGGGCATCTGTTTTTGGTTGTTTTGGTTCCACTGTACATACAAAATTAATAACCTTCACAATGTTCACTCATTGAAAACGATCAGGGGTCTGATTGCATGCATGTTGATAATAAAAATGGTACAACACAAGAATAAGCCCCCACAAAAGACATATATAAGACTCATAGCAATGACCTGACAAAAAATATGCAATATAGTAGGTTTTTCTGGGCGTTCGGTGTCAAAAAAGCATAGCATAGCTTTGCAATGAAATTATACGCATGAATATGATGTACCACAATTAACCCCTTCAAGACATCACTGCCTGAGGCAAACATCAGTACTGGCCTGGGGTGGCCTAGAAAACAATACAACCCCTTCAAGACGTCACTGCCTGAGGCCAACATCATTACTGGCCTGGGGTGGCCTAGAAAACAGTATAACCCCTTCAAGACGTCACTGCCTGAGGCCAACATCATTTCTGGCCTGGGGTGGCCTAGAAAACAATACAACCCCTTCAAGACGTCACTGCCTGAGGCCAACATCATTTCTGGCCTGGGGTGGCCTAGAAAACAATACAACCCCTTCAAGACATCACTGCCTGAGGCCAACATCATTACTGGCCTGGGGTGGCCTAGAAAACAATATAACCCCTTCAAGACATCACTGCCTGAGGCAAACATCATTACTGGCCTGGGGTGGCCTAGAAAACAGTATAACCCCTTCAAGACATCACTGCCTGAGGAAAACATCATTACTGGCCTGGGGTGGCCTAGAAAACAGTATAACCCCTTCAAGACGTCACTGCCTGAGGCCAACATCATTACTGGCCTGGGGTGGCCTAGAAAACAGTATAACCCCTTCAAGACGTCACTGCCTGAGGCAAACATCATTACTGGCCTGGGGTGGCCTAGAAAACAGTATAACCCCTTCAAGACGTCACTGCCTGAGGCCAACATCATTACTGGCCTGGGGTGGCCTAGAAAACAATACAACCCCTTCAAGACATCACTGCCTGAGGCCAACATCATTACTGGCCTGGGGTGGCCTAGAAAACAGTATAACCCCTTCAAGACATCACTGCCTGAGGCAAACATCATTACTGGCCTGGGGTGGCCTAGAAAACAGTATAACCCCTTCAAGACATCACTGCCTGAGGCCAACATCATTACTGGCCTGGGGTGGCCTAGAAAACAGTATAACCCCTTCAAGACATCACTGCCTGAGGCCAACATCATTACTGGCCTGGGGTGGCCTAGAAAACAGTATAACCCCTTCAAGACATCACTGCCTGAGGTAAACATAATTACTGGCCTGGGGTGGCCTAGAAAACAATACAACCCCTTCAAGACATCACTGCCTGAGGTCAACATCATTACTGGCCTGGGGTGGCCTAGAAAACAATACAACCCCTTCAAGACATCACTGCCTGAGGCCAACATCATTACTGGCCTGGGGTGGCCTAGAAAACAATACAACCCCTTCAAGACATCACTGCCTGAGGTCAACATCATTACTGGCCTGGGGTGGCCTAGAAAACAATACAACCCCTTCAAGACGTCACTGCCTGAGGTCAACATCATTACTGGCCTGGGGTTGCCTAGAAAAATTTACAACAAAAAAGTGCAACAACATTCAACGCTGTCAATGATTCAGTTTTTGCAACATTATTGGCTGATCCAAGTTTAATTTTCAGTCTCACTTTGGAATCGTGGTTGCATTATATTAATTGTAATCTTTACTGAGTGACGACATTTGTCTCCTTATTACTATCACTGTTAATGAAAATTTATTGGAATACGTTCTAAGTCTAGTGTACAACCGATTTTTTTGACCTTCTTAAAATTAAAAAATTAAATAAAAGTGCCAAACATATGCGATGCCAAGGCTGGAACACTGATGAAGAGAAGTAACTTGAAAAACAGGGTTTGGATTGTGAAAACATGGATTGAGACAAGTTTTAGACTCAGAAATTGCTGTTACGAGAAAACTCGGAATTAGGCACAGACTGGTGCTCTCCGGTTATGAGCTTACTCGGAATTCCTCCGGGATTAATTAATTGTTACAACTTTGCCAAAACGTTAATGGAAGCATCGGAAAATGCTTTGAAAAGAAAAAGAAACAGAACAGATAAACACAGAAAGAGACAGACAACTTGGCAAGGGAAAGGCAAACAAGAGATGCACAGCAATGAAGATGCACAGCAATGACCGGACACTATCTAAGTATCTTCTGACACTAGTTTCAGAGACAACCACCGTCATCCTTTTGATAGTTCAGCTGTGTCCTAACTGGAGACTCCGCTCAAAGTAGAAGCTGGTAAGTCCCATGGCTGCCAGAAAGACTGGCGTTGTATGGTTGGGGAAAGATGGGACAGGTTGGAATTAGGGTACGTACACATGCATGTGGAGATTCCGTGAAACTCGTGCCCAATCCGTAAATAAGTAAAAGAAAGAGGGGAAAAGATTTGCGCACGTGGACGTATCATGGGTGCATGCGGTGACTCAAACTTTTGCCTGAACTTTCCATCATAACCCTTGATATAGCTGATACCTCAAGAGCACAAGTCCATTATAGAAGAGCCTTCTCTTCGGGCAGACCACTGACCAGTGGACATCAGTGACATGGGTGCATGCGGTGACCCAACTGTTTGCCTGAACTTTCCATCATAACCCTTGATATAGCTGATAACTCAAGAGCACAAGTCCATTATAGAAGAGCCTTCTCTTCAGGCAGACCACTGCCTGAACCCGCATCAAATTGCCTGAATTCAGGCTTCAGGCATACCCACATGCGCCCTTGCCGTATTTCCCCTAATCCAAAAATGCTTACCCTTCTTTCCATTACTTATTTACGGACTGTGCATGGGATTTCCGCATGAACTGTGTACGAGGCCTAAGGGTCAGAATTGAGCCATTAGAAGAGTGTGTAGGGTCGGGGCGCTTGGGAGACGAGCGAAGAATGTGTAGGGTGAGGTCAAAGGGGGATGGAGTAGGGGCTGAGGGAACGGAGAAGGAGAGGGAGGGCTGATGAAATCTAAGGCTTGAAGTTGAAGCCTTCTACTGAGGCTGATGTTACTGCCTCAGGTGGGAGGGAGATCCACTCACAGATGGTCCAGAGCTGAGTCTAGGATTTTGAAAAAGTGGGGGCATTCCCACCCCCACCCCCAAGAATGAAAAAAGGGGGGCAGGTCCAATGGATACAAGGGGAAGGGGGGGGGAGACGACCAGTTCAATCTTCGCTAGCCATGGCCACTTCGAGTGGCTGAACTCGTCTTGAAACTGGTGTTCCCTTGCACTAGTGCCGTTAACTTTGGGCTGCTTCTCCGAGACTGTTGACGCAGTAGCTGTTTCTGCAACATCTTCTGCACACTCGTTTGGCAGAGGATTTCTTTTTTTTTTACTTTGCCGCCACAAAAATCAAAGTCGAAGAGCGTCGTTGTCCGCTTCATTTTGAAGAAAATTCAACAAGGCGGGGTAGGACTCTCGCAACTTCTTGTCGGTAAAACGAGATGAACGCGATTGGTTGATTTACACTAACATTGTAAAGGAACCAATGAAATGTCGAGAAATCATTCATTCCTGTTCGATGCTTTCGGTTTGTGCAGACGACGGATTTAGCAGACGACGAAGGAATTCCTACAGCGATCTGTAAAAGGTGCGGGTAGTTCTGCAAATATGCGGGCGTCGGCCCACGTTTAGACCCGATTAGTGCGGGAAGGAACAGATTTTGGGGGGATTGTACCAATCCCGCGCCCTAGAATCAGCTATGTGGTCCATGGAAAGAAGGAAGGAAATGGTAGTGTACACGTTACCAATCTCCAACATCTCACTCACCTTCCGCTTGTTTGAAGATCCTGGCGGCTGAGGGGTTCAGGCACAGAATTCTCTGAGACGCTTCGATCAACGATATTAGGATTCGTCTCAGCTCTGTCTGAAACTGACGTATCCACATATTTTTAATTAAACAATTGTCACATTTTCAAATAAACAACTCATCTTGCTGAAACCATAATACAGTCGAATACGCTTAAGTCGACGTGCCAGATCACAGATCAAAATAGAACAAGACTGGTGTGACTTAAGTCAGGAAGTCAGGGGAAAAAAACAAAAGTCAGGAAGTCAGGAAGTCGACTTATCCGTTTGACGTTTAGAAAAATTCTCGTCGACATAGACGAACGTCGAGTTATACGTTGTCGAGATATCCGTTGTTATTAAAGTCTTTTAAAGAGCACTTTTGGTTGGGAAATGATAAATCTGTCGACTTACGCAAAAGTCGACTTAAGCATGTGTCGACTTATCAGTATCCAGCTGTATTGTTAAAATCCAGCTGGGAGATCTTGGGTTATTTGCTGTGCCTTTACTGGTTTCAGCGCTCCTTCTTACGGCTGATGTGTCTGTAATGAGCACATATACAAGGAAACAGCAGCCACACTGGTATTTTATCAAACAGATCGCATCTCATTGCTTTTGTTTTAACATCTTAAGAGAAAATTGTGAATGTGTCCAGAACTCTATGCAAAAAGAAAGAAGAAAAACAGACAATTTGAAGGGTGTTGCCAAGCATGGCACCCTAGTCCTCCACAATGTAATTTTGTTTGATAGTTTGTGTAAATGAATGAATATCAACCTTAACCCTTTCGAGAAAGGGAAATAGAAAGGGAAAGAAAATAGGATTCTCAGATAACAGGCCCTGATTTGATGCCTTTTAGTGACATGGGTGTTAACTCTTTCTATACTAACCTGCGCTCTCGTCGCAGGGCATGCGCACAACGCCTCGTTACTAAGGTAACGGGATATCGCATGTGAACTTTAAAAATTCATAGTTCATAGGTTAACAGTCATGCGTGCTTCAAAGTGGCTCAGAGGGCTACTACTACGTTTCATTCATGCCTCTGACACTGATTGGCTGGCTGCCGGTTATTTTGGGACCTTAAAATTATATTTTCGCTATTATGAGTGTGCCTGGCTTGACAAAACATGCATTTATTTTAAAATATCACAAATCAAAATTAATCAAGTGGATGCTTTGAAACTGTTGCAGGTGTTAGTACTGTATATTGTGTACATATTGCCTAAATGTCACGTTTGTATCTGTTACCATTATTTATAAAATAATTTTGTTGCAACCTATGCAAATCGGCCAGTACAGAACGCTTGCAAAGGGAAGCAACTGGCCAGCATGGAATGAGTTAAACCATTGTGGTGCATAAATGTGACATTGGCGGTGAAAGGGTTAAATACAGAAAATGGTAGAAGTATAAGGGCTGAATCTACTACAGTAAGAAAAAGCCAAAGGAGCTGAGGAATTAAAAAGGTGGGGGGATGGGGATGGTGGCAATCATGTAGTTAAAATACATGACTGCCAAATTCTGCACTCAGCATGACTGAGTGAGAGACTCACATCGACAGAGTTGATGGGCTCCTCCTCCTTGGAGCTGTGGCTGGTCTTGGGCAGGTGGGATGTCACCTTCCGTATAGTGGCCATGTCTGGAGTGCGACGGTCTTCCTTCTGCAGGGGTGAGAACACACACAACCTAAGTTTTAACCCTTTTCGCCGCCAGCCATTTTACAGCAAGAAAATACCATTAAACTTAACTGGGTACAGGAAAAAAAAATTCTGCAATTTTGAGAATTCCTCTGTGACATGTATATATAACAAAATTAAGAAAATAGGGTATTTGGATAGCAGGCCCTGATTTGATGCCTTTTAGCACCACTGTGGTGCATAAATGTGACATTGGCGGTGAAAGGGTTTTAATTTTTATAGAATATTTTATGGACAATAAAGTACATCTTACATAAGAAGCCCCCCCTTCTGAGTTTTACACAAAATGGTGATTTTGTTTCAATATTTTATAACTACATTATTAGTTTATATATAGTGCAAGGGGGGTATTCTGGAAGAAAACAAATGATGGCCTTGTAATCCATAAAGAATGTTTTATATTTTATTGAAAACAAAACATAGAAACAACTTGAGACTTTGAGTTTGACTTCAAATTCAACATGTATCTTTAAAAAATAATGCTGTTGTTAACCCACTGACTGCCATATAATGTATCACGTACTGACTTGATGACATCACTGATGTCATCAGATGAAGACGTATATGCTGGTTTTTGCTCCAGATAGCAGTCAAGAGAGTTATATCCCAAGACAGTATCAGTTGTCTTTTTCTTATTATTATTTGTACAATTTTTTTTCCCATTAATTTTCTCTGGCAGTCAAGGGGTTAATATAGTATCAGATTCAGAGGCAATATTCATATTTCCCCAGATGAATGGAGATAATCCATTGACTGAATCTGAGAGAAGAAAAAAACAATCAGACTTGCTGTTTTCTGTCATAAATATTAATTACCATCTTCCTTTACAGGAAGAAATGTGAATATTAATTATTACCGCATCAAAATAGCAAAACATGTTACTGGTGAAAAAATGACTGGTCAAACTCCATCATGATACAATTTCAAGTTGCCTATAATAAGAATAAAAAGTAATTTTAATCTCAACCCAACATGTTCCAAAAATAAAATAAAATAAAAGCATGGGTGCAACTCCCCCAAATGAAAAAAAAATGAAAGGCAGGGGTCCAGGGACCCATGGCCCCAGCAGGGTACAGGGGCAGAGCCCTGTCGGACGATTCAGGGGAGCAAGTTAAGAGAGAGAGATAACGAGACAGACAGCTAAAAAAAAAGATACAGAGACAGTTTAACTTTGATAAGCCTTGTAAAATTATTACATTGCCTTTGCAAACTTCCAAGATAGAACAACCAAGTTCAAAATGTCCCAAATCGCTTACAAGTGGTCAATTTTGTTTTAAGAATTAAAAAAACACCTGAAGTTCAGTTTTTGGTAAAATTAAAAAATACTGAAATCAGTGTAAAAATGAAAGAGTAGCACCCATGTAAAAGCAACAGAGATGTTCATCTGCACATGCACACACCTGTCTGTCAGAGGTTTCAAATGCTGAGGGGGGGAGGCGCCGCTTCAACAGCAACAGTTCATCTGGAGACAAAGTTCACAAACAAAAACAAAGTTCACAAACAAATAAATGCAAATTAAAAAAAATTTCAGCTTGTATTATTTGAACATCACTCTGACTAAGAAATAAAATGTCTCAAGAGGTTTGTTGAATTCCAACTCAAACTCCAAGGAAATTTTCAGGTAAGGCTCTAAGCTGAGACCACCAGTGGACAAAATAGAACTCAGGCTACTTTAATAGTATAATACTTAACCGACTTCCAGTTCCACTGGTCATTGTTTACATTGCCTACCATCATCTGCTGCTGTTCATGCACACATACATGTGGTGTGTGTGTGTGTGTGTGTGTGTGTGTGTGTGTGTGTGTGTGTACACGTGTGTGTAAAGATTCCAAAGTGGTAAGCAATAAAGAAAGGGGAAAAGAGGGGGAAATAAACAAAGAAAAAAACAAGTTACAAAAACAGGGAAGAGGGTGGGGAGTGGGACAGTAACATATTATGCACAATATCTACAATATATACATCGATTCTTAATTATAACATCACATTCACATATTAACACATTTTCTCTATTTTGACCCTCATGTGTGGGGGGGGGGGGGGGGTCTGTGTGTGTGTGTGTGTGTGTGTGTGCGTGTGCGTGTGCGTGTGTGTGTGTGTGTGTGTGTGTGCGTGTGCGTGTGTGTGTGTGTGTGTTCGTGCGTGCGTGCGTTGTGTGTGTGTGT
>CM065707.1:23426460-23461460 GCA_017654935.2 Phymorhynchus buccinoides
TTCTTTCTTTCTTTACTTTTCTTTTCTGTCTTTCATTATTTCAGTCTTTTTTTTTTTCTTTTTTTTTTTCTGTATTTCATTCTTTTCTTTCTAACCTTTCTTTCCTTGGAAGGAATTAGAGATAGGCCGTGTACACATTAGACGCGCTAAGTTCCGTACGGAAACCCAGAAGTAAGTGAAAGAAAGAAGGGTAAACATTTACGGATTAGGGGAAATTCGGACACGTGCGGACATCTGTTCCCTTCTTTCTTTTACTTATGTACGGATTGCGCACGGGTTTCCGCACGGAATCTCCGCGTATATGTGTACACGGCCATAGCGAGAAATAAGAGGGGATGGGGGACAGGAATGGCAAGATGTGCCCCCCCCCCCCCTGCATTTCTCGGTTAATTCTATTTTCCCGTTTTTGCCTTTCTTACCAAACATAAAGCTGTATTTTATGAACCTTTTTAGCTAATAACCTTTTTGGAATACTAACCCTATCCCTAACCCTAGGCCATTATCTAATAGGTCCTCGCCTCAACAGCCTGTTCTGGGAGGTTGTTCCATGCCTTGATGGTACGTGGCAGGAAACTTGCTTGACTGTATTGGGTACGGCAGTAGGTCTGAGCCAGCTGCTTGGGGTGTGCTCGACGTTGGCGCTGTGGTGCTGGAACCAGTTTCTCTCTTACAGTCTTTATAGTGACCAGATTGTTTTGGATCTTGTAGAGCATGGCTAGTCTTGCTGTTTCCCTTCATTCTTGCAGGGTGGGCCACTTTAGCTGCTCTATCATGGAGGTCACACTTGACGTATTCCTGAAGCGGCGCAGGGCAAATCTTGCAGCTCTCCTCTGGACCGCTAAAAAGGTTAATCAAATACAGCTTTATGTTTGGTAAGAAAGGCAAAAACGGAAAATTGCAATTAACCGAGAAATGCAGGTGGCACATCTTTACCTTTACCACAAAAAAAAAATATAAATCGGATAATTAAAGTCTTATGGTTTGTGTGTTAAAGGTCTCTGTACACGTTACATTATTCACAAAATATATCTATTTCCCCATGGCAACACAGCGTTAAGCCACTCATAATATGACTTGCAACTCACTGTGTTGCCACGGGGAAATAGTGATATTTTGTGAATAATGTCAACGTGTACAGAGACCTTAAGGAAGACGGAAAACGATGCACCACACTTTGGGTTTATTTATTTATTTATTTGTTTGTTTGTTTGTTTATTTGTTTATTTACCCAATATTTGTTTGTTGTTTTTGTTTTATTTATCTACCCGGTATTTATTAATTTCTTTATTTATTTATTTATTTATTTATTCGCTCTCTCATACCAATATTACTTAAAGGTCTGTGTACACGTTAACATTATTCACGAGATCTTTCTATTTCCCCATGGTAACACAGTGATAGCCCATTCTTAATATGACTTACAACTCACTGTGTTGTCCTGGGGAAATAAGAAATATCTTGTGAATAGTGTTAACGTGCACACGGGCCTAATTCCTTGACTCTGACTGAATGCATGCAGAGCGTTGTCAAGACTTCATTGATAAAAAACAGACAAAACAGTACTGCCATCAATAACAGAAGATAAATAGGACGAAATAATACAAGTCGAAACGGCACCTAACTCCTAGGAGTGCGGCTTGACAGCTTAACTTCAATACTTTCTTTATGACACGGGCGTGTCTAATAAACAGAGTGAATAGAACACGACATGCCATAATGTGGTTGCGATCGACATGTAGTATGTGTAGCCTGGAATAATAATATATTGGCTTGATCTCTTTGAAAGAAGTCTAGACCTTATTGCATAATAATGCTGTGGACCCTCCCTTATAACACCTTCAAAACTCATCCAAAACGAGGTCTTCAATGGGAGGGAGTTAAAGTCTGTTCAAATAAGATTTTTGTGTTTGTTTGTTAACTTTGCCTTAACACATAGTACTCTACACCTGAGTGTTTTCAGGTACGTGGAAGCGTGCGTGTGCTTATGTGTGCAGGTGTGTATATATGTGTGTGTGTGTGTGTGTGTGTGTGTGTGTCAATTCTACTTATAAACGTTTATTTCTAAGATTTTGTTTTCTCGTGAACAGTGTGTTGTATTGTACCTTGTAATGTGACAGCAAATGTTGTTCCTTGTTAATCTTTGATGGAGACAATAAAGACGGGTTGATTGATTGATTGATTGATTGATTGACCTCTTTTGTGATGGTTATATGGTAGGGGATTACCTTAGAAAAGATCACCTCTGTGTGTGTGTGTGTGTGTGTGTGTGTGTGTGCGTGCGTGTGTGTGTGTGTGTGTGTGTGTGTATGTCAAGTCAAGTCAAAATTGTATTTCCAGGTGGAACATTGAATAAGCAAATAATATATTTTTTTCTCTGCGTGTGTGTGTGTGTGTGTGTGTGTGTGTGTGTGTGTGTGTGTGTGTGTCAAGTCAAGTCAAGTCAAAATTATCTTTATTGACGATAAAAGAATAAGCTTGATAAAGCTTTTTTACATCCTGTGTGTGTGTGTGTGTGTGCGTGCGTGTGTGCGCGCGTGTGCGTGTGCGTGCGCGTAAATGCATATGCAAATAAAATAACTAAATGTGTACTCATGTACGTGCATATTTGTGTACGCACGCATGCGCGTTCCCCATTCTCTGCACGCGTACGTCGACCAAGATCCAAACACCATTGGCCCCATTCTGAGTGTACAAGCTTTCCTATACCTATTCACGTGCATACCTATTCACAGCTGGTTTTCTAAGCTTGTAATTATTGTTTGCAGAGTACACTAGAATAATCTGGCATTTATCCACGTAGGCTTAGGCCTACATTGCGTCGCTGTTATATTAGGAATACTGTCACTAAGCTGAATACAGCGCTCAATAGGCCTACGAGTCAATAGGACAAACCGCGTAGACCTGTTTTACGGACTACAAAGCGCATCGAATTATAAGGCGCATCGAATTATACCTTATCACATAGTACTACATACCTGAGTGTTTTTTGAAAGGCGCATCGAATTATAAGGCGCATGCATAAAGGTGTGCTGATGTGTTCTCCGTGTTTATAATTATATCCTCCAGCTTCTATCAGAAGCGGGAGGGTATTGTGATTGTTTGCGTCTATTTGTTCAAGTTCTTTCTTGTCTGTCTGTCTTCCCAATCTCTTGTGAACCACAGGACAGAATCACTTCAAATTTCGTATGGTAGTATATTACCTGAAGCTTCGTATTAGGCCTATAAGGCACATGTATAAAGGTGCACTGATGCGTTCTCCGTGTTTTTATCCTCCAGCTTCAATCTGAAGCGGAAGGGTAATGTGAACGTTCGTGTCAGTTTGTTCAAGTCCTTTCTGTCCTCCCAATCTCTCGTGAAGCACAGGACAGAATCGCTTCAAATTTTGTACGATTGTATGATATTACCTGAATCTGATATGTTTTATTGGGTGATGTTTGCGGTGGAAGGCTTGGTGTGTGTGTGAGTGGGGTGGGGGTGCGTGCGTGCGTGAGTGCGTGCGTGCGTGTGTGTTGTGTGTGTGTGTGTGTGTGTGTGTGTGTGTGTGTGTGCCTGCCTGTCTGTCTGTCTGTCTGTGTATCTTTACTCTGTAGCACAAAACTCACCGACACCTCCTGTGTTCATTTTAGCGACTGACATCCCCAATAAGGATACTTTTAGCTACGGCGCACGCACAATAGAATAGAATATCTTTCACAGGCGGGTTAGTATGGTTAGTGTCGTACTACGCGAGGTATCGGTGCCAAAGCCAAGCAATAGCCACTAATCTGTGTGCTATTGCCTGCAGGGTTGATCCGGTGCCAAAAAGTCTTTGATAATGGGCCCGGACGAGGGTTAGTCTAGGCATAGGCTAGGGGGAAATAAAACATGCTATTATGCGTTTATTGGAAGCGCTGCAGTAATGTGTGTGTGTGGTGGGAGGGGTGTGGAAGGGGGGGGGGCGAGAAGAGGAGGGTAAGGGGGGTGGGAGTGAAGTGTGTGTATGTGTGTGTGTGATGGACCGTGAGGGAGAAAATGCGCACCCACACACTCATTGCCTACTTAGACAAATATCACACACACACACACACACATACGCACGCACGCACGCACACGCGCGCACACACGCACGCACACGCACACACACACACGCACGCACGCACGCGCACACACGCACGCACACACACGCACACGCACACGCACACACACACACACACACACACTGCAACACAATCTAATTATGCACACAGAATGTGGGTCACAACAATGACGTCAAGAAAAGTTACGTGTTGTATTTGTTACGTCAAGTTTGTTCTACTGTCTGTCCCGCGTCCAAGGCCAAAATCCGAAATATTGGGAATAGTCCACATTCTTTCTTGTTAGTTTTCGTGTTTTTTTGGTGCTTCTTTTTTTGTTCTGCTATATATATACATACACACACACGCGCGGGCGCACACACACAATTGGAGATAGGAGTAAATAGACTTTCTTTTTTCTTTTTTCTTCTTCCCCCCCCCCCCCCCCCCCCCCCCCCCAACAAAAAAAAGCATTGCGCAACCTCAAGTCACTTTTGTCTTTTTAGACAGCGTTACTAAAACATTTGAAGATACACACACTATGGAGAGAGAGACAGAGAAAGAGAGAGCGCGAGACACACACAGAGAGAGAGAGAGAGAGAGAGAGAGAGGAGAAGGAGAGGAGAGAGAGAGAGAGAGAGTTGTGAGTGAGAGAGAGAGAGATTGTATATGTGTGTGTGTGCGTGTGCGTGTGTGCGTGTGCGTGTGCGTGAACTCTAATGTGATTTTTAAAGAAACAAATGTCTGGTTTCATTTTCGTCTTGTGCATCAGCATCAGCATCAGACAATGAAAGAAAGACACCGATTTATCCAGTCTCGGTTGCGACATCACTGGGTCTGATCTGAGGTTTTGATGCGTAGCCTTGTTGAACGAAGAAGAAGAATTTAGTCTCGGAAAACTAAGTCGTTGAGAACCGATAGGAGCTCGTAATGTGAAATAAACCATAGACTTTCCCCCTGTTTCTTGTCCATGTAGTCTATGTACTGATTATATTCCCATGGGTTAAAGTAGTCCAGGCATGCTCCTGAAACTCATCAGGATTGAAAAAGCTGATTGAAAGAGTCTTCAAGATTGACCATCTTGTCACCCAGAACCACTGTCTTATAAAGTCAAACATTTCTGCCAAAATTGATGGCAGATTAAAACAAGATGATAGATATGCAATTCTAACACTATCCCCACCCATCCTGCACACACACACACACACACACACACGTATTCATTGTGAAATTAATTTTTAAAACAAGATGATAGCTATGCAATTCTAACACTGACTTCCTGTACAGGATTATTTTTTTTAATGGGGTCACTGGGAAGATTCAGAAAACGTTGAAACGTGTCATTTCAGGATTGAGAGAATGTTTGACTTTCACCCACGAATTCCATTCTAACTAAAAGAGATTCCAACAAATCATGACTGGCACCAGGTTCTGTTAGTACTGGAACTTGGGCCTGGTGTATTCCCCATTCTCCGATAAGCCTCAGCAATATTGACAGCTGTTCCCGCTTTCCCGTCATACGACCACTCTACTCCACAAATACATAGATTAGCTGTTGCAATTATTGTTCTTATGGCGCATTACCACACCATGTAGTCTGGTTTTTTAAGTAGTCTTGTCAGTCTAGTCTGGTCTGTAGACTGCGATGATAATAGTATACTAGTCAGCACAAGTTAAGGGTAATTTCATAGCAATTTTCTTCTGCATTTCCCCCCTCCAAATTTAAGCTTGTTGGAACTAAGGGAATTTATGCAAAGACAATTAAGGAATCCCACTACTCGCTTCAAATGTAAACCGGGACTAATTTCAAAACTAAAGTAGTAGTAGTAGTTGTAGTAGTAGTAGTAGTAGTAGTAGTAGTAGTAGTAGTAGTAGTAGTAGTAGTAGTAGTAGTAGTAGTAGTAATAGGGCTAGAAGTGGGCCTCTCGGCCCTTTTACGCCCTTTCTTGATTGTTTAATTTGATTAAGTTTCACAATGATTGCGCAAACCTAAGCTAAACTAAGCAAATATCCACAAAAAGAGACACAAACGTTTGATGAAAATCCGTGTAATGTCCTCCGGCCTGGAACAGACACATAATTATGGGACACGTTTAATCGCAAAGATAGTAGGACGATCCTGGAGGTACTGCAATGCCAGGAAAGTCCCGAGTTTTTAAATGAGAAAGATATCATTAACACAAATGATACATCGTTAACACACAAAATGTTTGGAGAAAGAAAACAAAAAGTCACAATGTCAGGATTTGTCCCAATACCATAGAGTTTTACTTTAAAAAAAAGAACTGAAATAACTTTTGTTTTGTGAATACTTTTTATGTCATAGGCCTACAATACCACCAAACTCGAAATATATAGTATGAAGAAGCGTTTTAAAAACCCTTGAGTGGTTTAAATTCAGTGGCAAAAATTACCCGGATGATTTTTCGTCTAGAAGACATAACACGTTTGCCACCGTTTTAGCTGGAAAGAGATTTAAAAAATAAACCAAAATTTTGCTGAAACGGCGTTGCTGTTTTTATTCCTTCAAGTGTCAATAGAAGAAATCTTCTTCTTCTTCTTCTTCAATCGCTCAGACTGTTTCCTGTCAATTATGAGCGCAGATGCGTCATGCTGTCGTTATGCGCCTAACTAAAAAAAATAGTTAGGCCCAGCAAGTCCGACTTCGGCTGGAGGAAACTATTTTGAAAGTGTTTCGTAAAATTAAAAAAAGCAGCAATGTACCGGTAAGGCAGAAAGATAGCAAAAAACATCAACTTGGTCAGCTGACCAATTAATTTTTCAATCTGGACAGGTGGCTTTGCGATTGCATTTTGGACAGGGCAACCAGATACACTAAAACAAAGTTCAACAGCCATATGATCAGACTCAATCCTGTCCCTTATTGTTAACTTTTGAACCATTTCACACAGATCATAGTCAAGGACAAAATAGTCAATAACACTGAGCCCATGTTCAGAAATGAATGTAAAATGACCAGAATCAAGTAACTCTTGACACCCATTTCATATTTTCAAGTGGTAACAGGCACAAAAATCAAGAAACTTTTGACCAAAGTCATTTAGCACATTATCACGGGAGACACGACTATTCTCAAAAGCAGAAGATTTATCGAAAACATCAACCCAGTAATCTTGATCAACTGGCAAATTGCGAACCTGAAAGTTACTAGTTCTAGCATTAAAATCTCCATTGCAGAGCAAATGTACATTATCTTCTTTTGTTAGCAGGTCACCTATAAATCTTTCAATTTCTAGTATATGACAGTTAGTATCAACTTGGTTATGGAAAGGGCTACCATAAGGAGGGACATATGCAGAAATGTATATTATATCCATAGAACATCCAAACAACAGTTTTGATAACTTCAAACAAATTACATTCTCACAGTCACATTTTACTTCCTTAACGTATGAAGAATAGTGCTTCTTAACTAATACCACAACACCACCTGAGGAGCGCCCATGGTGGGAAAGCTTTAGAGCTGGTGCGACATATTTTATACAGTTTGGAAAAACATGTGAAAAATCAAACATAGCATCTATGTAAGTCTCCGTTAATGAGACAAAATCAAAACTATTAATATAGTCAACCCAATCCCAATCTTTTAGTTTATTTACAAGACCTGCTATATTAAACAGGATTGGCTGGGGATGGCCCTTGTCCTAGATTTCAGCATCAACGAAATAGTCATTTTGATCATCATGGAAACTTCCGTCATTGTCACTGACACTCTCCCTTATTGCACCACCCACACGGAGTTCATCACTGCTTAGACCTGTGGCCTCATCCCTTTGTACCCTCTGAACCCTTTCACCCTTCTGCCCATTAGAATGCCCTTCTAGCCCGTCAGACCCATTGTAACCTTTTTTACCCTTCTGTGAGGAACTTGGGATTGAAAACAGGGAGTCTATGCGAGGTTGGGAAAGCGGGGAATGAGGGGAGACATGACCACGCCCTCTACCAGATTGCTTAATCTGCTTTCTTTGCGGGTCAGCAATCCCAGTACTTCCTTGAGAACAGCTCTCAGACTGGCTAGAACCATCACCCGCAGGATGCTTAGTACGTGTGCGTAGGTTGTAACCAGCAGTGTCTTTCTGACCGGATACATCACAACCTTGTAGAACTACATCTGTACCAGAGTCCTGTTTGGGGGCTAACTGGGACAGTTCTGCTGCTGAGCTACTGCCACTTTTGTTTGAGAGAGAGAGAGAGAGAGAGAGAGAGAGAGAGAGAGAGAGAGAGAGAGAGAGAGAGAGAGAGAGAGAGAGAGTAGTGCTTTCTTTCAACTGATTGTAGTATTGTGTTCTTGGGTGCGGTGAGTGGTGGTGATGGTAACGGTGTGTGTGTGTGAGTGCGTGTGTGTGTGTATGTGGATATGTGCGTACGTGCGTGCCTGCGTGTATGTGTGGGTGGGGGGTGGTGTGTGTATGCATGCCTATTTTGCATGTGTGTGAGCGATTACTTGTTTTTGTTTTTGAATTTCTTGCTTTTCATAGAGCTCCACATTTGGTGGAGGAATGCGCTATATAAATGATTCACTATTATTATTATTATTAAAACAAGGCGGAAAGCAAGTTTTGTAGCGCTGCAAGCTTTTTCGACATTATTATGGAAAGACGCTGCCGCCAACATTTACAAAATAATTTTGTAAAGCGTTTTGCTCAAACAAATGTATGTAGGCTATGTCTGTGTGAACTTTAATTTGTTGTGACTAGTATACATGTCCATGATAATATGTGCCCATTGCCACTCTCTCAGTCTCGTGTGCTTGTGTAGGACTTGAGGTCTGTTTTGACAAGGCTGGTGAAGAGCTCTTGAGGCGAAGGGTGATCACGATTACGGCTTAGCGCTTCGTGCTAGGGTTTTTGTCAATAAAATTATGTGTATGTACTTTATATGAGAGCAGTTCAAAGGAGGAGAAATAGGAGGAAGGGGAGAAGAAGAAGAAGAAGAAGAAGAACAACAACAACAACAACAACGACGACAACAAAAACAACAACAACAACAAGAACTAGAAGAAGGGGAAGAAGAAGAACAAGAACAAGAACTAGAAGAAGGGGAAGAAGAAGAAGAACAAGAACTAGAAGAAGGGGAAGAAGAACAAGAACAAGAACTAGAAGAAGGGGAAGAAGAAGAAGAACAAGAACTAGAAGAAGGGGAAGAAGAACAAGAACAAGAACTAGAAGAAGAAATAGAAGAACAAGAACTAGAAGAAGGGGAAGAAGAATTAACAAGAACTAGAAGAAGAAGAAGAACAAGAACAAGAACTAGAAGAAGGGGAAGAAGAACAAGAACTAGAAGAAGGGGAGAAGAAGAACAAGAACTAGAAGAAGGGGAAGAAGAACAAGAACAAGAACTAGAAGAAGGGGAAGAAGAACAAGAACTAGAAGAAGGGGAAGAAGAACAAGAAGAACAAGAACAAGAAGAAGGGGAGAAGAACAAGTAGAAGAACTAGAAGAAGGGGAAGAAGAACAAGAACAAGAAGAAGGGGAAGAAGAAGAACAAGAAGAACTAGAAGAACAAGAAGAACAACAAGAAACTAGAAAGAAGGGGAAGAAGAACAACAAGAACAAGAACTAGAAGAAGGGGAGAAGAAGAAAGAACAAAGAAGGGGAAGAAGAGCAAGAACTAGAAGAAGGGGAAGAAGAACAAGAAAGAACTAGAAGAAGGGGAGAAGAACAAGAAGACAAGAACTAGAAGAAGGGGAAGAAGAACAAGAAGAAGAACAAGAACTAGAAGAAGGGGAAGAAGAACAAGAAGAAGAACAAGAACTAGAAGAAGGGGAGAAGAAGAAGAAGAAGAACAAGAACTAGAAGAAGGGGAAGAAGAGCAAGAACTAAGAACAAGAAGGGGAAAGAAGAAGAAGAAGAACAAGAACAAGAACTAGAAGAAGGGGAAGAAGAAGAAGAACTAGAAGAAGAGGAAGAAGAACAAGAAGAAGAACAAGAACTAGAAGAAGGGAGAAGAAGAACAAGAACTAGAAGAAGGGGAAGAAGAAGAAGAAGAATTAGAAGAAGAAGAAGAACAAGAAGAGAAGAACAAGAAGAACAAGAAACAAGAACAAGAACTAGAAGAAGGGGAAGAAGAAGAAGAACAAGAACTAGAAGAAGGGGAAGAAGAAGAAGAACTAGAAGAAGGGGAAGAGAGAAAAAAGAACCACCACCACAAGGGGAAGAAGAGGAACTAGAAGAAGGGGAAGAAGAACAAGAACTTTTTGATGGATGATGATTATGAACAAGAACTAGATGATGGGGATGATGAACATGAACAAAACTAGAAAAAGAGGAGGAGGAAGAGAACTGGATGAGGATGAACAGAGTAAAGAGAAAAGGAGATGAAAAGAAGAAGAGGAAGAAGGGGTTGAAAGTTAAGACCTTAAAGAATAAAAGAAAACAATAACAAGAATAAATACATAAATAAATAAATAAAAAATTCTAAATTTCTAAAACGCGATTTTTTTAATGAAAAAAACGGGGAAAGAAAGAACACTATTTTTGTCTGTCAAAAAACCACAATTTACTCCTTCAAGGATTAATTAACAAAAAATTGTTAGCCAAAATTCAAAGTGTTTTTATTTCTTTTGTCAAGCGAGTCACTTGAGAGAGAGAGAGAGAGAGAGAGAGAGAGAGAGAGAGAGAGAGAGAGAAGAACTAGAGAGAGAGAAGAGAGAGAACAAGAACAGAAGAAGACAAGACAACAAGACAGAGAGACAGAGAAGAACAGAACTAGAGAGAGAAGAGGAACAAGAACAAGAACTTTATTAAGGGAAGAAGAATTAAGATTTTAGGCCAAGCCTAAGAGGAACAATCTAGAAGAAGGGACGAAAACAAGAACTAGAAATACAAAACAATGAGGCAAAAGGAGATATGGGCATTCAAGAACTGCAAGGCATCAAAGTAAACAAAAATTTAAGTAAAACGAAATAAGAGACAGACAGACTGATATGGAGTTCATAGTTCGGGAGAGGGGTTTCAATCAATCGAATCAGAGCCTACCTGTAGAGCGGCTCTGGTTTGAATCAACTGCTTGATTGAAGACAGACCAAGGGGAAACACTGGTGTTGGAATGCCTAAGATTTTGCGTTAATGAAGAGTTGTTCCCCTTATTCAGATATTCATGTTTCCCTGTGTGAGTGTGTAAAGGAGGGCGTCACTAAATTTATACAACGCAGACTTTTGTAGACAAAAACGGGGAAACATAGACGCACATTTTTGTTCGCACTCACATGCGCTCCTTCGCGGATTAATTAACAAAAACATGTTAGCCGCGTATTCAAAGCGTTTTCATACTTTTTGTCAAGCGAGTCACTTGAAAGAGAGAGTAGAGCGCACACTCGAGAGTGAACACATAGGCTAGACCATGCACACGACACGACAGAAGCAAGCACGCGACGCTCAAACGAGACACGCGAGCACATACACCAATACACACCATGCACACATACACGCAGACTGACATGTTTATTATACAACGTTCGTTTTAGGACTCGTTCTCCTCCGTCCTACAAAATGAAATACAAAACAATGAAAAACCAGATATGGGCATTCATGCAAGACGGTCAAAGTAAGCAAAAATTTAAGCTAAAACGAAATAAGAGACAGACAGATAGACTGATGTGGACTTGAACACTATGGTAGAGGGGTTTCAATCAATCGAATCAGAGCATTACCTGTAGAGCGGCTCTGGTTTGAATCAACTGCTTGATTGAAGACAGACCAAGGGGAAACACTGGTGTTGGAATGCCTAGGATTTTGCGTTAATGAAGAGTTGTTCCCCTTATTCAGATATTCATGTTTCCCTGTGTGAGTGTGTAAAGGAGGGCGTCACAAACATACATGCAGACTAGACAATAAGCATACATACATGCACACTCGTTCGCACTCACATGCGCGCAATTGCGCGTAGGCACAGCCTTAACACACATGCGCAGGCCTACGGTGGTGGATGATGATTTTATGATTATGATGATGATGATGATGATGACGACGATAGTTGTGGATGATGATGATGATGATTGTGGATCATGATTATTGTAATTGAAGATGATGACGATGATGATGGTTGTGGATGATAATGATGATGATGGATGATGATGATTGTAATTATGATTATAATGATGACGATGGTTGTGGATGATGATGATGATGATTATGATTATAATGATGATGATGCTGACGATGGTTGTGGATGGTGATGATGATGATTATAATAATAATGATGATGATTATCCACGGTTGTGGATGATGATGATGGATGATGATTATGATGATGATGATGATGATTATCCACGGTTGATGATGATGATGATGATGATGATGATGATGATGATAATGATGATGATGACGATGATGATGATGATGATGATGATTATGGTTATAATGATGACGATGATTATGGATGGTGATGATGATTATGATTATAATAATGATGGCCAAAAGGCTAACAAAGTGATAGGGATCTTAAAAGAAAGAGTGGAGATAGTGGAGGGGGGGGGGGGGGGCAGACAGACAGACAGATAGACAGACATGACTATGATACAGAGAGATCAGGTTTGATAAAAGATACTCATCAACTATTCCCTTTTTTTTATTGTTTTAAAAATATATCGTCTGTTACAGGAATGAACAGCAGATACACAACTATTCTACGGTCATCCTCTGACTGGATTTTGTCGATTTAAAAAAAAAAGATATTTCAATAAAGCCCATATGCATCCATTCTGACGTCTGTTTCATCATTTGAAGAATTTTCGGATCTCCTCAAGTCTTTCCAGCCCGCAGTTTGAATAATCACTGGATCTCCAATGTCTTCAACAACCATTTAAGCAATCCGAATCTCCAAACATTGAACAGTTCGTCTTTTTCTTTTGAACAGTGTGTCGTTTAAAACAAGCTAAGAATATATCAAAGTGTTCCTTTCTTGTCATTTGAAACAATCTTTGGATGTCAATTTTTTTAAACAATCAATTGAACAACCCGAATCTCTAAATTTGAACACCTTTGAACAATCTCTTGATCTGACAAAAGTCTTTCTTTTACGTCGTTTGCAACAAACTCTGGATCTTCTCGGGTCTCCCTCGTTCGATCGTTTGATTCGATACGCGAAGCCTTTAAAGCCTTGACAAAAGGACCATCTCCAGGGCTACAAATAGTTTACAATATTGAACAATCCCTAGATCTGCAACTGTCTTCCGATTCTCATTTTACGCACTCTTCGATCTCCCCCAAAAGTCTTACCACCCTTTTATTCGAACAACCCCAAGACCTAAAAAAACCACCCAACCCCACCTTCCAACGCCGTCATTTCATCAATCTAAATATCTGAACAATTTGCCTTTTGAATAAATCTGTGCTTGATCGAGCAACCCCAATCTCCAAACAGTTAACAGTTTGTCCTTTGACCAGTTCTTTGGATTTCTGAAGCCTTCCCCCATTTCCCATCATGGCGGAGGTGGACATTACCCCACGACCTCCAGAAGCGCTGTCCACGCTGGATAGCCAGGACACTGAGGCAGAAGAAGGAGACAGACCTCTCGGCGGTGACGACAACCCGAGTAACGGTAGCAACGACGGAGTCCAGAACGCCACCGAAGAAGACCTTTCGGAACAGAGACCGGGTGAGTCCCCTCCTCCCGCACGACCACCTCCTGAGGGTCTTCCACAAGACCCTTCCACGGGAGACGCCGAACCCGGAGAGACGACGACGCAGAATCTGGAAGAAAGACAAGGACCAGCAGAACCCCCAACTGTCCCTGACAAAGAGGAGGACTCTGAGCCATCTGTAAAACAGGCTTCAAAAGGCGAAGAGTCTGGAAGCAAATCGCCCGATGGTGCAGGAACCCCCAAAGAAGAACACCAAGTCGGGAGAGGAGGTGAAGAGCGAAGAGTGGCGGGAGACGGGGAGGAAACGGAAACAACGACGGGGCGTGGCGGAGAAGGAGGAGGAGAAGAAGAAGATAAGGAGAGAGGGGGAGTGGAGGAGAACCCGGCTCCCCCCACCCCTACCTTCAGCACGGACCATGACGACGATGATGACGTCAGCCGACAACAGGCAGAACAGGTGCAGTGGTTTTCTGAAATATGATTTGGTGAACTTTTAAAATTTGTTGTTACATTTACTCCTCTTTTTCCCCTATTGTCTTTCTTCACTTTGATGTTCTGGGGCGTGTGTGTGTGTGTGACTTTGTTCTCAAGTTTAATCTGTCAAGTGTGTGTCAAGTTGTTCTCATCTTTATTCTGGGTTAAGTCAAGTCAAGTCAAAATCATCTTTATTGAGTGTTAAGGTGTAAGCTAACAAAGCTGTGGGAGTGTGTGTGTGTGTGTGTGTGTGTGTGTGTGTGTGTGTGTGTGTGTGTGTGTGTATGGGTGTGGGAGTGTGTGTATGTGTGTGTGTATGGGTGTGGGAGTGTGTGTATGGGTGTGCGTGTGTGTGTGTGTGTGTGAGAGAGTGTGTGTATGGGTGTGTGTGTGTGTGGGTGTGGGTGTGGGTGTGTATATATGTGTGTGTGTGTGTGTGTGTGTGTGTGTGTCTGTGTGTCATTACTTCTGGAGGTCGTGGGGTAATGTCCACATATGTGTATGTGTGTCTGTGTGTGTGACTTTGTTCTCAAGTTTAATCTTGTCTTGTATAATTAATCAAAACTATTTGTTCTTGTAAAAATGCTATTTAAATCTAACTAAAAACAAATATATGTGAAACCAACCAAACAGGCCCTAGCCGCAGAAGACGAAGACGAAGCCGCGGAACTGGCGGACCAGACCCCTGCCCTGCTGACGCCCTCGGGCGGGGTGGGCGCTTTCCTGCCCTCCCACAGACAACGCCAGCTGACCACCACCCCCCTGGAAGGCGCTGGCCTCCCTTTGAAGCCCCCCACGGCGCAGTTGCCTCCCGTGGCCCGGGGTCAGGTCAGAGGTCAGCAGATGACCTCCGCCATCAGCGACGCCCTGAAGCAAGGGCCCCCTCTGACGCCCAAGCAGCTGATCCGCGCGCGACGCCCGCCCAAGTATGTCCGGCTGGCCACGGTCACTGTGTCTCCTGCCAGGTAGGTGGAATCGGTTGATGAAGATGAGCTGTTTAGGCGGAGTTCATGCCCTTAGCCCTTAACGGTGGACCCTGACGGATGAGGGTTTTTCTTTGCAGGAAGCACGTCGAGATCACCAGAAAGACAGCCTTTTCAAGGATCGGAACACTCACTTCGCTCTAGTTTCCTAGAAATGAAACCGTCAATACGGCGATTCCTCCTTGGCGGAGATGCCGGAGAGAGTAGCCATTTTGGATGGGGTGGGTGAAAGTCACACATTCTGGTTGAAGCGTTTTCTTTTTTTTGTAGTGCAGTACAAAAAAAAATTGGATCTGTTTCCTTTGTTGTGAGCGAAACTCCTTTAGATAATCTATAAAAAAAAATTAAAATAAAAAAGAAAGAAAAAAAGAGGCTTGCGAAAATTTTGTGCAAACGATTTAGTCTAAACGCAGGCGGTCATTAGAAAAGATACGACACACGCCTTCTCTTTGGGTGAAATAATTTAACTTCCAGCACCTCCGCCAAGGAGGAATCGACATGTAAGCGCTTAGAGCTTAAAGATTAGGCGCTATAAAAGTTGTCTTAATAAATAAATAAATCGCCGATTTGACGGTTTGATTTATAGGAAACCAGAGCGAAGGGAGTGTTGCAATCTCTGTAAAGGGTGTTTTCCTGGTGATCTGGACGTGTTTCTTACAAAAAAAACTCATCCGTCACGGTGGCCCTTTAACACCCAGGTGGCGCTGCAGTACTAGGCGATAGTCCGTGTAGACGGACAAGTCCGCGTGGAGTCACGGTCCTTAGTAGTAGCCCTTGAGACCATAATATTATTATTATTGTGGCGCTCCATTTGAAGACATTTTTGTCAGCTGACTCTCTTTTCCTCTGTCTGAATCTCTGTCTCTGTTTCCCTCTGTCTCTGTTTATTTCTCTCTGTGTCTGTCTGTCTGTCTCTCTCTCTGTCTCTGTTTCTCTCTGAATCTCTGTCTCTGTTTCCCTCTGTCTC
Organism: Phymorhynchus buccinoides; assembly: GCA_017654935.2. NCBI lineage: Eukaryota > Metazoa > Mollusca > Gastropoda > Neogastropoda > Raphitomidae > Phymorhynchus > Phymorhynchus buccinoides. The sequence continues at coordinate 23,442,542 of CM065707.1, forward strand.
TGTTTCTTTCTCTCTGTGTCTGTCTGTCTGTCTCTCTCTCTGTCTCTGTTTCTCTCTCTGTACTGTATTTCTCTCTGTCTCTGTCTCTGTCTCTGTCTCTGTCTCTGTCTCTCTCTCTCTCTCTCTCTCTCTCTCTCTCTCTCTCTCTCTCTCTCTCTCTCTCTCTCTCTCTCTCTCTCTCTCTCTCTCCGCGAGACGTATCTCCCTAGAGAGCCACCAGGCCAGGCGTCACGAGTCACGAGCGCGTCTAATTCACTTAATCCGGGATGTAAAATGCAAATTAGACTAAACTGCCACTCCGAGTGGTAATTTTAGTATATAATTTACATTTCACATCCCGGATTAAGTGTTTTTAGACGCACTCGTGACTAGAGGACCAGGAGAACTCGTTCATTTGTGCCAGTCACTCCTAGTCGACAGTAGCTTCCAGATAATAAGGTGTAACAAAGGAGACGACTGCTATTCTAGAGGGATGGCTGGGGAATGTGTTTAGGGCTGGTGCGTAGTAGCATGACTGGTGGGGGTGGGGGGCATTCCCCCAAAGGACTTGAGGACAACTGGTTTTATTTGGGGAAGCTGGCTTTTGTTGTTGTTGTTTAATTATATAAAGAAGAATTTTTGGAGTGAAGGAACTGAACACTACCCATCCGCTTATTAGTGATCGCAGGTAGAAAACGCGACTGTTATGTCTGACGAGGCACGCACTCCCTCCCTCCCTCCCTCCACCTCTCCCACCTCTCTCTCTCCCTCTTTTATCTCATTCGCTACCCTCACTCTTACCCAGCTAATCCCTTGTCTCTATTCTTTAGTCCAAACACACACACACACACACACACACACACACACACACACACACACACACACACACACACACACACACACACACACACACATCTACACACGCACGCACACCATTTCTTCCGTCTCCTTTCGCACCCCCTCCTTTGAGCTTATTCCCACTTACCACCCTCCTGCGACAGTCCCGCCACCCCCACCCCCATTTAAAGGGAAAAGAATATTTTCAGCAGAAGAAAAGAACAAAGGCAGCGGTAATTCTTTCCCTAAACACCCCGTCTTAAGACACCCCCCCACCCCCCGACTCCCGGCCCCTTCTTCATCAGCCCCCCCCCCCCACCCCCACCCCCCACCCCCTGAAAGACGTTTTCGGTCCCCAAGCGTCTTGCTGTTTTGCAGGGGGTCGAGTGGATCGCCTCTTTTGTTGGGACTCGATAGGATCAGGAATGGTCTATGCCACGTAATAAAACAGTCAGTCTGTAATATGGTGTTTGTCTGGTTACCAAAAAAATTAGTGGTCATAGGCTGTAATCCAAAAAGAAGAAAATTGTCTCAAATGATGTGGCCTAGCATGCATGCCCTGCTTTCATGGTGACCTCAGCATCGATTACCAAACCAGTTTATGCCCTTGGCACGTTCAGGTCAAACTCGTGAGGATCAGTACCTTCTGGGGAGCTGTTCGGTGGATGGAGATGGTGGCGCCCTCGGAGGAGAACCTCACTCACGCTGGCTCCGCGACTAAAAGAATAGTGTCGTCAGTAGGGGGCTTAGTAGGTGGTGTCCTGCGTACAGACTCCACTGAACACCACCAAAGTCAGTGACTCAGCAGCAGTGCAGTGTCTCCTCGGTTGGTTGCCTCCTGATGGCCTAACATAGATTCGGCCCCCTTGGACTGCTGGTTTTTGGATTCTGCAACTTGAACAAACCATGATGTGGCTGCGAGTTGGGACTCGGAATGAGCGGAGTGGGAGCAACGCCAGCGTATTGCCCAGAAGATGGGATAGAAGGAAAAGAAAGAAACAGGGAGTGGGGTGGGAGAGAGAGAGGGGGGAGAGAGGCTTAAATCCAGGTTTTGAATTCTTCCATTGAGGCTAATGGAATAGGAATTGTTCGGAAATAAAGGAGAGTAATCTTATGGTGTATGGGAGTGATCTTGCCTAATTCAATCGTTTAAACAGGTGAAGTTACTCTACCATCAGGTAGATCCCCAAAATAGGGATGATTACCATCTGGGTGGGAGCAATTGCTATCATGTATATTTATTGACATTTGTAGAGTCACCCCTTTCCAAAAATGCATGATAGCAATCTGAAAGTGGTAACTTTCTGTCCGTTAACATGTTATTTATAATGGTACCCCTTATTGTGCAGCATTTTTGGTAAGGGGGACCCTACAGATGTCAAGACTGTATGATAGCAATTGTACCCTCAGATGGTAGCAATCACCCTCCGAACATGCTGCGTTTGAGTAGATCTAGATTTAGACACACTCGGTTTGTGTTTCTCGCCATCAAGCTATCTGGGTCAATGTCAATGTTTATTTCTTGGCGAGTTCTCGACGTGTTGCAAGTTAGATCAGTTTGTAACCCCTCTTTCTATTTAAAATGTTCGCAAATCGTTCACTCGCTTCGGCTTCACTCGTCGACGCCATTTTGTTTGTTTGTTGCTATGGTAGTTGACCGAGTAAGTAAGGTAAGCAACTCTAATTTTCACGAAGTGCTCTCCCCTATTTTTTTTCTCTCCGAAAATCGTCTATTGCCTCAGGTGGACACAGTTCCATTCAGCCCTTGGGAAGAAAGAAAGCTTCCCGTAGTTGGTTGCTTACTTACCGGTAAGTTCTGCGTAGCACTAGTTCAGAAATCCCGTAGTTCTCGTAATTGGTTGCTTACTTACTGGTAAGTTCTGCGTAGGGCCGCCGGGCTCGCGGAGCGCTAGTTCAGAAATCCCGTAGTTCCCGTAATTGGTCGTTTACTTACTGGTAAGTTCTGCGTAGGGGCCGGGCTCGCGGAGCGCTAGTTCAGAAATCCCGTAGTTCCCGTAATTGGTCGTTTACTTACTGGTAAGTTCTGCGTAGGGGCCACCGGGCCTCGCGGAGCGCTAGTTCAGAAATCCCGTAGTTCCCGTAATTGGTCGTTTACTTACTGGTAAGTTCTGCGTAAGGGCCGCCGGGCTCGCGGAGCGCTAGTTCAGAAATCCCGTAGTTCCCGTAATTGGTCGTTTACTTACTGGTAAGTTCTGTGTAGGGGCCGGGCTCGCGGAGCGCTAGTTCAGAAATCCAAGACAGAGCCGGTAGCGGTGACAGGGCCGGGGGACTGACAGGACCCCCCACTAACATTTAACGACACACGCGGACAAAAGGCGAGGACATCGGAGTCAGTGCTAACTGTGACATGCTCGCTGTTCCACCCTTCCTTCCTTCCTTTACTTCTTCCTTCTTTCGTCGAACCGACCCCCTCGGTTCGTCTTCTCTTTTTTTTTATATTTTTTTTTTAATGAGTTTTTAATTACATCCATCCTAAGCGTTGATATGATATGTTGTTGGTTTATGGTTGACTAGGTCTTCGGGGCAATGATTTAGTTTGGATACCCCCCACCAACCCACACCCACCCCCCACAAATGTTTCCATCCCAAATTTCCACTTGAGAAACAACATTCTGCCGTTCAAGCTCGGGAAGCAAATAGGGTTAGGATCAGCCTAGGGTAATTGTCATGGCATTGAAAGCTCCAGGTTCTGAGATTGAGAGTCGTAAACATAAGGGAGGGGTACTACCGCTTTGCCGGTGTGGCGTTCTCAAAATGGATTTGTTCTCAACATGTCTGCGCATGTGCGAAGAGTTAGGGATAGGTTTAGGGTTAGGGTTGGGAATATCGTTAGGGATAGGGTTAGGGATAGGTTTAGGGTCAATTTAGTGTCGAATACACAAAAGATAAAATTTGATGGTACGTCATGATCGATTTCGCACATGCGCAGACGTGTTGAGAACAAATCCATTTTAAGAATGCCACACCGGTCTTCAATTATCATATCAATTCCCCCCCACCCCCGTGGGGATACTGGGGGGTCTTTTGTATAAATAGTTCCCCACCTTCTGGAAGTCCTGTGCTTGTAACTTCCTCTAATCTGTCACTCTCTTTGACTCTTGCCTTTTCCCTTTGCTTACTGTCATCTACTATCTTTCTGCCTTACCGGTCCATTCTCCTGCCTTTTGTTTCACAAAACACTTTCAAAAAGATTTCCTCCAGCCGACGTCGGACTTGCTGAGCCTAACTATTTCTTAGTTAGGCGCATAACGGCAGCATGACGCATCTGCGCTCACAATTGACATGAAACTGTCTGAGCGATCGAAGAAGAAAAATTTCAAAAGTTTTCTTCGTTTGGATTTTTTTGTGCTTTTGTTGTGCTCTTTGCGTTCAACTGGGAGTACTTGTTTATATGGCTTTGCTATCTTGTTTTCTGCTGGGGCCTGGTCTCCTTCTCCCATACGTATGACCTTATTTTGCATCATAATCGTCTGTCTTCTGTGTCCGACTGAGCGTAACCAGAAGAGTGTCGTCTTATCATAAACAAATCATCAATCATATGATCGTAACTATGCTGACAACGTTTACAAACATGATTAAAGTCTTGTCTCGGACGAACGTGATCTTAAATTACAGTCACTTAACTTGGTGTGCCTGTTCTTTTCCTCCTGCCTCTCTCTGTGTGTCTCTCTGTGTGTGTGTCTCTCTCTCTCTCTCTCTCTCTCTCTCTCTCGATTTCGCCTCCTCTCTCTCTCTTCTCTCTCTCTCTCTCTCTCTCTCTCTCTCTCGCTCTCTCTCTCTCTCTCTCTCTCTCTCTTCTCATCTCTCTCTCTCTCTCTCTGCTCTCTCTCTCTCTCTCTCTCTCTCTCTCTCTCTCTCTCTCTCTCTCTCCTCATTCGTCTCTCTCTCTCTCTCTCTCTCTCTCTCTCTCTCTCTCTCTCTCTCTCTCTCTCTCTCTCTCTCTCTCTCTCTCTCTCTCTCACACGCACACACACACACACACACACATTGCGCGCGCGCGCACACATACAAACTCACTGTTTGTGTGTGTGTGTATGCGTGCGGCGTGTGTTATAGGTGTGCGCGCGCGCGCGGCGTGTCTGTATGTGTGTGTGTGAGAGAGAGAGAGAGAGAGAGAGAGAGAGAGAGAGAGAGAGAGAGAGAGAGAGAGAGAGATAGTGTGTGTGTGTGTGTGTGTGTGTGTGTGTGTGTGTGTGAGAGAGAGAGAGAGAGAGTGTGTGTGTGTGTGTGTGTGTGCGTGCGTGTCTGTATGCATGTGTGTGTGTGCGCGTGTGTCTGCTGTATGCGCGTGCGTGTGTGTGTGTGTGTGTGTGTGTGTGCGTGCGTGTGTGTGTGCGTGCGTGCGCGCGTGTCTATATATGTGTGTATGTGTCTGTGTGTCTGTGTGTGTGTGTGTGTGTGTCCATGTTTGTAGTGAGAGACCGAGTAAGACCTCGCAATATCAATCCTTACCATCAACACACCAATCACGGTGCTAGTAAAGACCTCAGGCCCTAGTCCTCCTTCGTCACACTGTTCACATCAGTCGATCAAAACAGGACGTGATTGTCACTCAACTCGGATTTTCCACTAAGGCCGGGTTCACATTAGACGCGTAAGTTCCGTACGGAAAACCCTAAATAAGTGGAAGAAAGAAGGATAAAAGTTTACGCACATAGGGGAAATTCGGACACGTGCGCAAATCTTTTCCCTTCTTTGTTTCACTTATTTATGGATTGCGCACGGGTTTCCGCATGGAATATCCGCTTATGTGTGTACACGGCCTTAGTCTTTCTTCAGTTTAAAAAAAAAAAAGTTCATTGTTGCTTTCAGGAGAGATCACTCATTCTACTGGCTTGCTCTACTTCCATTTGTCATATAATAAGCAAAACCTAAGCTTATGTTTGCTGCAATTTATTCAGGGAGAGATAAGCTTTTTTTTCACTCAGCACGAGAGAGAGAGAGAGAGAGAGAGAGAATGAGAGAGAGAGAGAGAGAGAGAGAGAGAGAGAGAGAGAGAGAGAGAGAGAGAGAGAGAGAGAGAGAGAGAGAGAGAGAGAAAGAAAGAAAGAGAGGAGAAAGAGAGAGAGAATGAGAGAGAGAGAGTAAATTAAAGTTTATTTGCCTTAGGCCACAATACAATTGCAAAGCACTGGAGGATTGGACACGTTGAGAGAGAAGCAGAGTGACTTTTCTGCTGCTAGAAAACTGCCTGTAAATAAAACCACACCTGATGCTAAGGGCTAAGGCCAATAACTTCTCCTAAACTGCCCACAGAGTAAGCCCGCTACCTGTTTCTTTCGCTTGAATTGAACACCCTGGGAGGGCATTTTGCCTTCACGGCTACTAGTACTACTTCCAGTCATGCTCTGACGGATGCCAAGCAAAGCGTGTCCGCCACCTGTTAAGGCTGTTTTCACACGGTACCATCCACCCGCTTAATACCCCCACCCTCCTACCAACCCCCCCCCCCCCCCCCCCCCCACCCTGGGACTCTCCCCTCTCCTTCTCTTTTCCCCCTCTTTAGCTATATCCCCTCCCCACCCCCCACCCCACCCCACCCCACCTTTCTGTCCTCCTCCCCTTGGCCACCCAGATCTTTATTATGGACACAGCCATAATACAAGAATTATACAACACCCCCAAAGAAGCATTTGAAGCTCAAGTCTCTAGGAATAAAGAAGAACATGAGTTCCAATGGCAGCAGGCCTGAGCATAATATAACACTAGGTCTTCATGCTTGTGGATAGGCCTTGTGTGTGTGTTTTTTCCCCATGGAACAGAAAAGCGGGCGGTTTGTTGAGTTGTGGACTTCTTCTTCATCATCTTGCTTGATGGGCTAGTCTTCTTGTACGGAGAGAGAGAGTCCAAATTTGTGATGTTAAAATATTATTGTACCTGACTGTATCCTGGTCTGGGATTCGATTCTCTCCTTGTGTGTAATGGTGGCATCATCTATTGCGAATGTTCCTTGGTAGTAGTAGTTTAGTTTTCAACTAGCAATTACCACGCATCGGTTAAACCTTACCTCATCGGCTATGTATTTATTATTCTTCGTACTTCGTGAACTATCACTAGCATTCTTCGTGTGTGTACTTGATCGCGTTGTTTCGCTTTGGGTGAACCTAAAGTTAAACTACTCTTCTTCTTCTTCTTCTTCTTCTTCTTCTTCTTCTTCTTCTTCTTCTTCTTCTTCTTCTTCTTCTTCTTCTTCTTCTTCTTCTTCTTCTTCTTCCTCTTCTTCTTCTTCTTCTTCTTCTTCTTCTTCTTCTTCTTCTTCTTCTTCTTCTTCTTCTTCTTCTTCTTCTTCTTCTGCTTTCCCATGTCATCAGGCCATAATGAGTGGGGTACGTATGTGTCCGGTTCTTCTCTTCTTCTTCTTCTTCTTCTTCTTCTTCAGTTTTCACTGGTCTCCCCGCTGCGTTCAGCCTTCTTCTTCTCTTCTTCTTCTTCTTCTTCTTCTTCTTCTTCTTCACATTCCCATTTCGGAGGATAATGAGTCAAAGGAGAACATTTTTCACTTTGGCAAAAAATTCCGATTTCGGGGGACCTCAAAGGGAACATTATTTGGAAGATTATGGGCCAAAAATCAGGCAAGAGAATGGGCCAATAAGTCAGAAAGATAGTAAAGACAGCAAAGGGGAAAGGCAGAGTCAAAGAGAGTGACAGATAAGAGGAAGTTACAAGCACAGAACTTCCAGAAGGTGGGAGAACTATTTGTACGAAAGACCCCCCCAGTATCCCCACAGGGAGACAGTCGCGGAGGGGTGGGGGGGAGGAAGCACGAGGTATCCACCTACTGCCCAGGATAAATTCTCTCTTCGAATAGAATGGTTGGATAACAGATCCTGCTGTAGGCCTATACTGATGATAGTGTTTTCTGCTGAAGATGGCACCCAAAGGCTGCGTCGGCAGTAAAAGGGTTAACTACAGCTTAATTGAGATGAAAAAACATGATTGACGTGATATTGACTGGGTGTGTCTGTTCCCTTTCTACCTCTCTCTGTGCCTCTCTCTCTCTCTCTCTCTCTCTCTCTCTCTCTCTCTCTCTCTCTCTCTCTCTCTCTCTCTCTCTCTCTCTCTCTCTCTCTCTCTCTCTCTCTCTCTCTCTCTCTCTCTCTCTCTCTCTCTCTCTCTCTCTCTCTCTCTCTCTCTCTCTCTCTCTCTCTCTTTCTTCTTGGATAACAGATCCTGCCGTAGGCCTGTACTGATGATAGTGTTTTCCACTGAAGACGGCACCCAAAGGCGGCGTCGGCAGTAAAAGGGTTAACTACAGCTTAATTGAGATGAAAAACCTGATTGGCGTGATAGGTTCGAATATCTTTACCATACGGTCTTAGTTCATATTCTGATTCATTTAGGGAACAAGTCGTTAATTTAAGATCTTCGTGATCTTTTTACTTCATCCTGTTCGCTGAGTGAACAACAAACAAAAAAACACACACAAAAAACAACATGGCGGTGAAATTGACAAGATAGCATCGACTCTTGCTCGCGCATCAATCATGCCCGAGGTAGGGACTATTTTGTTCGGGCGGGAGAGTATCTCGGTGTCTGTGAAATGTCCCGAAGACCAGGACAAGAAAGTGAAGCAAAGGGAGGCGACCAAGGTGGCCCTTCCTTACCTCCCCCCACCCCCCAACAGAAGACCTGCCAGAGTGACCATTGTAAGGTAAGCATAGGGGGGTGGGTGGGGGGGGGGGAGGGGGGGTGTCACTGTGCTTCCCTCACCCACTTTTCGTTAGGATCCTTTTTTTGCAAACTTGTACTTTATGCACCCCCATCCCCCACCCCCATCATGTGTAGGGTAAGACGGGGTAAAAAGCCCAATAGGCGGGTAAGAAGCCCATGCCAATTATCTCATGAAATGAAGCGAATTTCAGTCACATTTTGCCCATGAGACGAGTGTTAATGTTTAGCATTCGTCTTATGGGCAAATTTGACTGAAAATTTCCATGAGATAATTGGCATGGGCTTCTTACCCGCCCATGGGCTTTTTACCCCGTCTTCACCTATGACCCTCAATCTGAAAGTCTGCTTCTTTCAGTTTTGAAAATAATCCTAGGCTGATCCTAACCCTATCCCTTTTTTCTTCTGAGAATGGCAGAATGTTGCTTCTCAGTGAAAATTTTGCAATGCGAAAATGTGAGGGGGGGGGGGGGGGTGCTGCTTTTGCTCTATCGCGTCTCCGTAGCAAAGTTCCGTCCCAGGTTCAATCCGCTGACACTTTGCAGTTTAAAAAGCAAGAAACAAGTTGATTAATAAAATGAAAAAAAGCAGGACAAAAACTGGTTTCAGGCCGGATCTAAGGGGGTTTCCTGGGTTTTCTGGAATGCGGACCCCCCACCCCCCCCCCTCTGCCCCAAGCATGTACCAAATACAAGGGTGAAAAGTAAGAAAATAACGATGTTTGCTTTAATAATCACTAAATTGCAACATTTTCCGGGGGCTTCGCCCCCTGGGCCCCAAAAGACAGAACACTGCTCTTTAACCTAGAACCTACGCAGCTCCCTAGAAACCTGGCCGACCCCCCCCCCCCCCCCTCCCCTCCCCTCCCTCCCCCTTACGAATGACTTGGTCCGGCCCTGCAGTTTCTATGCTTACTTTTTTTTCGCAAGCAAGAACGTGCATGGCAAATACAAGACAGCCAACGTGCTTACATGATTTTACGAAGCTCGCAAGAATTATAGCATTTGTCTCCTTAACCTAAAACTATGCAGCTCCCTAGAAACCTGGCGGACCCCCCCCCCCCCCCCCCCCCCCCCCCCCCCACACACACACACCACCAACCATCCCCTCCCACTTACGAATGACTTAGTCCAGCCCTGCAGTTTCTATGTTTCCTTTTTTCTCCGCAAGTTCAAGAACATGCAAGGCAAGTACAAGACAGCCAACGAGAAATACATTTTACGAAGCTCGCAGGAATTCTAGCATCTGTCTCCTTACTATGCAGCTCCTTAGAAACCTGGCGGACCCACCTCCCACCCCCCACCCCCACATATACCCCCCCCCCCCCCTTACGAATGACTTGGTCCGGACCTGAGTTTTTATCTTTACTTTTTTTCGCAAGCAAGAACGTGCAAGGCAAGTACGTACAAGACAGCCAACGAGAAATACATTTTACGAAGCTCGCAGGAATTCTAGCATCTGTTTCTATTATCATGGAAGCCCGTCTGGTGGTGGTGTGGTGGGGTGGTTCCACTGGCGGCTTCCAATGTCTTCACCCTTGACTTGCCCCACTGTGGGTTAGGCTAATCCGTGTTGAGTGCTTCCAAAACCGCTAGTCAGGGAACACGCGTAATAAGCACGACGACGAAGAGACAGTTAATATGATGATTCTTATCTCTCTGCTCCCACACTTTTCCTTCGTTCCCTTTGAAATGGCTTACTACATTTTTTTTTCCTTCTGGTTTAGATTATTTCTGGTAATGCTTCTGACATTTCCATATTTTTCAATTACCCGCTTCGTGTCAAGTAAACCCGAGTTCGAACCTAAGTACAGGGGATTTTTTCCCTCTTTTTTTCCTCTCATTCTGCACTAGGCCTTAACGGTCTGAACTCAACTCAACTCAACTCAACAATACTTTATTATCTCAAAAGAGAAATTCATCGTTGTTACGCCTGTGATTCAACATTAAAATACACACATCAAACATTATAACATAACATTCAGAACATGTTAAATACATTCAGTACAATAAAATACATATCAAACATTATAATAATCAAAAACATGCTAAATACACTCACAGTGCAATAAAATACTTATCAACATAAGATTATAAATTAGGCATAAGAAATACTTGTGCATGTCAAATATTCAAAAGAGCAAAATAAATAACACCCATATATAATCGTACATAAACACAGACACACACGCATAGGGCATAGGCCTACATGCATGTATGCACACGTGCACCAACACATGTACATGCTCCCATCGCACCCTTCCTACACTGGCACACACACACTCTCTCTCTCTCTCTCTCTCTCTCTCTCTCTCTCTCTCTCTCTCTCTCTCTCTCTCTCTCACACACACACACACACACAACACACACACACACACACACACACACACACACACACAAATGCCCGCGTAGCCAAAATACACACACACGCGCGCGCGCGCGCGCGCGTGCGAGGGTGTGTGCACGCACACACACACACACAGGCACGCAAGCACACACGCGCGCGCGCGCGCGCACACGCGCACACACACACACAACACACACACACACATGCCCGCACACACACACACACACACACACATGCAGAGGAAATCGCACCGCACGCGTACACTTGTATAAAGACGAGAAAATATTGATTTAAAATATTACTTTCACTGGTAAAAAAAGCACATTGATTGTAAAACAGATGATCATTCATTAAAAGAAATATACATTATCATTTATTTATTCATAAAAGAAATGGAAGTGGGGATGAAACTGTGACTGGTTCTTAGCGTTCTGGTTTTGGCTGTCCTGTAGCGTCGTCCTGAGGGTAACAGTTCGTAATACCTGCTCAGACCATGAGTTTCGTCGCCCGCTATCATTCGCGCCTTTCCTTTCACTCGCCTCTCATACAACACATTCATACCCTCCTGTCTCGCTCCCACTATCTTACTACAAACATTCACTGTCTTATTCAGCACATTCTTGTTTTTGATTGACAGACTGCCATACCAACAGATAAAAGAAAATGTTAAGAGTGATTCAATAAAACATCTATAAAATCCCTGTAAAACTTTTTCATTGACATTAAGATTCCTAAGTTTTTGAAGACAATAAATCCTAGACTGACATTTCTTGTGAACAGCATTAACATTGGCAGTAAAAGTCAGTTTATCATCAATCACAGTACCCAAATATTTATACTCACTCACTCTGTGAACTTTCATTCCATGGATAAAAAGGTCAGGCACAACAGATGGAGTCTTTCTAAAATCTATAAGCATTTCCTTGGTCTTTTGTGCATTAAGGTCCAGATAATTATTTTCACACCAGGAGGCAAATGTGGCTACACGGTCAAAATAAGTTTGGTCAGAGTTAGAGAGATCTTGAAGAGCAGAGTCGTCGGAGTATTTGATTAGAGGAGTCCTATCAGTGCCAGTACAGTCGTTGGTATAGAGAGTAAAGAGGACAGGAGACAGGACAGTACCTTGAGGAGAGCCAGTAGAGGTGTATTTTACTGATGACAGAGCCTTTTGAAACCGAACAGACTGAGTTCTACCCACAAGAAAGCTGAGGACCCACTTAACAAGACGAGGACAGACATCATAGGACAGGAGTTTTGAGGCCATGAGATGAGGCTGTATAGTGTTGAATGCAGAGGAAAAGTCTATGAAGAGAATGCGAACGAAGGAGGCAGGCTTTTCAAGATGTGAGTAGGTGTTGTGGAGGAGAGTGAGTGTTGCGTCGTCAGTGCTTCTGTTTGGTTTGTATGCAAATTGATTTGAGTCGAGGTATGGTAGTGTTTGTGCTGTGATACGTTTCAGTATGATCCTTTCAAAACACTTCATGACAATGGAGGTCAGGGCAACAGGTCGATAGTCGTTGAGAGAGGCAGGTTTGGTTTTCTTAGGAACAGGACAGATGACAGATTTTTTCCACAGCTCTGGGACACAACAATCATTCAAAGACCAAGAGAACAACAAACTAAAAACATGACACAACTGGGAGGCACAGGATTTTAAAAGACGCCCACCAATGTTATCAGGGCCAACAGCTTTCTTCGTTTTCAGTTTACTGAATAAGCTTTCAACTTCCGTACAACGTGGAGTCTTTCGGATGAGACGATAAACCGAGGTCCCGTGTGCCCATGCACTTAGCATACGTTAAACCCAGTGGCAACGAAAAAGTTGTCATTTGGTCAAAATTTACACCCCCCCCCCCCCCCACCCCCTCCCTCATCAGTGACAAAAATCGCATGCAAAAAAAAAAAAAAAAAATTGGGTGGCGCGCCTCTGCCTGCGACGCGCTCTCCAGGTAGGAGCAACCCGAATTTCACAGAGACGCCTCTGTGACTATAAAGTACCTAATACCTAATAAATACCTAATTAATTAATTAATCCACACAGTACGCCTTCCGAAAGATTAGGCGTTCTATGGCGTTTCATTAAAATGTGTTCAAAAATCCCATAGAGCAGCATATCCATAAAATTGCGTACTCCAAATTTGACAAATCTTGATTAGGTATCCTAAAACATAACTGCCCTAGAAGTAGTCGTCGGGTTTGCCGATAAAACATAAACAAAAATAAAGAAAAAATAACTAGACGGCAAAAGGCTGAAATAGAGCCTACTTGATATGATGACATGATATGATTCCCGGTACTGTTGGAAAGGAGTACACGAACACAGACACAACATGTCCTCGGGCGAGTCATGTTTGACAGAATCAGACCTACTCGTATTAGTAGTGTTTTTGTTTTGTGTGTGGTTTTTTAATTTCAAATTAATGAATGAAGGAATGAAAATGAGAGCACAGAGAGATTTGCAGAGAGACAGGGGCAGAGAGAGAAACAGAGAGAGAGAGAGAGAGAGAGAGAGAGAGAGAGAGAGAGAGAGAGAGAGAGAGAGAGAGAGAGAGAGAGAGAGAGAGAGAGAGAGAGATAAACACAGAGAGAAACAGAGAGAGAGAGATGCAGAGAGAGAGAGAGAGAGAGAGAGAGAGAGAGAGAGAGAGAGAGAGAGAGAGAGAGAGAGAGAGAGAAACAGAGAGAGAGAGATGCAGAGAGAGAGAGAGAGAGAGAGATAAACAGAGAGAGAGAGAGACACACAGAGAGAGAGAGAGAAACAGAGAGAGAGAGAGAGGAAACACAGAAAGAGAGATAGAGAGAGAGAAACAGAGAGAGAGAGAGAGATAGATACAGAGATACAGAGATACAGAGAGAGAGATAAACAGAGAAAGAGAGATAAACAGAAAGAGAGAGAGAGAGATAAACACAGAGAAAGAGAGAGAGAGAATTTATGAATAAGTCAAAGTAAAGGAATGACCAGTACCCTAATAGACTGCAGTGGTTTTGGTTCTGCCTGAGTGAAGCAGTCCACTGTGAGATTTTGGTAATGTAAATAGCGGGCATTGAACTTGGTCTGAGAATTAGGGCATTTGCCATGGGCGGCCTTACTGTAGACCAGCCTAGTGCCTGACTACACTTTTGCCCGCATGTTTTGCCCGTAGCACCGTAAACTCTAATAATTCAAAGCCTTAATTGAAATTCAAGATCGCTCGTCCGCGCCAAATGGTCTGTTGGCTCTTTTTACTGGTTTGTGATTTGAAACTATTATTACAACAAGCTATATAGGACAGGTGATGATGAATCACCAAATTTCATGGACATCCATTTCAAAGTTTCTGAATTGCGAAAAAGAATAATCTTTAGCCGTAAGGTGATACTGGCCCCTTAACCCTTTCACCGCCAGCCATATTTCAGCCAAAAATGTCCATTAAATGTACCTGGGTAGAGAACAAAATCCATCTGCAGTATTGGGGATTCTTCTGTGACATATATAAAATAAGGTATATCCTTACTTCCCCAAAACTAAGACAATAAGGTCTATGGATAATTGACCCCAATTTGATGCCTTTTAGTGACATAGGTGTTAAATCACTGTGGTGCTAAAATTCGACATTGGCGGTGAAAGGGTTAAACGTGCAATTGCTGGACACAATGCACTTGTGTGCGGCCCTATTACTTCTTGAAGTTGTTCCATGACGGTCCCAGAACTGGAATCCGGTCAAATTTAAAGCAGGCCTATGCTTCGTTTTATGTGCTATAGGGGAGACTTATTGATGTAGTACCTGTCATGCAATTCGTACCACCTGGTTTCCTAGCAAACGGTAGAAGATTGAAGGTTAATAATTGTGTGTGAAGTTTGGGCAATGAATGGGACATGTTGTATCACAACCAAAATGCATCAAAGCGGAAAACCGCTTGTAAGGCAAACGAAAAATCATTTTGGCAGCATCTGATGTTATTATGGGTAATGCCAGGACAGTTTGCTGCTCTCTGGTCAACCAGTGATAGTCATCCTTAGACGTGGTGGGCCTACTCATCATTTTTCTGGCACAGCAGCCACGAAACGTGTATTTAATGTTACAATTTAAATTATTGTGACGTTCTTGTGTTGCTTTCATGCTGCAACAGTAATGTTCCGTTTAGTTGAACATCTGATGTTGAAAGTAGTGATAATTATGGTAACAGCTATGGAGGTTGTTGAGGAAGAGGATGATGATGACGACGACGACGACGACGATGATGATGATGATGATGATGATGATGATTCGAACGACAACGATGATGATGGTGGTGATGATGATGCTGATGATGATTCGAACGACGAAGATGATGATGATGATGATGATGATGATGATGATGATGATGATGATGATGATGATCGAGCGACAAAGATGATGATGATGATGACGAGGAGGAGGAGGAGGAAATGGATAAGGAAGGTGATGATGAGAAAGAGGAAGAGGTTAACAGTAATAATAATCAGAACTAAACGACATTTTTTCTTCTTTCTTTGTCCAGAGCCAGGCAGCTGCCCCAGGGCCCCAGTCTGTACTACGAGGAACCCCGACGACCCAGGAAGGTGATCACGTGGGATGAGGCCACCAATGCGCGGCCCCCTCTCAGAATCGACATGGAAGGGCCCACGGCCTGCTCCTACACTCCGCGCATCAAACCGCTCAACGAAACCAACGCACCGTCGTTCACCTTCGGTTCCAAGTGCCAGCCAGAGAAAGGTCAGAAAAATAATAATAAAAACTGCTCAACCCTGCGGTTCGTACACACCACGCGTCAAGCCGTCAAACCGCTCAACGAAACCAACGCTCCGTCGTTCACCTTTGGCTCCAAGTGCCAGCCAGAGAAAGGTCAGAAAAAAATTAATCAACGCTCAACGAAACCAACGCTCAGTCGTTCACCTTTGGTTCTAAGTGCCAGCCGGAGAAAGGTCAGAATATAATCAAACTGCTCAACTCTGCGGTTCGTGCACACCACGCGTCAAGCCGTCAAACCGCTCGACAAAGTAAGGCCCGTCGCACACTAGCGTCAATGCGTCAAAACGTCAAGCGTCGTTGGCGGGCAGCTTGACGCGCAGCTTCTACGCTGGCCGCATGCATCAATTTTCGCGCGTCACAAGACGGATAGGAGTTCGTCTATTCCCAAGCGTCAAGCTGCGTGAACTGACCAATCGAAAGGCAAGGAACCCAAAAACAAGGGACACCACTCCACGTTATACGATCTAGGCAGACAGTCATGGCGGACGACAGCGACGTTGCCATTTTGATTGAATCGTACCAATCATATTCGTAAAAAGCGCTTCGTTTCATTGGGGTCTTCTCGCGCAATTTCTTGTAACAAAAGATTGTATGCGCCATGCATTGGCCTACGCAAAAGCATATCTCTTGTCCAGATAGATCTTTTCTTTCGTCGCTGAACTTCCTCCTCCTCCTCCTCCTCCTCTAACACTACACATGCTGCACAAACAGCAACCATCATATTGTTATCGAATTCTTCGTCTGTATCCGCCATGCTTGCAGTTTACAAACGGAAGTGATATTACAGCTAACTTTCCTTGGTTCCGTGAATGCAGTGACGCTACAACCGACGCTAGTGTGCGACTTGCAACGCGTGCGTCGTACGCCAAAGATGCTTGCATCACTGACGCGCGTCATGATGTTGACGCTAGTGTGCGACGTTCTTCTCTTTGGGTTTGAAGCAAAGACACTGTAATGGGAATAAGACAGACAAGCGGCCATATTCCCCTATTATGAGTAGTGAGGACAGAAACCAGAAGTAATCTAACACTGGTTGTTACTGTTTCATAGATTTTCTGGTCGTATTTGCAGCTTCCTCACCTTTCTTTGTCTTCAGGAAAACAGAAACAAATATTTACCCAAGCACTCAAATTTGAATCTGGCATTTTTTTAAAAACACGTCGATTCAAATTCCAGTCTTTGGATAGAGCCGCCATTGTTAATGGGATCACTAACGATAACCCTATCAGCCCCAGCTGGCCGTAACTCTCCAGTTGTCTGTCTTATTTCCATTACAGTGTCTTTGGTTTTGAAGTGTCAGCCAGTGCTGCAGGTCAAGCCGCTCGACAAAAACCAACGCTCCGTCATTCAACAAGTGCCGGTCAGAAAAAGGTATCAAGTAGCTCGGCGCGTCACACAAACCGCGCAGCCGTGCTTCTACTTTCTACACTCCGCGCGTCAAACCACCCAACAAAAAAACGCTCCGTCGTTTACCTTGGTTCCAAGTGCCAGCCCGAGAACGGTTGGCAAATGTTAGGAAAAGCTTCCTCCTCTGCCACTTCCATTCATTTCAGACGGTTTCAATTAGGGTTAGGGTTAGGAACAGGGTTTGGGATAAGGTTAGGGATAGGTTTAGGGTCAGTTAAGTGTCAATCGCATAACATACCATTTTTTTCTAAATTTCTTTTGTGGATTAGACGGTTTTAGGTCAGGGATAGTGTTTGGGATAGGCCGGGTTAGGGATAGGTTTTGGGTCAGTTTAGTGTCAAATACCGCACACGCAAAAAAAGGTGATGACTAAGCTGACCCTAAACCAATCCCTATTCCTAACCCTAACCCTAACCTGAAACCGTCTGCAATGAATGGTAGGGGCAAACGAGGGAGCTTTTCTTAACATTTGACCGGTTTAGAAAGTAGTGCCACGCGTCAAACAGTTCAACAAAACCGTAAGGCTTTGTCGTTCTTTTTCGGTTCCAATTTCCAAGCCAGAGAAATATAAAAATAAATAAATAAAAAGTGCTGCGCGTAAAAACGCTCAACAAGACCGAATGTCATCCATGCAGATACCAAACTATGTCAATACCAGTAATCAACATACGCACACGCACACACACATACAAACACGCACGCACGCACGCATGCACACACATACACACACGCACACGCGCGCGCGTTCACTATTGATTCTAAGCGCCAGTCAGAGACAGGCAAAATTATGTGTGTGTGTGTGTGTGTGTGTGTGTGTGTGTGTGTGTGTGTGTGTGTGTGTGTCTGTGTGTCTGTGTGTGTGTGTGTGTGTGTGTGTGGTGTGTGTGTGTCACTGTGCGCGCGCGCGCGTGAGTGCGTGTGTGTGTGTGTGTGTGTGTGTGTGTGTGTGTGTGTGTGTGTGTGTGTGTGTATACGTGTGTGCACGCGCATTCAGTGTTCTCTCTCTCTGTGTTAAATGTTAACGTCGTGTTGGTTTCAGCCGGGGGTTCCAGAACAGCGTGGACCAAATCCTGGTTCCAGACTCCACACGTCTGGCACAACAAGGTGGACTTTACACGAGAACCTATGGTAATGAAGGGAGAGAGAGAGAGAGAGAGAGAGAGAGAGAGAGAGAGAGAGAGAGAACACTGAACACTGAAATGTTTTAATGTACATTGGCCATGGGCCACAATACATCACGAGGAAGGGGGGAAATCAATACTATCAAACATAAGAGTTAAAGCTAATCGAAATATCCAAATCTCATTCACACATCATTCGTATCAACATTATCAGTTTAAATATCAAATAACTTGTGCTAACAAACATAATCAAAACTAGCCTAAGGATCCAAATCTCGTTCATACATCGTTTACATCGACATTAATAGCTTAAAGTATAAAAAAATAACCGGTACTAACAAGCATCAGCAAAGCGAACCAAAAGATCCAAATCCCATTCACGCACAATTCACATTTCAGTTAAAATATCGATTATCCTGTGTTTACGAAATTCTCAAAACCAACAGTAGGATCCAAATCTCATTCATACATAATTCACTTCAACATTAATCATTTAAATATTTTGAAATAGCATGTGATGCAAGAATCAGCAAAGCCAACCAAAAGATACAAATCTCATTTATACATCATTCGTATCAACATTATCAGTTTAAATATCAAATAGCCCGTGCTAACAAGCATCATCAAAGCCAATCGAAACATCAAAATCACATTCATGCATCATTCACATCAACATTAACAGTTTAATTATTATGAAATAGCCCATACTAACAAAGATACTCAAATCCTTCAGAAAGATCCAATTTCATCAATACCTCATTCACACCAACATTATCAGTTTAAACATCA
>CM065707.1:23463960-23486460 GCA_017654935.2 Phymorhynchus buccinoides
CAGGCGAACAGATGGACAGATAGATGGATGGAAAGACAGACAGGCGAACAGATGGACAGATAGATGGATGGAAAGACAGACAGACGAACAGATGGACAGATAGATGGATGGAAAGACAGACAGGCGAACAGATGGACAGATAGATGGATGGAAAGACAGACAGGCGAACAGATGGACAGATAGATGGATGGAAAGACAGACAGGCGAACAGATGGACAGATAGATGGAAAGACAGACAGGCGAACAGATGGACAGATAGATGGATGGAAAGACAGACAGGCGAACAGATGGACAGATAGATGGATGGAAAGACAGACAGGCGGACAGATGGACAGATAGATGGATGGAAAGACAGACAGGCGGACAGATGGACAGATAGATGGATGGAAAGACAGACAGGCGAACAGATGGACAGATAGATGGATGGAAAGACAGACAGAACAGATGGACAGATAGATGGATAGAAAGACAGACGAACAGATGGACAGATGGATAGAAAGACAGATAGATGGATGGAAAGACAGACAGGCGGACAGATGGACAGATAGATGGATGGAAAGACAGACAGGCGGACAGATGGACAGATAGATAGATGGAAAGACAGACACGCGAATTAATTGATTATTTCTTCGCTCAGTGATTGATTGATTTATTCATTTATTTCTTCATTTATTCGTTTAGTTAGTAACCAATCCTATTGTTCAGTTGCATTAATTAACTCATTCGCATGGCAACGATTTTGAATTATTCCAAAAACTCACAAATCACTCCAGCCATACACAAAAACAAAACATACGTAAAGAAAACGAGAAATGAAAGAATATTACGGTGTTTTTTACTTCAGGTTTAGACATAGGGAAGTGGTAGATCAGACTTTTTTTTATATATATAGACTGTATATTACAAAAATCTCTCTACACCTATTGGTTACCCCACAAGAAACCTCTACAAAAGCAAAGTCAGAGGCAAAATTGTGGTCTAAGGGAGCGAAGCGAGTTTAGAAGAGACCAAGGTGCACACAGATTTACTTCCCTTGAATGAAATGCATCACGTTGACAGCTATCTATTAATTCCGCGCCTATATGGCTGGAACCACTTGAACGAGTTAATCAGGTCACACAACTGATTGATTCCTGCCTTTCAGGGGCAACGAAAGAGCCCTCTCCTAACGAGTACAAGCGTCAGCTGGCCGATAACATAGTGCTGAAGAGGGGGCCTTCCTTCACGCACCAACTTCGCCGGGAGGGCACCGTTCTCTGGGGGGCCTCAGGTAACATGATGTCTCATTGTGCAATGTAGTCGAGAGGAGCATGGCCGGTTGAGGTTTTCACTTATTTTTTAAAACACTTCTAGTGTCTTGTGTGTTGTCTTGTGTGTCAATCTATTCTAACCATACTGACCGACACTCAAAACAATAGCATAAACATCATCAATCTGGAAACCAAATGCCACAGCATGTACAAAACGAAAGTAGCAAAGGACCGCAACTCCGCTTACCCGGAAGCCGGTTACTCCCCTTTTAGCTTCAAGTCACTTTTTCATTTTCCACTGATGTGGTAACATCTCTTTTGGAAGCCATCTTGTCAGCACTTACTTGTGTTCTGGTGTGTTTGTTGTCTGTTCCAGTGACGTCTTGCTGGGAAGAGAGGGGTGGAGAGTGGCTGGGAGGGTGGAGGCGAGATGGGGGTGAACTGTGAGGCGGGAGTTGGGGGGGGGGGGGATGTTTGTGTGGGGTGGGAGTGAATGTGAACGTAGGTATGTGTGCATGAGCATGCGCACTCGTGTGTGTGTGTATGTGTGTGAGCGTGCGAGCGTTCGTGTGTGTGTGTGTGGGGGGGGGGGGGGGGGTAGACCTACTCATATAACCATTTGTACAAAAGCCCCCCCCCCCCCCCCCCTCTGGTATCTTTAATATTTTTTTATATTTTACTACAATCAATCACCCACTAAGCCATAATTAATACCCACCAAAAATACCAGCTGGTAAAAAAACCCACAAAATAATATATACATTTCATCATGTTAAGCAGCAGGGAGCAGCAGATTCACCAAATTAATGGATGTGTGATATTATTATTATTATTATTATTAATTAGTTGTGTTGTCTCCTCTACGCTGAATCGTGTGGGGAGGGTAGGGGGGGGGGGGGGGGGGGCGGGGGGGGGGAGATAAGTAGCTGGAAGCAGTGATGACATTGACAGCGATGCTAACACAGATAACTATAATACAACAATTAGACACCGATGATTAGTTAGTTATGGGTGGCGACAGCTGGCTAGCAAGCAAAGCCAACCCAAGCAACAGCAGCTATATTTGAAAAGCGAAGCGGCGTGACGCGACTTGCTGTAATGGTGACACGAATTGAGCTCGCTTAGAGTTACATCTGTATTGTTTAACATTTCGGGGCTTGACTTTCCTGGTGTTGCACTGCCTCCGGGCATTGCCTCCAGGATCGTTCCCACCATCTTTATATCTACTAATGTCCCTTAATATCTGTCTGTTCAAGACCCGAGGACGTTAAACAGAATTTCATTCATGAGCTCGCTTTTATATTGGGTATAATTCTAGTCACAGAGATGACAAGTCTCTGGGAAATTCGGGTTGCTCCCACCTGGAGAGCGCGTCGCGCGAGCGCAACGCCACCTTTTTGGGGGGTTGGGGTTGGGTGGGGATGAGAGGGTGGGGGCTGATTTGGGAACCTTAGCTATCAATTTGGTCATACCACGCAGCGGGATTTCTCCCCGCTCTTACCGACTTTTAACTGCCGTGGGATTTTTACGGGCGTAAATCGCACGGGTCAGACTAGCTTTAAGTCCCCATCCGAAGGACTCGACGTTCAGTTCGACTTTTCCCGTCGGACTATAGAAAGAAAGGGCAAGGCCCGGACTCGAACCCGGATCACTCACGCATTGAAATTGGCAGGTGAACCTGCCACCTTCCTTCCTGTTGCCATAGGAATGATTTAATTCAATGGAGAATTTAAAAAATCAGTTTGGCTGAATTGTTGCTGAGTAGAAGGTGTCGGAAAGAAACCTTGACTATCTTGCACCTGAAACTTTTAGTATCATAGGTCTAGTAGTTACACTGTATCATTCTGTATAAAATCATTGTTCCGCTTAGTCTTTTGTGAAAGGCTCACTCTCAAACTAGGGGGCATTTTTAGAGAAGGTGAGATTAGCGTCCAATCGGTCGTAGACCCTTATGGACGGTGTTCCTGAAGACGGTGAGGTCTTCCCGGGGATGGAGACAATGCGATGGCGATGAGGGAAGGTCGTGGAGGAAACGAAACGAAACGAAACGAATTTTTATTTATACAGAGTAATGAGATAAGCATTGCTTTTTTACACTCAGCCCTGAGGAAGGCGGATCGTGGCAGGTGACTGCTCTGTTGTAGGGTTCGTGCAGATAAAGGTCTGCATCTGGTGTTGTCGTTGAATGAAGGTTCCTCTGGTTGCCGTCGTGATGGGTCCCAGCTGGCCAGGCCTCCTCCTAGGCGGTAGCAGCATTCTTGCTAGCTCATCTTACAGGTTTCACTTTTCAGTACCACCCCCCAGTGTATAATAATTATGGATCCACGCGATCCAATGGGGCTCAGTTCGGGTAGAACACCCTGCTGAGAAATCCCCCAGCCACACAGGCCAGAGGACAGGTGTTAAGACGCTGAGCTTCCTTGGCCTACGAGAGTAGCCCGGGGTACCCGTAATCTTTTTCGGCTTTGGGCTTAATCCCGATCGAGGGTCATTTTTTTGCAAGGCCTTTTTTATAGTGCTGCAGACAAATTGATTGGTTGGCCTTTGGGGACCTTCCCCTATCGTCAGCTGTCCTCAAATATTTTTGGCCGAGAGAGTGGGGATGTACTGTGGGTAAGACTTCTCCGCTTTAAAACAAATTCTAGTCCAGCTAGCTGTCCAGGATAGCAGCTAACCTCTCCGCTAATTTGTTTGTATGTCGTCCTCTCCACCGTTGTTGATGTGTACTGTGTGGGTGGAGGGTCATAAAGGCGAACTTGGCACACTCTTTATTGAGAACGATGCTTTGTTTGTCTCACTTTGGCTCTGATCCACGCATTGCTAGATGATTGGTATCGTAATCAACTTTGGTGGAGGGGAGTTAATTAGAAAGATAGTTTTTCCCCTTTGTTCAATTTCGTCCGGAAGAAAGATTCTGAATTTTCCCGGTGGTAAAATTGTGTTTCAGAGATTACCCCAGGGCCAGCTGCCTACAGCCCCAGCAAACCCGGGGTGGACCGGCCCGCCTTCACCATCCAGGGCATCCGCAGAGAGAAGTCCCACGTCCTGGGGCCCTACTCCTCCATTTGAGCACCTCTGCACATAATCGCTTCAAATTTGGTTGGGTAGTTCCTACTTTTCCCTCCTCTTTCTGCCAATACCCGCCTTCACCATCCAGGGTATCCGCAGAGAGAAGTCCCTCGTCCTGGGGCCCTATTCCTCCATTTGAGCACTGCTGCACAGAATCGCTTCAAATTTGGTTGGGTTGGTCCTGTTTTAACTACCCTCCCCTTTCCACCCAAACCCACCTTTTACCATCCAGAGCATCAACGTCTTGGGACCCTTCTCCTTCATAATATACAGCACCTTTGAGCTTCCTTATTTTTTTTATTAACCGCTGCACAGAATCACTTTAAAGATTAGTGTAGACCGACCGTCTTTCAACATTCAAGGCATGCACGAAGGGAGAAGTCCCATGTTCTATAACTTTATTGATAGAAATCCCCTTTCCTCGGTGCTCTCAGCTCTACCCCCCACCCCCCCACCATCACCCACCACCATCACCCACCACCTATCACCCCACCCCCCCCAAACCCCCTCCCCGTCTTTATCCCAGGCATCCGAAGGGACACACCCTGTTTCTTGGGACCCTACTCTTTCCATATGAGCACCTAGTACCTTCGTTAATTCCGTTATTAACCGCTGCACAGAATCGCTTCAAATTTGATAGGGTGGTACATTAAGTGAAGGCACCATCCAAGGCATCCCAAGAGAGAAATCCCACCTCCTGGGACCCTACTCCTCTATACGACACCTGGTTCGTTGTTTCGCTAACCACGGCACAGAATCGCTTCAAATTTGATAGGGGGTACATGAACCGAAGCTAAGCTGTCCCTGTCACCCCCTCCTCCCCTTTCCACCATTACACCACGTTCTTATCATCCAAGGCATACGACGGGAAAAGTCCTTTTTGTCCTAAGACCCTATTTACATTCCGTATAAGCTTCTTCTTGAAGACACTCAGCTTCCTCCCCCAACCCCCCCAACCCCAGTCTATCATTCTTCTTCTATTAAATGCTCTTCAATTATGATCTGGATCTGTTGAATCATGAATCTCCTGATTGTTGAGTTCCTGGATCTAATTGTTTTCATACCTCGTTTAACAAATACGAAAAGTTATGATTGTTCCGATGCGAATTGTTTTTATTATCTGTTGTGTACAAATAACTATTTTTGTTTGCCAGTCAGTATTTGTGATCGGTTGTACTTTCTTTAGGGATGTAAATTACACATTCCCAAACATTGTTGTCATTTTTTTGGTTTTCATAATAATATTGTGTTAAACCATAGATGCGTAAGTTAAAACAATACTATGAATGTTAACGCAGTACAGTTGTTTGTTAATACAGTTACTTCCACGAGTATTTCACATTGTGTTGAGCTTATTGATTTTGGCCTCTGTTCGTTCCTTTGGTATGTGCGTGCTCTGTGGGACATTGTTTTTACTTGCCTTTACAGAGCATAATTTTATTAGCATAGACAACGAATGTTTATGACGGGGTAATATTTACGTCTCTTCTCCTCTCTTCTCACTTATAATTCTAATTAAATTATAACATTCAATGTGAATATTACCGAATGGACATAAGAAAGCACAAACATGGAATGTAATCCTTGTAACCCACTGTCTGGAACTCCTTGCCTGTTCACCTCCGTCATAATTCAGCACTTCCCACTTTCAAAACCCCAATGAAAACTCACTTATTTCAAAGAGCTTTCTCTCTGTAACTGTTCACATTAATTAGATGATGATCGAATGAATGTGTATGTTAGCCCAATTACGTGAATTTAATCAGTACAGTTGAGTTTAATTGTACTATCTATTATTATTTAATTGCTAATTGTTTAAAGCTGCTTTTGGACTGTGATATATTGTTGAATGTATGTATTGTATGGTCTGTTCTCTTTGCATTTTTGTGACGATATCATGAATGTTTTATTGTTGTTGTTGTTTTTTGTACGTTTTCACTTTCTGATCACCATGTTTTTTCTATAAAGCATGCCCATGGGTTCCTACCCATTTATCTCTTGATATTTGTTCTTGCTCTACTTGTGCATTTTTTTTAAACGTTATTGGGGTTTTTTGGTAACTTTTTGATCGATGTTGAATGTGTTGA
Organism: Phymorhynchus buccinoides; assembly: GCA_017654935.2. Taxonomy (NCBI): domain Eukaryota; kingdom Metazoa; phylum Mollusca; class Gastropoda; order Neogastropoda; family Raphitomidae; genus Phymorhynchus; species Phymorhynchus buccinoides. The sequence goes on from CM065707.1 coordinate 23,470,367, forward strand.
TGACATGTTTCGAGCTTTGTTGCTGTTGTTGTTGTTGTTGTTGTTGTTGTTGTTGTTGTTGTTGTTGTTGTTGTTGTTCTTCACTACGGGTTATGATATACATATTTCTTAACGGGTTGTTTTCCTCGTGATGAATAAAGCGGTTGCCACCCCCCTCCCCCCAACCCCCACCCCTCCCTTCTCCGTCAGGCATCAGAATTGTCAGAGGATCTGCACATTTCAGAGAATTGAGAATTCCCGACAGAGGATTGAAGTCTTTAACTGTCAGAAGTTTTGCCATCTTATCGAGTGTTATATTTTCCGCTAGAAACATTATTTAAAAGAGATTACATACAAATGTATATTGCATCATATTGGGTTTTTTTTAAAGTCATGTTGGGAACTGATTTCGGTGTTCGTCCTCTACAGTATGGGAGGTTTTACGTCCTCATGGGGCTTTGGTGGTCTTTTTATTTACCACGGTTTTCGGAGGATTGGATTTCTTACTATTCTGATGCTTGTGTCCGTGCAAGCCCCTTGCCCCCCCCCCCCCCCCCCCCCCCCCCCCCATTTCCCCCCCCCCCCTCCCACTTTACCTTTTTCCCATCCCTAACTTTACCCCTTCATCCCTAACTTACCCCACCCTCACCCCCTACCCCCCACCCCCACCCCCTCTCCCACCACTCGATTCTTACACCACCGTTTACTGACTCTTTATGCATTAAGTACGTGGGTAAATGTTGAAATAATAACAGTAGCTTATTCCCTGAAATCATCCCCCCTCCCCCTCCTCCCCCCCCCCCCAGCTGCCCTCCTCCATGCCGCTAACCCCCTCCCCTCTCTCTCTCCCCCTGCTACCCCCCCCCCCCCCACACACACACACACACACACACACCCACACCCAGCAAGTGTTAGCTTTGTTCAACCATTTGACAATAATTTATGTTTGAAGGTTAAACATACTTTATATTTGTTTGTACTTTCCCCTACCACTACCATTCCCCCTTCTCTTTCTTTCTTTCTTTCTCCCAGAGAGAGAGAGAGAGAGAGAGAGATAATATGAAAATGTTCAGTTGTCGCGATGATAATGTTTATAATTAGATTAACATAATAAAAAAATATTATTGACAAAGAAGAAGAAGAAGTTTATGTTAAAGTTTTCACAGACAAATCTGAGCTTTGATTACAGAAGAGTAACGTATATATACGTATAATTTTGTTCACATGTTAATTTCATTCAATGATTGTGATTATTCGGCGTCCATGCCTCATTAAAAAAAAGCTGTGATATTTTATTGTTATCAATCTGGCGTGGGTTTTGTTGTTGTGGTTGTTCTTCTTGTTGTTGTTTTCCATTGGGAAATATTCTTCTGTTGTTGTTTGACTTGGTTGGTTGTTTTTGTCTAGGGATTTTTGGAGTTGTTTTTTTGTTGCATTTTTAGTCATGTTCCTGTTGTTTATTTCGTATCTTATTTCTCTGTTTGCTTGATTTATTTTGTTGTTGTGCTTGTTTCGTTTTTAAAAGTGGTTTTTTTTTATGAAAATGTTTTGCATTTTAAAAATTAAAAGAGAAAAAAACAAGCATGGCACAATGCTTTTTACCTTCTTGCTCAACACACAAATAAAATAATGTATTGTTGTTTTGTATTATGTTTTGTTTATATTAAAGTGACATTAAAAAAACAAACCTGTCTATGCTCGGCCTCTGGTGGATGTGTGTGTGTGTGTGTGTGTGTGCGCGCGCGCAAGCATGTGTGTGTGTGAATGTGTATGTGATGCGATTGCGGAAGGATGTGAAATAAAAAATATCCATGACCCAACTGTGAGAACCTTAAGGTCCCTGTACACGTTGATATCATTCACAAAATATATCTTTTCCCCCATGGGAACACAGTGTTAGCCCACTCATATGACTTACAACATACACTGTGTTGCCATGGTGATATTTTGGGAATAATGTTAACGTGTACACAAACCTTATATATATCTCTCTCTCTCATTCTGCGTGTGAGTGTGTGCGTGTGTTTGAGTGGGTGAATGCGTGCGTGTACGCTTGCGAGATTTGTGTCCAGCTTTTAAGGTATCATTGGGCTATATATAAATATTCCTTTATATGCTATAAAGTTCTACTTCACTTTACGTTTTGAAGGCACTCGTCCTGACTAACCCTTCTTCTCTCCTCTCTGCCAGAACGCAATCTCAGATCAAGCAACCTAGGTTCCAGCTGAAACTTCTTTACAAACCTGTCTTCATCAAGTACAAAAAGTTGTAAACAGAGAGGCCATTTACATATAAACCGCTTTCTGGATGCGGATTCAATCCGTTTTCAGTGCGTACGATCCCGTTGCATTTGCGTTGATTTTTTATATCAAATTCATGATACATTCTATCATGGCTAAAGGAATTTTTGTAGAGTTTTGCTGGATTCCATCACATTGTGGTATCTATTGGAATGAAATAGCTGATAAATAAGCAAAAGAAGATGCTCTTAGAAAACAAATTCAAATAGTACATTAATACTGGAAAAAACATGAAATATATTCAACATTAGAAAACTGTATGAACAATGAAAAATTTCCTACGAAAACAAAAGTGTTATTATATCAAAGATCTGTGTCTAGTTTAATCTACAAAATTCGCCTAAATTCATGGAAGGCCAAATTTTCAAAAGATGTAGAATGCGCTTGTCGTCACCCACTGTCCATTCATCATATTCCTTTTGAATGTCCAGTTTTAACTCCTCTATGCAACGTTTTAGAGATAAATATAGCAGCCTTATGGCCTGTAACCCTTTCACTGCCAAAGTCGCATTTTATCACCACGGTGGTTTAACACCTATGTCACTAAAAGGCGTCAAATTGGGGTCTATTATCCAAAGACCCTATTGTCTTAGTTTTGGGAAGTAAGGATAGACCTTATTTTATATACGTCACAGAAGAATCCCCAATACTGCAGATGGATTTTGTTCTCTACCCAGGTACATTTAATGGACGTTTTTGGCTGAAATATGGCTGGCGGTGAAAGGGTTAAAAGAAATCATTGACATTGCAAAGGTTATGTTATCCAGCTCTGAGATTGTTCATTTGTTATAATTGATTATTAGTTTACGGTTGATTATTGTATTGTTGTTAATAAGCACACTCACACACGTAGGTGTGCACACACATACACACGCACACGCACGCACGCGCACAGTGTGAGAGTGTCTCACACACAAACATACACACACAATCCCTTCCCCCCAGTATGAAGTATACACAAATCAGAAAGATGAATGTTTTTCATTTATTTTTCGATCCATTGCACATATTCCCGTGGCGAAGCAAACTTGAAAAGTGACAGTATGCATGGTAAACACTTTTGCCATCGACGTTTTCACAATTGCAAAGCAGAAGTATCAAATTCGAAAAGTAATGAAGTTACGCATTATTTAATACACACACACAAAAATTAAACAACGTAATATTTCACACAAAGTCTACTAGATTTCAAGATTATAATTTATTCCGTATTTATTATAAACAAAAAACGACCAGCCCACCCATCCATCCACACACATACGCACGCACACGCACAGACAGAGAGAGAGAGAGAGAGAGAGAGAGAGGGGTTAACAACTGTTCAATTTGTATACTACATAAAATTGGCAACTTTGCGACTGTCAAGATTATTATTTTTCAATATATACAATTCTATGTCAAAGCTGAAATATCAATGACTCTGCTAAATTCCTAGGTTAAAGAAAAATAATAAATAATTAAAAGTAAATAGATAAAACAAGCGCGAAATCGCCATAGTTTGTGGCACGCGGTCTATTTTTACCACTCCAATCATGAGTTACCTCCCCTGGCTTTTCAATAATTTTAATCTGTAAACCAGAATGTTATCTCTGCACCATTTCGTAACATTTTATATCTTTTGGAAAACATTTAAAACTATGTATCCTACTTATACTCATCAAAAGAAGCACCGCATACTCGTCGTGTCTGTTGTAGTGTCTGTATTACGTATGTTTATTATTTTGTAAGCTTTTAAAATACATCATTTTAAAGAGCGGCCTCAATTAATTTTGAAGTGTAGCCTCGATTTGAAGTGCGACATTTTGTCAAAATGTGCGACAATTTTGGACCGACAGACAGACCGACCGACAAAGTGAGTTATAGGTTTGTGGCTTGAAGCCACAAACAAAAAATACTAAAAGAATCAGTCAACCCCAGAGTAAATTTAAAAAAAACCAATTATTACAAAGATGAATAAATAGATTAATAAATACAAAAACATCCAGATGATGATGAAAATGATGTTTTACGTCCTCTCGGTCATAGACACATATATGGGACATTTGTAAATACAAAGATGATGGGAACAATACTGGCTGCAATGCCCGGAGGCAGTGCAACACCAGTAAAGTCCCGAGCTTTTAACAATATAGATAGGGGTAGCGGTAGCCACGCCTCGGTTAAACCTCATCGGCTATGGTACCGCCACATTGACACGGGATGACAAAAACATCCATCCATCCATCCATCCATCCATCCATCCATCCATCCATCCATATACGTACAAATATGGCGACGAAAATGGTGTTTTACGTCCTCTTGGTCTGAATCAGACACATATGGGACATTTGTAAATACAAATATGGTGGGAACGATACTTGAGGCAATGCCCGGAGGCAGTACAAAACCAGTAAAGTCCCGATTTTTTTATTAATACAGATAGGTGTAGCGGTAACCACGCCTCGGTTAAACCTCATCGGCTATGGTACCGCTACAAGTAAAGGTAGTATTGTCTTCCATAACCTCATCGGCTATGGCACCGCTACAAGTAAAGGTAGTATTGTCTTCCATAACCTCATCGGCTATGGCACCGCTACAAGTAAAGGTAGTATTGTCTTCCATAACCTCATCGGCTATGGCACCGCCACATTGACATGGGATGACAAAAACAACCATCCATACACGCACAAATATATCAATGATCAGTCTATGTCAGGATACATTCATGTCAGATAGATGTATAAATAAATATGGGGAAGACGGGGTAAAAAGCGCATGGGCGGGTAAGAAGCCCACCCCAATTATCTCATGAAATAAAGAAAATTTCAGTCAAAGTTGCCCATGAGACGAATGCTAGACATTAACGCTCGTCTCATGGGCAAAATGAGACTGAAATTTGCTTTATTTCATGAGATAATTGGGGTGGGCTTCTTACCCGCCCATGCGCTTTTTACCCCGTCTTCCCCTATGTGTACGCCAGTCTGTCTTTTTTTTAACCCATCTCCTGCCATCTCCTCAATTGGAACAGCCCCCATAATAGGAATTGATCAGAAATAAGTAAGGGGAGTAATTTCATGGTGTGTAGGAGTTACCTTGCCTAATTCAATCGGTCAAACAGGGGAAGCTACTCTGCCATCAGGTAAATCCCCCAGCCCTCGCTTCGTGTGTTTGAGGAGACACGCAGCATGTTATAGAACGCAGTGGGTCATTCTGAAATTGATGTCATTTATATTTCTACGTCACAGTTTGGAAGTTCTATCACCTTGTAGCAACTGGTCAACCCTTATTTTTTCTACAAAATGTTTTTGCAAGTCGCTGACTCGCATCCTGCGGTTTCAAGCTTCGACGCCATTGTTGCATTGTCGCTATGGTATTTGACCGAGTAATGGAGGTAAACAACTCAACATTTTCACGAAGTTCCCATCCCCTAGGTGTTTTTTTCAGAAAATCGTCTATTGTCTGTCCTTGCAAAAAAAAGATACGCCAGTCAGTCGTTTCCGACTATGACGGCCAGATAGCAGAGGGGGCAGAGACTGTTCTGAACGGCCGGGCTAGAATAATTATGGTGACAGTGGAGATGCCTTTTCAATGAAGGAATTAAAATAATGTAAAACACACTCTTTAATGTTTTTATTTATTTTTATTTTATTTATTTATTTATTTATTTATGTCCCCCACTATATAGACATTATTTACACGGAGAAACTGTGTCGACATGTGTCATTATTCCCCTAGCTCATCACACACACACTCCCTCCCTCTTTGCTACCCCCGGCCCCATCTTCCCCCCCATCCCTTATTGATTGCACCCCCAGCTTGCACACACACACACACACACAAACACACGCACACACCTTTCCTCCTACTCATATGTCTTTCCACATTGAGAGAGAATGATATTGGCAATGATAAAATTGATTGATCTATTGCTTGTACATAGTCTACACAAAAGCGAGAGGATAAAAAACCCATATAGATCTACAAACTATTTTGAAATAATTTTTGACTTTACACCAATAATGTTTCTTCTTTTTTTCCCATTTAACACGTCAGGTCAAAGTTAAACATCAATGATATTATGCAAAAGAAAAACACCAACAGTGGAATGCACAATTGAGAGAGAGATGAGACATACAGAGAGACAGAGACAGAGACAGGGAAACCGACCAACACATAGAAACATTAAAAAACAAGCGCGGATTCGCAATCGTTTGTGGCGTGCGACAATTGAAAACGAAACATTTTAAAGAGCAGCCTCGATTTGAAGTGCGGTCTATTTTTACCACTGCAATCATTATATACACTGAGTCGCTTCCCCTGGCTTTTCAATAATTTTAATCTGTAAACCAGAATGTTATCTCTGCACCATTTCGTAACTTTTTATATCTTTTGGAAAACATTTAAAACTATTTATCCTACTTATACTCATCGAAAGAAGCACCGCATACTCGTCGTGTCTGTTGCAGTTTCTGTATTACGTATGTTTATTATTTTCTACGCTTTAAAATGACGATTCATGTGCTCTGTTCAGTATATAATTCTTTCCATACGTAAAGATTGTAGATATGTAGATATGACAGCTGAAATGTTACTTTATGTCCAAGTGTTTTTTTCTCCTTTAAAATATTTGCGAAATGTGCGACAATTTTGGACCGACCGACAAGTGAGTTATAGGTTTGTGGCTTGTGCCACAAACAAAAACTGAGGAAGAGACACGTAGACAGACAGAGAGTTACAGGAACAGAAGCTAAAATAAAAATAAAGGTAGCCCTAGACAGATAAAAGAAAGTAGACAGAGATCAGCGAAAAAGAAAACACACAAAAAACACCACCAAACAAACAATGCTCATACTCTCCACCCCATCCCACTAGAAGCAAACAAACAAACAACAAACGAGAAAAAGAAGTGAACAAAAATCAGAACAATGGCTAGAAAAATGCAAAGAAAAAAACACAGTCACGCACAAATAACCAACAATGTTAATCGTCCCCTCCAATGTCCACACTGTCCTCTGAACAATATCCGTCACTGGTTCTGTCCGGGCTGCTGCTGACACGAGCAGCAGTAGCAGCAGCAGTAATAGCAGCAGCAGCAGCAGTAGAAGTAGCAGTAAGAGGTCTGTCAAAGAAGGCACTCCACACCACACTCTCTCCACTGCAGCGGTTTGCACCATCTCGATCTTCATCATCATCACCACCATCATCATTAACATCATCATCTTTGTCGTCTTTACCTACCAGTCTTTCAATGGACGTAAAGGCGGAAGGCCTACTTCTGATAACTCGCTTGCTCACTTCCTGTTGTGAAGACGCATGCGCTTTCGCGTGATTAGAAGAAACCCCTTCCTCTTTGACAGGAGAGCGAGAACGTGGCGGTAGTCGTGGGAAGTCCGGGCCCGCGCGCGCGGCTGGGATGGACCGTAGTGGAAACGGCAAGGGCTGAGAACTGAATGGCAGATGGAGAGAAAGAGAGGCCGGAAGTAGCTGCGCCGCGGCCATGTTGGAAACTGCATACTGGGAGGAAGAGGAAGTGACGCCATTTCCTGGAGGAGAGGCGGTAGGAGTGCTGGAGGGGGGCGATGGTGGCGAGGAAGAAGAGAGGAAGCGGAGAGAGTGGTTGGGGTGGTGATGCGCGTGCGTGGGGGTGGAGACTGTGGGGTGGTGGGGGATGGGTAAGGGAGAGGGATAGGGGAGGAGGAAATGGGAGGAGGACTGGAGGATTTTCAGTCGTTGCTGGCGTCGCCATTTGGCCCGGCGGTTGGAAAACCACACCTGTGCAAAACAATAATATTATGGAATAATGTAAAAATAATAAAAGAAAGACAGAAAAAAAGCAATAACATTATTCTGCTTCACCACAGAATACCAACGCATGTGCGGAAAGTCACCCAAAAATAGAAGTCAAACTGGTTCTACAGAATGAGTATTTTAATGCTCTGAAACACTTTAAATGAGAAGTCTGAATATAGTTAAAGTCAAACTGACTTTTAAGAGATACAATCAAGTTCAAAATAGGCTGGAGAAAGTGGGAACAAGAAAACGGACTTTTAACCCTTTCACCGCCAATGTCGCATTTATGAACCACAATGGTTTAACACCCATGTCACTAAAAGGCATCAAATCAGGGCCTGTTATCTGAAGACCCTACTTCCTTGACTTTGGGAGGTAAGGATAGGCCTAATGTAATACATGTCACAGAGGAATTCCCAAAGTTCCAGATCATTTTTTGGTCTCTACCCAGTTTAGTTAAATGGTATTTTGTGCTGAAAAATGGCTAGCAGCGAAAGGGTTAAACAGAAAGCTTATACTGTCTTTGTTTTAAATTACTGATAGATGCAGAAAACCCACAGACAAGCCGCATCTAGCTATAAGCCGCATGGAAAAAAGTAGTGGAGTATACTCTGGAAGTTAAATCAACCCTCTCATCCACCTAACCAATTAAACCCTTAAACCAATGATAAACCCGTCAACCTTTGACCTGTTGACCCATGCACTGACCTGAACTCTGGCCTCGGAGAGGGCAGTCCTGGCAGCTAGGGTCTCCCTCACGGCCACTCCAGGGTAGTGGGTCCTCTCGAACTCCTTTTCCAGCACGTGCAGCTGATCCGCCGTGAACGTCGTCCTTGACCTTCGCAGCTTCTGGGACCCTCCCCCGGCTCCGCTGGCGTCGTCCAGAAACTCTTCCGGTGAACTGCTGCTCTCTTCATGGTCTGCAATTACAGCATAGGCTGAACTACTTGGACTTATGAATAAAAAAAGAAACACAGTCAAGTCGAGTCTTCTTCTTCTTCGATCGCTCAGACATTTTCCTGTCAATTATGAGCGCAGATGCGTCATGCTGCCGTTATCAGTGCGCCTAACTAAGAAATAGTTAGGCCCAGCAAGTCCGACTTCGGCTGAAGGAAATCTTTTTAAAAGTGTTTCTTGAAAAAAGGCAGGAGAATGGTCCGGTAAGGCAGAAAGATAGTAGATGACAGTAAGCAAAGGGAAAAGGCAGAGTCAAAGAGAGTGACAGATTAGAGGAAGCTACAAGCACAGAACTTCCAGAAGGTGGGGGAACTATTTATGCAAAAGAACCCCCGGTGGAAAATCAAGCCAAGAATACTTTATCTCACGTAGGAGAAATTTGGTGTTTTATAAAGAGAATCAAAGAGAGTGATAGATTATATAAAGTTGCTAGCACCGAACTTCCATAATGTGGGGGAACTATTTGAACTGTGAAAGATCCGTCGGTATCCCCACATAGGTGCTTAAATAAATACGGTCGCCAGTTGAATGAAAATCGTTAGCAGTTAAGCAAAATGACTCAGTTTTATATGTCCAATAATGTGAACGTCGGGTTGCAGTCAGCATGGTTTTCCATTATCTCCGTGACCTGTAAATCGATTCCAATATTTCCTAGTTATGGTCATGTTCATGAGAGGAAGGAAGAATCCTGTTTCATTAACTTTTATTCGTCCCATATAATGCTGGTTGCCGCTAGAGCAAATAATGGTAAAGTGAGATAATAAATGTTACCGTTTAAAAGACAGAGCTACGGCGTCATTTAGGGTACATAAAGGATCGACAGATATACGATAAGAATGGTTAGTGTTCTATATTATTGTAGAAAAAAAGGTAATAATAATAAACATATCTCATAACGTTACGCTTTATCCATAGGGTTATATAACAAATCGAACACCTCCTTTTATGTAATAAGTGCTGTGATATAAACCCGGAACATTATTCCTATTGAAAGGAAGCTCGTTTTTGATTGGCTGCTTGTTATTCGAATAATTATAGTACCTGATAGAAGCGCGCCTATTGATGCGATCTTCTTGAAATGTCAACACAGTTCATGCTCGATAAGGTGAACGAAAATGGATACGAACTGTATTTTTGTTTGTGGCTCAAGCCACAAACCTATAACTCACTTTGTCGGTCGGTCGGTCGGTCCAAAATTGTCGCACTTCAAATCGAGGTTGCACTTCAAATTGAGGCTGCTCTTTAAAATGATGTATTTTAAAGCGTACAAAATAATAAACATACGTAATACAGACACTACAACAGACACGACGAGTATGCGGTGCTTCTTTCGATGAGTATAAGTAGGATACATAGTTTTAAATGTTTTCCAAAAGATATAAAAAGTTACGAAATGGTGCAGAGATAACATTCTGGTTTACAGATTAAAATTATTGAAAAGCCAGGGGGAGCGACTCATGATTGGAGTGGTAAAAATAGACCGCGTGCCACAAACTATTGCGATTCCGCGCTTGTTCATTGTATATTGGTATATGGGGACGCCAAACTTTGCAAACAGTTAAAGACTTAGGCATACATAAGCGTATATTCCATGCGGAAACCCGTGCGCAATCCATAAATAAGTGAAACAAAGAAGGGAAAAGATGTGCGCACGTGTCCGATTTCCCCTATATGCGTACACTTTTATCCTTTCTTCCACTTATTTAGGGTTTTCCGTACGGAACTTACGCGCCTAATGTGACCCCACCACAAATTCCTTCTCACCGTCGTCATGCTCCTCTCTCTCTTTCTCTTTCTCCTCCGCCCTTTCTTGCAGGGACGGATGCTGCTGCTGCTGCTGCTGATGATGATGGTGATGACGATGATGAAGCTGATGGTAAAAACTGCCCACTCCTCCACCATCATCATCCCCAGCGGCTGGGGACAAACTGACCACGGACTGGCCAATCATTCTGCTTTCCACTGGTGTAGTAGGGGTAGTAGGGGTGGTGAAGGGGGTATTAAAAGCCGTGGTAGTGGTTGATGAGATGATGGGTGGTGGTGGTGGCATTTTCAAGAAACTCGCGGCGGCAGCAGCAGCAGCAACAGCAGCAGCAGCGGTGGAAGACAAAAACGGATGGGGATTATGAAAGGGAGGCAACAAAGCAGGTGGCGCGGTTGTAGAGGGCGCTGCGGTGGCGAACCAGGGGCGATAAATGGGCTGCAGGACCTGAGACGCCATCTTGGCGTACTCGCTGGCGGCGCGCTCGGCGGCCCGGTTGCGTAATATCCGGTTGATGGAGCTGACGCTGGGCACGTTGGATTGGCTGCAGACACCTGTAATGAAGTGTGGTGGAGAGTTATGTGTGGATCGACCGATCTGTCCGTCCGTCCGTCTGTCTGTCTGTCCGTCTGTCAGTCTGTTGTCTGCTATACGTCTATCAGCTTGTCTATTCACCCAAATAGGGTTGTTTTCATATTCGTTTCGTCATCTTCGTTTCTTCATAGTTTTGTTTTTTATAATTCCGTCGTTTTAGCCCTTTCGTCATTCTTATTATCGTACAAATGTCTCGCCATTTCTTTTCACCCATAACCCGTAAGTTTTGATCATAATTAATTATTCGAGAGAAAAATAGAGGTTTAACCCTTTCGCCGCCAGCCATTTTCAGCCAAAAAATACTATTAAACTTTACTGGGTAGACAAAAAGAAAATCTGCAATATTGGGAATTCTTCTGTGACATATATAACATTAGGCCAATCCTTACCTCCCAAAATTAAGAAAACAGGGTCTTTAGATAACAGATCCGGATTGGATGCCTTTTAGTGACAAAGGGTTAACGCCCTCTGGGCCAAAGAGCCATATGAAGCATTTAGAATTATACAGATCGGACTAATTGTACAGGATGGAAGTTCAGTTTAACGTCGCGTATCGGCTTTCGCCATGTACGACGGGATGAACAAACCAACCAGGGTATAAACAAAAAATTATGTTCCTGAATCACTGTCTTAGCCAAAAGGCCGAGAAGCGATCAGAATACTTAGTTTACTCAGATACTTAAATACACTGTGTTGCTTATATGCCCCTCTCTCTCTCTCTCTCTCTCTCTCTCTCTCTCTCTCTCTCTCTCTCTCTCTCTCTCTCTCTCTCTCTCTCTCTCTCTCTCTCTCTCTTTTGTGCTAAGTTCACCCCTGCATGTTTTAGGCCCACGACACTCAAAATCTGTTGCTTCTCAGTGAAAATTTTGAATGCGGAAACTTGTTGAAGGGGGGTGTCTAAATTACTTCTTCCGAAAAAGTGGCCTCACTATTTCATTCTAAGCTTACTAAGATTTGAGCAGTTGTATCAGTTACATCAGCAACGATTTTGGGATCATAACGGTAAAAACAAATACACGTTGTGATTTTTCATTTTGTTTTGCCCATGGCAACACAGTGATCCCTAGTAATGTTATAACTAGTAGGCCTATACCACCGAGTTGACAAGGGAAAAGAGTGGGTAATAGGATCGTGTATTTTCACCTTAACTTTTGTCTTTAACTTAAGCCTTCGACAAGTGAAGTGACGAGTTCAAGAACCTTTCTTTTTTTCTTTTTTTTTTTTTTTTTTGGGGGGGGGGGGGGATTATTCTTTTGCGACCGTTATCAGCAAAATTGCCCCAAAATTAATATGAGATAATGTAAGTAAATACGTAGGGCCAGGGCCTGAATTCACATTGAAATAGTACGAGACTTTTAATTATCGTCACGACATCTTATAAATCCTTTTAAAAGAAGTGGGATTTAATAGGACTTTAGAAGGGCTTCTAAGATACCATGACGACAAGTCTCATACTATCTCAATGTGAATACAGGCCTAGGACTTCTACGATACCATGACGATAAGTCTCATACTATCTCAATGTGAATACAGGCCCAGGACTTCTACGATATGATGATAAGTCTCATACTACCACAATGTGAATACAGGCCTAGACTTCATTTTTTTCACATCCCATCCCATTCATTACCAGTCGTCACGAACAGAATGGAAACGAAACACCCGAAGGTGCTGACGAAACCCAGAGCCCAACCCACTCTGCCACCACCACCACCCCACCTGCCATACCAACACGAGAACAGTCCATTCGTTAGTACCTACCTTCAGAGAGCAGTCGGTCCCGGATTTCCCAGGCGAACATGGTAGGGTTGTCCCTCTTGAGCTCCTCGATCCTGGAGACGACGCCAGGGGTCGCCACCTTGGGCTTGCTTCCCCCGATGGTGTTGCAGCGCACCGAGAGAGGGTCGTACAGCTTCCCTGTCGTCATATCACACAACGAATACCTCGTCACAAACGAGCGCTTTAGGAAGATGTATCGCCCTTTCACGTAGGTGGCGCAATAGAAGGCATTTTGTAAGCGACAGCAAGGTCTCTCTCTCTGTCTGTCTGTCTGTCTGTTTGGTCTGTCTCTCTCTCTCTCTCTCTCTCTCTCTCTCTCTCTCTCTCTCTCTCTCTCTCTCTCTCTCTCTCTCTCTCTCTCTCTCTCTCTCTCTCTCTCTCTCTCTCTCTCTCTCTCTCTCTCTCTCTCTCTCTCTCTCTCTCTCTCTCTCTCTCTCTCTCTCTCTCTCTCTCTCTCTCTCTCTCTCTCTCTCTCTCTCTCTCTCTCTCTCTCTCTCTCTCTCTCTCTCTCTCTCTCTCTCCTCTCTCCCCCCCAGCCTAAATTCTTATCCTTGTAAAATAAAGTTTCTGAAGTCTGAAATCTCTCTCTCTTGCGCGCGCGTGGCAAAAAATGCTTATAAAATACCGTTTATTTGGTCAAGGAAAAAGTCCTAGGCTGATCCTAACCCTATCCCTTTCCCCCGAGAATGGCAGATTGTTGCTTCTTTTCTTGGTGATTTTGTTTCTATGCACAAATTTGAGGAGGGGTGCATAAAGCACAAGACATCACCATCATGTGCACGTTGATTCTGTTCGAGAATTTTATTCGTTTTTCATATATGCACATGTAAACCAAAGAAAAAACAACGTGTGCAACGCCGAGCGGCTGCAAAGTCCCCTCGCAGCATCGCAGGCTACTCCGAAATCGGAATGTGTCGGTTGTACACATACATAAAAACGCATCAAAACAGCACGTAACTACATAAAAACGCATCAAAACAGCACGTAACTGAATAGGTTTTTTTTTATATATAGCCTTGGGGTTCGGACCCGTGATTTGAGCGCGCGCGATCATGCGCACACGAGCGCACAGAAACATTCATGACAACTGTGTTATAGACCATTCATCAAGAAATGTTGTGGGGAAAAACTGCATTGAAATACATGCAAAACTTCGCGAGATATTAGCGATTAGGGGAAGAGCGCATGGGCGGGTAAGAAGCCCACCCCAATTATCTCATGAAATAAAGAAAATTTCAGTCAAAGTTGCCCATAAGACGAATGCTAGACATTAACGCTCGTCTCATGGGCAAAATGAGACTGAAATTTGCTTCATTTCATGAGATAATTGGGGTGGGCTTCTTACCCGCCCATGCGCTTTTTACCCCGTCTTCCCCTATGTGTTTCGGGGTTAGAACCCCGTAACTGGCGCGACCTTGACCTTAATGTAAAAGTAAATACATCAGTGGATAGCTTGCATCTTGGCCAACTAGTATAGCAAATTTGATGATGATACACATTTTTGAGTATAAATGAACCATTTGGCAAACAATAGAATAAAGTCAGTTCGAGATGTTCTTTATTACCATTAGGTTAATTATGACTGGCCCATGAGAGATACAACATAATGACCTCTTCGTCGGATTAAAGAGGCTTTGGGGCTTATCTCTCTGTATTAAGGATCTCCGTTTTCTCCCCAAACCCTATAACATTCATCACCCATATTCATTTGTTCAATATTTGTTTTTGTCTTTTTTGTTCTTTTTTTGTTTTGTTTCATTAATTAATTAATTTTAAGTCTAATAACTCCATTGTTGTGAACAGACTTTAAATTAACCCTTTCGCCGCCAGCCATTTTTCAGCCCAAAATTTCCATTAAACTTACCTGGGTAAAAAACAAATGTCTGTAATATTGGGGATTCCTCTCTGACATATTTAAAGTAAGGCCTATCCTTACCTCCCATAATGAAGAGAACAGGTACGGTATTCATGTCGAGATAGCATGAGACTTAGCATGATGCTAACTTAGAAGCTCTTCCAAAAGTCCTATTAAATCCTATAGGACATTGGAAGAGCTTGTAAGTTAGCATCATGCTAAGTCTCATGCTATCTCGACATGAATACCGTCCCAGTGGGTCTTTGGATAACAGACCCTGATTTGATGCCTTTTAGTGACATGGGTGTTAAATCGTTGTGGTGCAAAAATGAGACGTTGGCGGTGAAAGGGTTAAATCCACCAATCAATCCTATTCATTGGCTGTATTTGTCGAAATATATTGTCCCATTTTAATGAAAAACGCTTAATTGGATAAAGGATTCCGTTTTCTCCTAAAGGCCTATTCATCACCTTATTCGTTGTCTGGTGTATTAATTGTTGTCACTAATTTGTCCCTGTTTCATTAATAAAGAACGCTTATTATTATTATTTTGATAAACCAGAGCAATCCTCGCTTATTATCATTCAACCCTTGTTTCCTTGGCTTGCCCCGGGCATGACTTTGAGCGTTACGTTTTCCAGGTATCCTGCTTGTTGCGCATGCGTGGTTTCGCGCCGAGGTTTCCGGTAAGTTTAGGTGCGGGTGTGAGAGTTTAGAGTATGCATATTATAGCCAGGGATTAGAGTTTAGCTGTTGGGGTCGTATTCATGTGCCCCCGTCTCTATGTGTCCCCGTGTCTGTGCGTCACCCACACTATGCCCCCGTCTTTATGTGTCCCCGTCCCATATGTCCCTGTCTCTGTGTGTCCCCGTGAATGTGTGTCAGTCTCCGACCCTCTATCTCTCCAGACCCCTAGGTATAAGCTTTCATCTGTTGGTCGGCGCTCTTTTTCTGTTCCTGGAACAAACTTCCTCTCTCCCTCCGTCAGCGACCGACCCTCTCTGCTTTCAAATCAAACCTCAAAACCCACTTGTTTACCCTGTCATTGAAGCTCTTTCTCTCGGTCCCTCCTCCTGTGTGTGTGTGTATGTGTGTGTG
>CM065707.1:23508960-23536460 GCA_017654935.2 Phymorhynchus buccinoides
TAGCTGTACAATTGCTAGTTGGACAATTGCTAGACAATTGCTAGTGGACAGTTGCTAGCAGGACAATTGCTAGCTGCGACAATAGCTAGCTGTACAATTGCTAGTTGGACAATTGCTAGACAATTGCTAGTGGACAGTTGCTAGCAGGACAATTGCTAGCTGCGACAATAGCTAGCTGTACAATTGCTAGTTGGACAATTGCTAGACAATTGCTAGTTGGACAATTGCTAGACAATTGCTAGTGGACAGTTGCTAGCAGGACAATTGCTAGCTGCGACAATAGCTAGCTGTACAATTGCTAGTTGGACAATTGCTAGACAATTGCTAGTTGGACAATTGCTAGACAATTGCTAGTGGACTGTTGCTAGCAGGACAATTGCTAGCTGCGACAATAGCTAGCTGTACAATTGCTAGTTGGACAATTGCTAGACAATTGCTAGTGGACAGTTGCTAGCAGGACAATTGCTAGCAGCGACAATAGCTAGCTGTACAATTGCTAGTTGGACAATTGCTAGACAATTGCTAGTGGACTGTTGCTAGCAGGACAATTGCTAGCTGCGACAATAGCTAGCTGTACAATTGCTAGTTGGACAATTGCTAGACAATTGCTAGTGGACAGTTGCTAGCAGGACAATTGCTAGCTGCGACAATAGCTAGCTGTACAATTGCTAGTTGGACAATTGCTAGACAATTGCTAGTGGACAGTTGCTAGCAGGACAATTGCTAGCAGCGACAATAGCTAGCTGTACAATTGCTAGTTGGACAATTGCTAGAAAGCTTTGTTGGGTGAGCCGCTAGTTGCATACGAATCTTGGAGGTTTTTTTTTTAAATCTGATACCTCTGTGATTTTACTTCTAACACAAAGTTGCATTTCGGGGGGTACCTAATATCAGATGATGAAAGAATGAGGGGGAAGGGGGAAGAGGGGGGAGGGGAAGGGGATAGTGTGAAGTGGACGAACAGAAGGTGGTGGTGACACAGACGGAGGGTGGGGGTGGGGGTAACATGGACACGAACACTTTTCACGACTTCTTGCTCTTTCATTTACAGATAGAGAGAAGATTTATTTTTGTATTGTTGTCGTTAACTCCAACCTTGGCCAAATTAATTCCAACCTTGCCCCAAAATTACTCCGATGCTGTAAAGGGAAGTGCGTTACGTTGCACCCTACCTCTACACCAGAGTTCCTTCAAAGGTGGACCCTGACGGATGAGTTTTTGCAAGAAACACGTCGAGATCACTAGAAAGACAGCCTTTTCAAGGATCGGAACACTCACTTTGCTCTGGTTTCCTATAAATTAAACCGTCAAAACGGCGATTCCTCCTTGGCGGAGATGCCGGAGAGAGTAGCCATTTTGGATGGGGTGGGTGGAGGCCACTCATTGTGGTTGAAGCGTTTTCTTTTTTTGTAGTGCAATAAAGAAAAAAAGGAGCTATTTCCTTTGTTGTGAGCGAAACTCCTTTAGATAAACTGTATGAAATTTATAAAATAAAAAAGGCTTGTATTGCAAAACGATTTGGTGGCCATTAGAAAAGAGACAGCACACGCCTTCTCTTTGGGTGAAATAATTTGACTTCCAGCACCTCCGCCAAGGAGGAATCGCCGATTTGACGGTTTGATTTCTAGGAAACCAGAGCAAAGCGAGTGTTGCAATCTGTGTAAAGGGTGTTTTCCTGGTGATCTCGACGTGTTTCTTACAAAAACCATTCCGTCAGGGTGCCCCTTTAAAACCCCTTCACTATTTTTTTTGCCCCAAAGTATAACATGGATAGGCAGACAAACAGACAAACAAACAAACAGACAGACAAATGAAAATTAAAAACACCTTCCTTGGCGGAGATGTAAGAATGTTTGGGTTCACAATTCTATCGCAGAGCGTTAAATGCTCTTTCCACGTTCTGCACGTGTTGGTATTCAAATACAATTTGAAGAAGAAAAAAATGTGCACGAGCATCGCTTAGAATAAATTCAACAAAACGATAAAACGCCCAAACTCAGTGACATTCGCTGTTCAGGCCGGGGGTGTTTCAGTGAAATTAGAACGGTTAGTGTTTCGTGTGCTTTTTATGCTGAAAGGCAGGGAAAAAAATACGTCGGTTAGTTCACTGTTACAAGATCGGTGTGCAGAGGACTAGGAAGGTATGCTTATTAGAGGATTTTAACTTTACGGTAACGCATCTCTGCTTTGCGTTTGCGGTAAACATTTGTGTTTGCGTGAGCATGTTGCTAAATTGTAGCTTTAACTTCACGGGCTCCAGCCAGCCCCCTATCGAAATAAGGGGTTCGGGTAGGGGGGTGCTTCTTGCATTCACGCATTCACTTCATAGTTGTTGGTGTTAATTCGATCTCATTTGGTGTAACTACCCATTTCTCTAAATTATTTTATGTTTATGGATTGTATCACTACTAGGAAATTTCATCTTAGGTTGGTTAGGCTATTTGTTTTTACTGACCCAAAAAAACATGATTTGCTGAGTTAACCCTAATAGGGCCCATCACCCACTGACACATATTTCGCCTCAAGTTCTTGTCAGTTTCGTGTCGTCTGCTGCAATGATTGTCCTAAGTGTCGCAGTCAAAAGTGTAGCTCGTACAAATCTGCCGCTCGCTACTATGAGAGTGTGTATTTGAGACATTGAGCATGAACTACAAATTTCACTTTTTGGTAGGGTTAGGGATAGGGTTAGGGTTAGGGTTAGGTAAATGGTTCAAGTAAAGAAAGAGTTAAATTTGTGGCTGTCGCAAATACACACTCTCATAGTAGCCGAGCGGCAGATTTGCACGAGCTACACTTTTGACAGCGACACTAAGTTCTTTCCAAATTTTATTGCTCCAAACACTGAAAATTATCTTCTCAAGTTGGAATTGTTTACAGTCGGGTCAGTTTGAGTTTTATTTTGTAGGTTAATTTGTTTCTGAATTAAGTTTAACTGTTTTCATTTTATCTGTAGTAAAATATTTGACTCGACGTTTAGGCGCCCGTGGGCCTAAATGTGTATGTCGTGTGTCTAGTTCTAATGAAATGATCTATGACAGCTCAAACGAACACTGTTTTGTGATCATTTATTGATTACTAAAAAACTATGTGCATATATAGAGAGAGAGAGAGAGAGAGAGAGAGAGAGAGAGAGAGAGAGAGAGAGAGAGAGAGAGAGATTGAAAACTTGGAAGCTTGAAATGTTAGAGGAGAACTGAATAATCAACAATAGCTTCTTTTCACCAGGTCCTCTAAAAAAAGAACAAATATACGAATAAACTAACAGGTACACCAATCAATCAATTAGAGAGGGAGAGGCAGGGAGAGAGGGGGGGGGAGAGACACACAGAGGGAGAGAGAGAGAGGAGAGAGAGAGACAGACAGAGAGAGAGACAGAGAGAGAGACAGAGACAGAGAGAGAGAGAGAGAGAGAGAGAGAGAGAGAGAGAAAGAGAGAGAGAATGTTTTACGAATGTTTTATTGAGCGTAAAAAGGATACGCTACAATAGCTTATTTGCACCTGTCCCTCTCACTCACACACTCACACCATGCATTAGGCAATGAAAAATTGACATAAAAACAATCAAGTCAAGAAAATGAAACAAAAATTGGCACATGAAATAATTGACAGAGAATCAAATTGGGACATTAAACAGATATACAGAGAGACATAAAAGATTTACAAGAATCTTGGCATGTTCTTTTTTTTAAAGTAAAACTCATTAACATAACTTGTGAAGATTGTCCATTATGTACTTGTGATAAGATTTACGAAAGGAAGATACGCTAGTTTTATTTTTTTAATTATCAGGGATGTCGTTCCACAGTTTACCACCTGAGTATGTAAGGGATGCTTTATATAGATCTGTTCTGGGGCGGGGCATTATTCATTTGGTTTTGCTTCGAATTGCATGGACTTTAAATTTAGTAATAAGATATTTGGGTACTAGCTGAGAGAGAGAGAGAGAGAGAGAGAGAGGAGAGAGAGAGAGAGAGAGAGAGAGAGAGAGAGAGAGACAGAGAGAGAGAGACAGAGAGAGAGAGAGACAGAGACAGAGACAGAGACAGACAGAGAGAGAGAGAGAGAGAGAGAGAGAGAGAGAGAGAGAGAGAGAGAGAGAGAGAGAGAGAGAGAGGCATATAAGCAACACAGTGTATTTAAGTATCTGAGAAAACTAAGTATTCTGATCGCTTCTCGGCCTTTTGGCTAAGACAGTGATTCAGGAACATATTGTTTTGTTTATACCCTGGTTGGTTTGTTCAGAGAGAGAGAGAGAGAAATGTTTTCAGTTAGGTTTTGAAAGGCAATGCTATCTTTCTGTTCCAGGACTGCAATCGCTGAACATGAAACCAAAGGAGAAAAGGACAACAAGAATGGGCAAACTCAATGCCTCCGAACCA
This sequence comes from Phymorhynchus buccinoides, assembly GCA_017654935.2. Classification (NCBI taxonomy): domain Eukaryota; kingdom Metazoa; phylum Mollusca; class Gastropoda; order Neogastropoda; family Raphitomidae; genus Phymorhynchus; species Phymorhynchus buccinoides. Next base: position 23,513,341 of record CM065707.1, read on the forward strand.
GGTGACCAGACGGAGAAAGGGGGACAGTCGCCGGACAACATTGTTCACATAGTACGTCGATTGCTTCGAGGTTATGACGACAAGAAAGAGGAAAATACTAGTGAGTGCAACGTCTGCAAACATCTGGAACCGACTTACGAGGAATTAAAAGAATGGCTTCAATCACAGACTGCTGCGCGTACGAACCGTTCTGCGAGTCCTACAGGTCAAGACGAAATGCCCACGAATTGTCGCGTGAGCCTGTTGAGGCTGCAACATCAGCCAAGGAAGCGTTCTGCGAGCCCCGTGAAGCCGCAAAAGCAGTCAAAACAACGTTCTCCAAGCCCTATGAAGCCGCAAAAGCAGTCACAACAACGTTCTCCAAGCCCTATGAAGCCGCAAAAGCAGTCAAAACAACGTTCTCCAAGCCCTATGAAGCCGCAAAAGCAGTCAAAACAACGTTCTCCAAGCCCCGTGAAGCCGCAAACGCAGTCAAAACCACGTTCTCCAAGCCCTATGAAGCTGCGACATCAGTCAAGGCTACGTCCTTCAAGCCCTGTGAGGCAGCCAACTCAGTCTCGAAAACGTCCAGCGAGCCCTGTGAGGCAGCTAGATCAGTCAACAAAACGTAGTGAGAGGCCTGTGAGGCAGCTAGATCAGTCAACAAAACGTCCAGCGAGCCCTGTGAGGCAGCTAGATCAGTCAACAAAACGTAGTGAGAGGCAGCTAGACCAGTCAACAAAACGTAGTGAGAGCCCTGTGAGGCAGCTAGATCAGTCAACAAAACGTCCAGCGAGCCCTGTGAGGCAGCTAGATCAGTCAACAAAACGTCCAGCGAGCCCTGTGAGGCAGCTAGATCAGTCAACAAAACGTAGTGAGAGGCCTGTGAGGCAGCTAGACCAGTCAGCAAAACGTCCTGTGAGGCAGCTAGACCAGTCAACAAAACGTAGTGAGAACCCTGTAAGGCAGCTAGACCAGTCAACAAAACGTAGTGAGAGCCCTGTGAGGCAGCTAGACCAGTCAGCAAAACGTCCAGCGAGACCTGTGAGGCAGCTAGACCAGTCAGCAAAACGTCCAGCGAGCCCTGTGAGGCAGCTAGACCAGTCAGCAAAACGTCCTGTGAGGAAGATAGACCAGTCAACAAAACGTCCTGTGAGGAAGCTAGACCAGTCAGCAAAACGTCCTGTGAGGAAGCTAGACCAGTCAACAAAACGTTCTGTGAGGAAGCTAGACCAGTCAGCAAAACGTCCTGTGAGGAAGCTAGACCAGTCAACAAAACGTAGTGAGAGCCCTGTGAGGCAGCTAGACCAGTCAACAAAACGTAGTGAGAGCCCTGTGAGGCAGCTAGACCAGTCAACAAAACGTAGTGAGAGCCCTGTGAGGCAGCTAGACCAGTCAACAAAACGTAGTAAGAGCCCTGTGAGGCAGCTAGACCAGTCAACAAAACGTAGTAAGAGCCCTGTGAGGCAGCTAGACCAGTCAACAAAACGTAGTGAGAGCCCTGTGAGGCAGCTAGACCAGTCAACAAAACGTAGTGAGAGCCCTGTGAGGCAGCTAGACCAGTCAACAAAACGTAGTGAGAGCCCTGTGAGGCAGCTAGACCAGTCAACAAAACGTAGTAAGAGCCCTGTGAGGCAGCTAGACCAGTCAACAAAACGTAGTAAGAGCCCTGTGAGGCAGCTAGACCAGTCAACAAAACGTAGTGAGAGCCCTGTGAGGCAGCTAGACCAGTCAACAAAACGTCCTGTGAGGCAGCTAGACCAGTCAACAAAACGTAGTAAGAGCCCTGTGAGGCAGCTAGATCAGTCAACAAAACGTAGTGAGAGCCCTATGAAGTCACGAAAACGTCCCGCGAGGCAGACAAATAAGTCATCAAACCGTTTTGCAAACTGCCCAATGAAGGAACCCAATCGGCTACAGACGCGTTCCACAGGCCATTTGAAGCAGCACTATCAGCTGGGACGTAGACAAAGGGATGTACCTTGGATCGTAGAAAGCGGAAATGGATATCTGGAGGCTGGCAATGGCGCAGGCAAGACGACTCCCAAACAGCCGAACAGTAAGACGAAGTGGGTTTATGATAGTCCAGACACGAGCCGTGAACATCTAAAACGAGGAGACATTGTGTGGGGAAAACTCGAGGGCATGCCGTGGTGGCCAGGGTTTGTGTGGGGTCACCAGAGATCGAAAAACCACCACTATCGACACAGCAACAATGCCCAGGGTGAGCTTCAGGAAGAACACTATTTCGTGCTGTGGTTTGGTAACTCAAATTTGATGGGACGGAACTGGTTGCAGCCGACTGAACTTCGAAAATACGCAGGGCGATCTGAAATGGACGATTATGCTCAAATGAAAATAGACGAGGTCAGGGGAGTCCAGTGCAAATGCGCAGGCACAAGCACGGGCAAAACCAAGGCGGGTACAGAAAAGGCGAAACAAGATTTAAACAAGGGCAAGCGGGTCAAACGTGAATGTACATGCGGCAAAACAACGGATGAGAAAAGGGTTGAACAGGATCATGCACCTTTCCTAAGCGAGCTTCGTCACACTGTAAACCAATTTGCAGTAATTGAAGAGGCGATTGAGGAAGCTAAAAAAGCCTTCGAGGAGGGATCGATGATCTAGTGAATTTCGAGGATTTTGTGCTAGAAGTTACTATCATTCTTCAGGTAAACGCCAGAGGACAGAGGAGGCTGGTAGTACCTTCTGGTTTTCTCCGTGGAAGAACGATTTACCTTCCAGGGCCTGTATTCACATTGAGATAGCATGAGACTTAGCATGATGCTAACTTAGAAGCTCTTCCAATGTCCTATAGGATTTAATAGGACTTTTGGAAGAGCTTCTAAGTTAGCATGATGCTAAGTCTCATGCTATCTCAATGTGAATACAGGCCCAGCATAATAGTTATAACCCTGGATGCGAATTTTGAAGGCTGCAACGAACGTGCTGAGCAGACTTGTTCACAGAAGTCTACAAACACTAATTACTCAAAGTTCACCAACAAGCTCCAAACTATGCTGACAGGCAGAAGTTCTGCACACACGCATTGCAAAAATCATCAAAAATGTAAATCAGATTCAAAATTAATTTTACTTTGGGTAATCCTAAATCATGCTGTGTGTACAATTGCATGATTTATGATTACCCAAAGTCAACTTAATTTTGAATCTGATTTACATTTTTGATGATTTTTGCAATGCGTGTGTGCAGAACTTCTGCCTGTCAGTATACTTCCAAATAGAACAATACTTACAATGACAGCTAGACGGATATTGAACTTACAAGAATCCAGCCTTGAGGGTCACTCTGTGGTACATGCCCTCTGACGTGTCTGATATACTCTTGGAGGGTGTTGAATTCAATATACCCATTGATCTATTATTATTATTTATTATTTAAGAAAATTGATATAGCGCTTCACCTTTAAGCTCTAAGCGTTTTACAATTGCCCTAAAATTATTCATATTAAAAACAACCGCTTACATACCTCCACACTATCCTTCACATTCTTACACACACACACACACACACACACACACACACACACACACACACACACACACACACATTACACACACACACACATGCGCACACAAAGAAATATGTACATATTAAACTAAATATAAATAAAATACATATACGTAATAAAATAACAATTTACAATATTACATTATTTTTTTAAAATCAATTTTCAATTTACATAAACAAGTTACACATTCACAATGACGGCAAAAGTAAAGTATACATATAGGTACACACAAGGTTCACAAACATTCAAAAATAGAGAAAACTATCTATACAGCAAACTGTAAGATGAAGGCACGTTATATAATACCACATTTTTGTGGAGTGTTTTGCCATTTGCATAACCTCAATCTCCTATTCCTTGACTGATTATGGTTAACCCATTCGTGCTCTCACATTTATTTCAAATGCAACAAACATGGTCTGCAGTTACGTCATTTGTTTTAAAGAAGTATCTTTTTAATACAGACTTTGGGGTGCCCCGATTTGTTTTAGTGTTGTCTTTTATAACCCCTTGACTGCCAGATACAATTAAAGAAAAAATAATTGGGCAAATCATGCCATGAAAAAGACAACTGATAGAGCCAATCTGGCAAAATGGTCTGAGGATATAACTCTCTTGACTGTGTTAGAGCAAAAGCCAGCATATCAGGATTATTCCTCTTCATCTGATGACATAATCAGTGATGTCATCAGGTCAGTACGTAATACGTTGGTGGCCGTCAAGGGGTTAATGGGTTTTTGGGGTACTTGATAAAGAGAAATATGCCAAAATCATTTTGATGGTTCTTTTAATGATGAAATATTTTGTAGTCAATTTTTTCCTAGAATGCCATTCGCAACACACACAAAAATAAAACTTTATAAAAATAGGATTCTATGATTAACTTGTTTAATTGTACTTGCTAAAGAGAAATATGCCCAAATCATTTTGATAAAAGTGTTCCTTTAATGATGAAATATTTTGCATTCAATTTCTTCCTAGAATGCCATCCGCAACACACACAAAAATAAAACTTAAAAAAAGGATTCCATGATTAACTTGTTTAATTGTACTTGCTAAAGAGAAATATGCCAACATCATTTTGATAAGTGTTCCTTTAATGATGAAATATTTTGTAGTCAAATGTTTCCTAGAATGACATTCGCAACACAACACAAATAAAAGTTTTAAAAAAGTATTCCATGATTAACTTGATTGTTTTGATTTCGATTTATTGAATTATTCCATTGTCTGTGGGGGTAAAGATTTAGTATGCATTTTATTCACAGACTCTTATCAAAGACTAACTTTTTGTTTGTGGCTCAAGCCACAAACCTATAACTCACTTTGTCGGTCGGTCTGTCTGTCGGTCCAAAATTGTCGCACATTTTGACAAAATGTCGCACTTCAAATCGAGGCTACACTTCAAAATTAATTGAGGCCGCTCTTTAAAATGATGTATTTTAAAAGCGTACAAAATAATAAACATACGTAATACAGACACTACAACAGACACGACGAGTATGCGGTGCTTCTTTTGATGAGTATAAGTAGGATACATAGTTTTAAATGTTTTCCAAAAGATATAAAAAGTTACGAAATGGTGCAGAGATAACATTCCGGGACGGTATTCATGTCGAGATAGCATGAGACTTAGCATCATGCTAACTTAGAAGCTCTTCCAATGTCCTATAGGATTTAATAGGACTTTTGGAAGAGCTTCTAAGTTAGCATCATGCTAAGTCTCATGCTATCTCGACATGAATACCGTCCCTGGTTTACAGATTAAAATTATTGAAAAGCCAGGGGACTCCTGATTGGAGTGGTAAAAATAGACCGCGTGCCACAAACTATGGCGATTTCGCGCTTGTTTTTGTGTGCGTTTGTTTATTGTTTTCTTCGGGGGGGGGGGGGGGGGGGGGGGGGGGGGGTTGGGGGGGGGTTGTTTGTTTGTTTGTTTTTTTTCACCAGAGATCGTTATTGGGATGGCAAATTTGAAAACAAAAACTTTAATAATATGTAATTAGTAAGCTTTTCTACCACGCTGGAAAGTAAATAGCTATGCATCAAACATTGCTCAACAAAGAATTTTAATTCCAGAACTCCCCGGCTCCTTCTCACGTGAACATGACATTGTCTTGATCACAATAAACGTGAATGGAAAGTTGCCATCCTGCCTCTGTATTATATTTCTTTGGATGTTTGGTTTATTTCTGCTGCATTCGAAAGGTTTTCTTTTTATCCGTGAACTTTGTGTGTGTGTGTGTGTGTGTGTGTGTGCGTGTGTGTGTGTGCGTGCGTGTGCGTGCGTGCGTGCGTGCGTGCGTGCGTGCGTTTGCGCGTGTGCGTGTGAATGCGTGTGAATGCGTGTGTTGTGTATGTGTGTGTACTTGTGTGTATATATGAAATTCTCTCTCTCTCTCTCTCTCTCTCTCTCTCTCTCTCTCTCTCTCTCTCTCTCTCTCTCAAGAAAACAATACTGTCGTTTTATCAGCAAAGCAACTTGCGGAAAACGAAAGCCAAAACCGATCCATCAATCGACCAACTCTTCTTATACACCAGATCATCAGGCAAGCAACAATGATGCAAAATGGTTTCCTCCACACTAGATCTAGATACACCGTCCTCATTCTATGTGCAACAACATCAAACAAAAATGTACCTCGCTAGTTTGCATACCTTGGGTAATGTTCTTGACGTTGATTTTTTATAGGGGTCTGCAGCCTGTGGGGTTTTTTTTTGCAATGGCCACCAGTCGATACACGCACACGCGCTCGTAATTATACGTGCGCGTGCAAAAAAGTGAAATTTGTGGAACATTTCAGATTAGAAGAAGTAGCCTACAAACAGCAACACCATTGTACAAAATTATTATTATTATTATTATATTATTATATTTTTTAGTATTAGTATTAGGTACGTTATAGTCACAGAGGCGTCTCTGTGAAATTTGGGTTGCTCCCACCTGGCGATTAGCGATTTTTCGGTAATAATTATTTTAAAACCTTTTACGAGCTAAAGCGTTGGCCAACTGGCAAAACATTTCTTGCCTCAAATTCATTTATTGTCCACTAAAACCAAGTTATAATGGAAATGTTTATTTTGCGACACGTGCAGCAGATTAAAATAAATATAGAAACATCCCATGTAGAACATTGTATTTATTTATTTATTTACGCCGTGTGTGTGTGTGTGTGTGTGTGTGTGTGTGTGCATGTGTGTGTGTGTGTGTGTGTGTGTTATGTGTGTGTGTGTGTGTGTGTGTGTGTGTGCCTGTGTGCGTGCGTGCGTGCGTGTGTGCGTACGTGAACGCGCGCGTGTGTGCTAGCGTTTGTAATATAATTTAAAAAATTTGGGGGGGATAAACTTCAGTTATTGGTACAGAATAAAGCCTGTGGAAGGAACTGATCTTTAGAAACAAAACATCTAAGCAAAACCAGGTTTCTCGTCAAATTCCTTTTGGGGTGTGTGGGGGTGGGGTGGTGTGTGGGGGGTGGGGGGGGTATAGGTATGACCAGACAGGCAGCCATTTAACACATAAACAAACTAAAGCCAACCTCTTAGGCTGAGGTAAAAACAAATATCTCTCTCTCTCTCTCTCTCTCTCTCTCTTTACTAAAACCCCTGTTTTATCCGAGAGCATGTACACGAAATGCACGTGTGAGTATTTTTTATTTGATTTGCTTTAATGTGTGAGCATCGCTCAGAACGATTTCAATAAAACGAAACACCGTGTTCTAGAGGCTGTGCCATTCCCTGTTGTGACCGTGCTTAGTTCATCTAGGGGCTAACTGAAGAATGTGACTACATGGCAAAAACAACGTTGATGCAAGAATGTGGGTGTTGAGTTTTATTGTACGGCTATATTCACATTTAGGCCCGTCAACCCGGTCAAGAACGATAATCTGTTGACTGAAAAAGCAATTGCTTTTGTTCTTTTCTGTTACAAATTATCGTTCTTGACCGGGTTGACGGGCCTAAATGTGAATATAGCCTATTGTACAATGTTGCGTAGTATCAAAAGTTTCCAAAAATTGAAGTATGCAAATACAAAGCATCAACATCATGAAATGTAACGTTGACGGTGGATTGCCTCAAGGAAAGACGAAGTTTTGTGTGGCACTGTATTGAATTGTTTGTATTACACAGTGGCTACGGGTACGGCGTTGCTACAACACTCAGACCATGTTCCTGTTCGAAGTTTTCGTCAACAAATGCATTTTCTTATTATGTTCGTATATTTAACGCATCTGGGTAAGGAATAGGGTTAGGGATAGGGTCAGGGACATGTCAGAGTTAATATTAGTAGTTTTTCAAAAAAGACATTTGCGCATAATGTATGCGTCCCGTGATTGTGCGCCGCACCCGTAGCCTGGAGAATGTGAAATACGGTCCCGTACCGCGAGCCTCTGCCTTTGTATTACATTCCTCCTCTTCTTCTGGCAATGTCCACCTGCCGTTTATCGGAAATTATTGACATATAATTGTGTTGCATTGTATTGTGTTGTGTTGTGTTACGTTGCGATGCGTTGCGTTGTGTTGCGTGACATTGTGACCTGTCACATTCATTGTACATCGTCAGTCGTAACGGAAATCATTCATGCAGGAGAGAATAACGAGTTTGTTTACTAGTTATCTTTTTCCAAATTTAGTGTGACTAAATTTAATGTGATATTAGTGGCAATACCGTGATCGAGCATCGTATCTTTGGGTTCATTCCCAAACAGCTAAAATGCGTAACACGGAAGAAATGGCATACTTGGGAATAAAACTGTTTGGGAATAAACCAAAGGGTACGCACTGTGCTCGATCACGATAAACGTCCATAGCATAGCATAGCATACCATACCATACCATACCATAGCATACCATACCATACCATACCATAGCATAGCATATCATAGCATAGCATAGCATAGCATACCACACCATACCATACCATAGCATACCAGACCAGACCAGACCATAGCATATCATAGCATATAGCATCGCATAGCATACCATAGCATACTATAGCATAGCATACCATACCATAGCATAGCATAGCATACCATAGCATACCATACCATAGCATAGCATACCATAGCATAGCATACCATAGCATAGCATACCATAGCATACCATAGCATAGCATAGCATACCATAGCATACCATAGCATACCATAGCATAGCATACCATGCCAACCATACCAGACCAGACCAGACCAGACAATACCATAACATAGCATACCATACCATACCATACCATGCCATACCAGACCATGCCATACCAGACCAGACCAGACCAGACCATGCCATGCCATGCCATGCCATGCCTTACCATAGCATAGCATAGCATAGCATAGCATACATACCATACCACATCGCACCACACCAACCTGTCCTAGATCATACTAAGCCACACTGTATCATACACCTTACCATACCATAGCATAGCATACATACCATACATACCATACATACCATACCACATCGCACCACACCAACCTGTACTAGATCATACTAAGCCATACTGTATCATACACCTTACCATAGCATAGCATAGCATAGCATACATACCATACCACATCGCACCACACCAACCTGTCCTAGATCATACTAAGCAACACTGTATCATACACCATACCATACCATAGCATAGCATACATACCATACATACCATACATACCCATACCACATCGCACCACACCAACCTGTACTAGATCACACTAAGCCACACTGTATCATACACCATAGCATAGCATAGCATAGCATAGCATACCATACATACCATACATACCATACATACCATACCACATCGCACCTCACCAACCTGTCCTAGATCACACTAAGCCATACTGTATCATACACCTTACCATAGCAACTGAGGAAACGGGGGAGGATGAAAGGGGCACAGAAAAAACCCACAATCTTTTATTTGAGTTGTTGAATGCAATGTTGGTGTTTCTTGTGTTCCAGAACTTCAACCCTAAAAATGAACCCAACAAAGAATGACCGAGCTTCAAGAACTGACCAGTCCAACACGTGGAAATCGGCTGACCAGGAGATGAAAGAGGGTCAGTCATCATCAGATGAATTCATTCAACTTAAATGGAAACGTCAACTGCTTGAACGCTTTGAAAAGGAGGAAAATAGCGATTGTTGTGATGTCTGTAAACGCTTGAAGCCAGTTTATATGTCTATGCGATTGCAACTTCAATCAGAGGCTGCTGCATTAAGGAGCAATTATGTCAGCCCTGCGAAGAAAGAAAATGAGCAAGAGAGCCATTCTGCAAGCCCTTGCAAGGAAGAAGATCCACCAAGAAGTCATTCTGCAAGCCCAGAGGAAAAACAAAATCGACCAAGAAGCCATTCTCCAATCCCTTCAGAGAAACAAAATGAGCTAAAAAGTCTTTCTCCAATCCCTTTGGAGAAACAAAATGAGCCGAAAAGTCATTCTTCAGTCCCTGTGGAGAAACAAAATGAGCCACAAAGTCATTCTCCAATCCCTTTGGAGAAACAAAATGAGCCAAAAAGTAATTCTCCAATCCCTTTGGAAAAACAAAATGAGCCACAAAGTAATTCTCCAATCCCTTTGGAAAAACAAAATGAGCCACAAAGTAATTCTCCAATCCCTTTGGAGAAACAAAATGAGCCACAAAGTAATTCTCCAATCCCTTTGGAAAAACAAAATGAGCCACAAAGTCTTTCTCCAATCCCTTTGGAAAAACAAAATGAGCCAAAACGTCATTCTGCAAAACGAGGGAAGAAGCTAAAGCGACGACAATCAAAACCCACTGCACCAAGAAACCAACCCCTGAGCCCTGACAAAAAGAAAATGCTCGTAGATCAGAGCTTGGAAAGTGAAGAAACTGAAGGCCTAAAAATGAACAAGGATGTAGATATTGAAACGACAGAAGACCGTGTTGAAGATGAGACAGGCCAATGGATCTACTGCAAACCAAACCAGCCTCGTTATTTACCGGGACACATGGTGTGGGCAAAGCTATACGGGTGGCCCTGGTTGCCAGCTCTGGTGTGCAACAGAAAAAGCACCCCAGGTGGAAAATACTTCTGCAGGTACTCCAAAGATGCCGATGGTAAGCTTGAGAGAGAAGAGTATTTCGTCATATATTTTGAAGACGGCAAGTCATCAAACTGGTTGAGGCCAAGCGCACTCAAACCTTACGTAGGTCTAAGCAACATGAAAGCACATGCTCAAAGTCGTTTTCTGAGCAAAACTAGAAAAGGCGAGAAGTGGATTTCCTTTTTACATGAGTTCGGACCTTTCCTCGCACCTCCCATATGTACGACGAAAGAGTTTGTAGAAATTGAAAAGAGCCTTAAGGAAGCTCAGAAAGCGTGTCGGATGGGGATTGCAGAGCGAATACACAAATATGTTGACGGTCCATTTTTGGAGAACTCTTGATTTCAGTTCATCTTGAAGCGCTGGTTACTGACACTGAAGACAAGGGTGACTCATTTGTGTTAGTAAGCCTTGAATTAAGGTCATGTTGTAAGTGAAAACCTACCCTGCATTTGGAACTTAGTAAGCCTTGAATTAAGGTCACGTTGTAAGTGAAAACCTACCCTGCATTTGGAACTTAGTAAGCCTTGAATTAAGGTCACGTTGTAAGTGAAAACCTACCCTGCATTTGGAACTTAGTAAGCCTTGAATGAAGGTCATGTTGTAAGTGAAAACCTACCCTGCATTTGGAACTTAGTAAGCCTTGAATTAAGGTCATGTTGTAAGTGAAAACCTACCCTGCATTTGGAACTTAGTAAGCCTTGAATTAAGGTCATGTTGTAAGTGAAAACCTACCCTGCATTTGGAACTTAGTAAGCCTTGAATTAAGGTCATGTTGTAAGTGAAAACCTACCCTGCATTTGGAACTTAGTAAGCCTTGAATTAAGGTCATGTTGTAAGTGAAAACCTACCCTGGATTTGGAACTTAGTAAGCCTTGAATTAAGGTCATGTTGTAAGTGAAAACCTACCCTGCATTTGGAACTTAGTAAGCCTTGAATGAAGGTCATGTTGTAAGTGAAAACCTACCCTGCATTTGGAACTTAGTAAGCCTTGAATTAAGGTCATGTTGTAAGTGAAAACCTACCCTGCATTTGGAACTTAGTAAGCCTTGAATTAAGGTCATGTTGTAAGTGAAAACCTACCCTGCATTTGGAACTTAGTAAGCCTTGAATTAAGGTCATGTTGTAAGTGAAAACCTACCCTGCATTTGGAACTTAGTAAGCCTTGAATTAAGGTCATGTTGTAAGTGAAAACCTACCCTGGATTTGGAACTTAGTAAGCCTTGAATTAAGGTCATGTTGTAAGTGAAAACCTACCCTGTATTTGTTCACAGTATACTCGTTGACCTACCGACAAAAAACATGGACAAAGAAGCACCATAGCCTACTACATTAAATATATATATATTATTTTATTTGCCGTTTGTAAACCTAAAACTTATATTCCTCAGAAAATGGGGTTTCGTTTAGTTTTGTTCTTTTGTTTATAATAATCAAACGTTCACAAAGACAATGCACTCAAAAACATTAATAAAACCGTTAAAGGGAAATTGCAAACATTAATAACAAAAACGGGTATATCATACACCCTTTTGTGGTTTAGGGGTTAGATGTTTTAAAACAATTTTTAACTGCTATCATCGGTTTTAAGGTTAACAGTACGTAAGTTAGAAACTTCTTTTAAACTGTGTTCATTTTATGCACTCGCTGAGCAAAACAGTTGCCATAAATTATAAACCAAATGTGTGTGTGTGTGTGTGTGTGTGTGTGTGTGTGTGTGTGTGTGTGTGTGTGTGTGTGTGTATGTGTGTGTGTATGTGTGTGTGTGTTTCTGTGTGTGTTTGTGTGTGTGGTGGGGTTGTGGTTTTTGTGTGTGTGTGTGTGTGTGTGTGTGTGTGTGTGTGTGTGTGTGTGTGTGTGTGTGTGTGTGTGTGTGTGTGTGTGTGTGTGTGTGTGTGTGTGTGTGTGTGTCCTTCATCAAAAGGGAACGTCCTTTCTCTGTAGAAAAAAGCTATAAAAAAAATAAAGGTAAAGTTATCACTGGCACTTGATACTTGCAAGTTAGATATACACAAGGCCAAGGAGACCATCCCCACTTATTGTCCTTAACAAGCAGAAGGGAATTATACCCCACAAAATCTTTAAAAAATTGTTCCTTTCACACTTCATTTTTTGTAAGACATATTTCATAAAATTGTAATGAATACTTTCACCCTACTTACTTTTAAAAAAAAATATTTTCAGTGGACTGATTTGTCACTATCCTTATTACATTAGATGGTTTCTTTATTGTTTCATATTAGATCAACTGTCTTATCGTGCTTACATGTGTGGATTTATAGAGCGTTTTGACGCAGAATATCACTTCTAGAGAAGTAATTATACACACGAGAAGTCGAGCAATTTTTAAATAAGTTAAATTAAAAAGTAGACATGTGCTTGGGATAAACCTATTACTAATGTATCCTACCTTGCGCAACAAAGACGAATGTTATCATAAGAGAGCAGTAAGAACAAATCCAATTCTAGAGCCTCCTCATATTTAGACACATGATAACGATTGGCCTGTTATAAACGCAATAAACATGAACAGAAGAACCGATCTGTCTCTGTTTCTTGTTTTGCTTGTTTTCAACTTGCGAGTGAGAGGAACATGACGAATGTATGTGTGGGGAGACAGAAAGAGACAGACGTACAGGCAAGCAGAGAGACAGAGAGGGAGAGGGAGAGAGAGAGAGAGTGTGTGACAGAGAGAGACAGAGAGATTGGGAAAGGAATGGATAAGTTCTTAAAGACCCCCCACGTCACGTGTCACATTCCCTCTTATGCTAGGGAAGATTTCTTAAAGATCCACCATGTCACGTGTCAAAATCACGGGTTTCACGTGTTTTCCCTCTTATAGCTGGTAATAAATCTTAAGAAATCTTCCTAGCATAAGATGAGATGTGACACGTGATGTGGGGGGTCTTTAAGATTTCTTACCAGTTATAAGAGGGTAAACACGTGAAAACCATGATTTTGACACGCGACGTGCTGGGTCTTTAAACATTAGCATCTGTTGATAAAACAAACAGGATGACAGAGCCATATAAAGTGTACTCCCAGTTACTGATTATAGCAAAGGGAGATAATTTCGACTTTTGTGTCATTGTGGATTTTGTTGTTTTGTTATAAAAATAAAGTTCTGCATCGGTATGACAACACCCAGACATTAATTATTTTACAACAACAAAAATCTTGTATGACGCTTTCTCACTGTACCAGGTTTAATTGAAACCCATCCCTTACCTTTTAAAAAAATCCGATTCTCTTTAATATTCAATTTTGACTCACTGGGATCACGTTGATATGGCTTGCCGTTCTGTTAATGTGACATCACAGTTCGGCATCTGATTTTATCCAGATTTCATACTCAGATTATATACATATCTGTATCGTTAAAAATTTGGGACTTTCCTGGAGTTGCACTGCCTCCGGGCATTGCCTCCAGGATCGTTCCCACCATCTTTATATCAACTAATGTCCCATATGTATCTGTTTCAGACCGGAGGACGTTAAACGGATTTTCACTCACACACAGGTCGCAGATTCCCATACTTATCTGTATTGTTAAAAATTCGGGACTTTAATGGTGTTGCACTGCCTCCGGGCATTGCCTCCAGTATCGTTCCCACCATCTTTATATCTACTAAACCCACTGCGCCAAGAAACCAACCCCTGAGCCCTGACAAAAAGAAAATGCTCGTAGATCAGAGCTTGGAAAGTGAAGAAACCGAAGGCCTAAAAATGAACAAGGATGTAGATCTTGAAACGACAGAAGACCGTGTTGAAGATGAGACAGGCCAATGGATCTACTGCAAACCAAACCAGCCTCGTTCTTTACCGGGACGTTACAAAGAAATTCTTCAGATCGCAGTTCCGGGAAGATCCAGTCTTCAGGAACACTGTCCATGAGAGTCAACGACTAATTGTACGCTAAACTCACCTTCATCCGGATTGCATCTTCAAGGCCTAAACGTATTAAACAACATTTTGTTATGATCGGTCCAGTGGTTTAGCTAAGTGCCATGACACGGAATATATATTTTGATCATTCAAACACGGACATGCCCACATACATACAACTACACACATTATACATTCGTATGTCCATATACTCGAGGGCAAAAGAAACGCAAATGAAACGCGACATTTTCAAACGCTGTTTTCTATGAAAGGCCAGATGTGTACAAATTATCTACTCTATTGTAGCTTATTCAATAGGAAAAATAGCTATTAAATACACACACAAACGTGTTTAATAATGTCATCATCAATATTGAATAGGAAAAGTAAAGAATCCAAAATAAAAACAATTATTTTCAGGACTATCGGTTTATAATTGTTTACTGCGCTTTTCTATTTAATAGAACAACAGCAGTATTGAATAGACGCAATCTCATGTACTCCCGGTTCTTTTAGAACTCGGAGTACAACTTCCTTGGATGAGGTAAAAACCTCTCCCTCTCAGAAACAAAGCAAGTTTAAAGACCTATCACGTCACGTGTCAAAATCACGGGTTTCACGTGTTTTCCCTCTCAAAGCTGGTAAGAAATCTTGTTTTGACCAGGTTTGACGCCCATACAAATGCTCCCCAATTCAAACCGAAACATCATTTTAAAGATAAGCCTCAATTTGATGTTGGGGACATTTGTATGTGGGTCACAGCTACCCAGAAAAAAAACCAAGGGACTTAATCGTGGTGGGTCAGTGTATCTTTAAGAAATCTTCCGGTAAAGGTCAAGATATGCCACCCCCCCCCCCCCCCCTACATTTCTCGGTTAATTCTATTTTTCCGTTTTTGCCTTTCTTACCATACATAAAGCTGTATTTTAGGAACATTTTCACCAAATTATCTTTTTGGAATACTAACCCTAACCCTAACCCTAACCCTTCCGTGTCATGGCACCCTATAAGACGGGAAAACGCAAGGAAACACAACTGTGACAAATCGCGGTGTACTGCAGTACATAGTGGGGGGTAGGGTTAGGTTTAGGGCTAGGGTTAGGGCTAGGGTTAGTATTCCAAAAAGATAATTACCTAAAAATGTTCCTAAAATGCACCTTTATGTATGATCTTCCTAGCATAAGAGGGAATGTGACACGTGGGGGTCTTTAAAAAACAAGTTTTTCGTAACCGATAATTTTCACGCTCTGCACGTGCTTGGTTCGTTTTTTTCTCCTTTTTTGTTATAAATTGCCTGAGCATCGCTTAGAACGGTTTGAACAGAATCAAATCCTCAAGGACTGTCTCATTCTTCAATAGACCGTATTCGGTTCAACTTGCGCTTCTGCGAAAGAGAAAGAGTTTTGTCGCGCGTAGGTTTTCAACATTGCAAGATCAGCTTGGAGAGAAGGTAAGAAGTATGGAAGAGGTTTGGGGTACGGGCCCGTATCTCACATTGTCCAGGCTACGGGTACGGCGCTCAATCAAGGGACGCATAAATTGTGCGCAAATGTCTTTTATTTATTAAAAAAAACCTACTAATATTAACTCTGACATGTTCCTAACCCTATTCCTTTACCAAGATGCGTTAAATATACGAAATAAGAAAATAGCATTTGGTTGACGAAAAATTCCACTAGGGAGAGTTACTATCCTAGCCACTGTGAAGAAGTATTATCCATTATATCCATTATTATTATTATTATTATTATTATTATTATCATTATTATTATTATTATCATCATCATTATATATGACTATATTATGGGCCCCATTTGGCCCTTTCCCCTGTCACCCTTTCTTTGATATTTGCCGAGTGCCTCCGAGAGCAAGCTCCCTTAAAGGAGCACCCTGACGGATGAGGTTTTTGCAACACAAACACGTCGAGATCACCAGAAAGACAGCCGTTTCAAGGATCGGAACATTCACTTTGCTCTGGTTTCCCAAAATCAAACCGTCAAAACAGTGATTCCTCCTTGGCGGAGTTGCCGGAGATAGAAGCCAGTTTAGATAGGGTGGTTGAAGCTTATTCTTCTTTGTAGTGCAGTAAAAAAGAATTGGACCTATTTCCTTTGTTGTGAGCGAAACTCCTTTTAGTAAAATGTAAATGAAAAGGCTAGTATTGTGGATTTTTTTAAGTGACTCAGGCGGCCATTGGAAAAGAGAAGGCACACCTCTTCTCTTTCACTGAAAGAATTTGACATACAGCACCTCCGCCAAGGATGAATCGCCGATTTGACGGTTTGATTTATAGGAAACCAGAGCCAAGTGAGTGTTGCTATCTCTGTAAGGTTGTTTTTTCCTGGTGATCTCGACGTGTTTCTTGCAAAAACTCATCCGTCAGGGTGCCCCTTTAAAGGGCCAGCCACACGTCAACTAAAAACATGTCATATATTGAAAGGCTAAAGGGCTTCGCACACTAGCGTCAAGATCTCGAGATCGCGGCGATTTTTTGCTGCAAGGCGCAGTTTGATGCGCCGCTTGCGTGTGAGAGATTCGCGGCGCAGCAGGATTTTTGATGCGTAGCTGCGCGATTTTGTGTTGCTCGAGAATAGATGCGGCTCTAATTTTGATGCTCAAGATCGCAGAGATCGTGAAACTAGCCAATCACAACGGACGGAAGGACCATAACTCAGATTGAAGAAAAAAAATACTGTTGTTTCTAAGAGGAGGTTTGACGCTAGAGTAATCTTTCCTTGCTTTCCAAATAAGGAAGTTCGAGCGACAAGAGGCGAAGCGACAAGAGTCGTGTGTGAGAACACCACTGCCTCGCTACAATGTGTGCTGTGATGCAGGCGTCAACGCGTCAAGGCGTTGCTCTGAGAAACAATTGACGCCTGATGCTAGTGTGCGAAGCCCTTAAGACACCTAAACTTGCACTCTCTTAAGGGTAGGAGGTTGAGAGGCAGCCTTATACAAACTTATAAGATCTTCCATGGTATTGATGACATCAATTTTGAAACTTTCTTTTCTGTTCCACAATTTAACATCACTAGAAAGTCAGAAGGCAAAATCTTTAGTAGACATTGTCAAAGTAATAGAAGAAAATTTTCATTTTCTTAGAGTTGCCGTTCATTGGAATGAACTAAGTACTATCATCAAGGTTGCACCTAATATTAACACCTTTAAAAAATCTTCTGGATTCCAGTCAGAAATGTCAGTCTTTTTAATGATTTTGACTGATTGTCCTTCAAAAACTTGCTCAGACCCAAAATAATTTTTGCAACGTCATTGCCAAAGAGGGAACGATATATAGGCCGCGAGGCCTAGGCTTAAGAGCCTGTCCCTACTATTACTACTACTACTACTACTACTACTACTACTACTACTACTACTACTACTACTACTACTACTACTACGATACGATCACGTGATCTGGATGCGCCAATCACATTTGTTCTTGGAGACCACGTGATCGAATCGTATTGTACAGTCGTGCGATTTTAGTGGACGTGTGTCTGGCCCTTAAGGGTCCTGAATACCCCAATACGATACGATTGTGACGATGTCTGTGAATCATGATTCACGTGAAATGCTTCCGTCTAAAAATAACTTATTGCTTTCATTCACTATGCGTATGAAAACAGCAATAGTGGTGTAGAGTGGCACAGCGGTAGCGCGTTCGCTTCGTGTCAAGTAAACCCGTGTTCGAACCTGGGTACAGGGGATTTTTTCCTCTCATTCTACACTAGGCCTTAACGGTCTGAACGTGGAGTCTTTCGGATGAGACGATAAACCGAGGTCCCGTGTGCCCATGCACTTAGCATACGTTAAACCCAGTGGCAACGAAAAAGTTGTCATTTGGTCAAAATTTACCCCCCCCCCCTCCCTCATCATGACAAAAATCGCATGCAAAAAAACAAACAAACAAAAATTGGGTGGCGCGCCTCTGGCTGCGACGCGCTCTCCAGGTGGGAGCAACCCGAATTTCACAGAGACGCCTCTGTGACTATAAAGTACCTAATACCTAATACCTAATAATACACGAATTCAATCAAATATCCTAGGTCAAAATGATGTTTTACGTCCTCTCGGTCATAGACACATATGGGACATTTGTAAATACAAAGATGGTGGGAACAATACTGGCTGCAATGCCCGGAGGCAGTACAACACCAGTAGTAAAGTCCCGAGTTTTTAACAATATAGATAGGTGTAGCGGTAACCACGCCTCGGTTAAACCTCATCGGCTATGGTACCGCCACATGATGTACAATATAAAAATATCCGATACAAAAATTAAATATTTTATCAGAAACGTGTACGGGAGACTGAAAATTTTGTGAACGTAACTAGTAGAATTCCATCATATTAATTTAACCCTCTCACCGCCAAAGTCGCATTTTAGCACCACAGTGATTTAACACCTATGTCACTAAAAGGCATCAAATTGGGGGTCTATAATCCAAAGTCCCTATTGTCTTAGTTTTGGGAAGTAAGGATAGACCTTATGTTATATGATGTGACAGAATAATCCGCAAAGCTGCAGATGGATTTTGTTCTCTACCCAGGTACACTTGTCTTTATGGATATTTTTGGCTGAAATATGTGTGGCGGTGAAAGGGTTAAACGTTAACATTTCACGTCAATCCTGTCTCACAAAAGTCAAAATCGGATCGTAGTGAACCGAATCGTATGCAGTGCAGCAGGCAAGGAGTGCCATTTCAACCTTTCAATCAGTTTTCTTTCGTACTGGTTTCCATCTTGTCCTTAAAGACACATACTGACGCACCACGATTAAGTCCCTTGGTGGTTGTTTTCTGGGTAGCTGTGACCCACATGCAAATGTCCCCAACTTCAAATTGAGGCTGCTCTTTAAAATGTTTCGGTTTGAATTTTGGGGCATTTGTATGGGAGTCAAACCTGGTCAAAACAAGATTTATTTCCAGCTATAAGAGGGAAAACACGTGAAACCCGTGATTTTGACACGTGATCTGGTGGATATTTAACTGCAGTGTTTCTAGTAAGAGAAGATAATCAAGTGACGGAGAGAGCAGACCAGTCTTTTCCTTTGCTTATGGAAATTCTACCCCCACCCCCGACCGACCCACCCCAAACCCCGCTGCAATATTATTACATTTTAGCCCGAAAATACTCTCCTCTGTCCCCAAAGCCTTGAACAGTCTCAGTTTTATCCAGCCGCCATCTTTCCGCGAAGCCCCCTAACGCTGGTTTCCCATCATCCTTTTTTCACCACAGTTAAAGACCCACCAGATCGCGTGTCAAAATCACGGGTTTCTACTCTATGCCAAACCATACTATACCATATTACACTTACACCACAATAAATGGATAACGTGCAATGCAGGCCACCACACTGGGGAGAGGGGGGAGGGGGTGGCACGATAAAGCTAAGTCATCTATAGCTGATTTTCGAAGGCTATTTTTTCTGTTTCAGAAATCCACTACCACAGATGAAAAAAGCATTGCTAAAACGATTATCCAGAGCTAACAAGCCGGGTAAATCAACGGATCACGAGAAGAGAATGGGCCAGTCGTCATCGTCAGAGGAATATGTCCAGGTTAAATGGGAAGATGTACGTCCAGTTCTTCAATGCTACAAAACCGTGCGGTCCCTTTACAATGTGCATAAACACCGACTCGCATCAGAGGTTACTCCATCAGGGAGCCGCTCCATCAACACTGAGAAGAAACCGAATCAACGAGGGAGTCCTGTTGCTAGTCATTGGGAGAAACGACCAGATTCAGGAGGCCCTCCTAGCAGCCCTGAGAAGAAATCGAATCAACGAGGGAGTCCTGTTGCTAGTCATTGGGAGAAACGACCAGATTCAGGAGGCCCTCCTAGCAGCCCTGAGAAGAAATCGAATCAACGAGGGAGTCCTGTTGCTAGTCATTGGGAGAAACGACCAGATTCAGGAGGCCCTCCTAGCAGCCCTGAGAAGAAATCGAATCAACGAGGGAGTCCTGTTGCTAGTCATTGGGAGAAACGACCAGATTCAGGAGGCCCTCCTAGCAGCCCTGAGAAGAAATCGAATCAACGAGGGAGTCCTGCTGCTAGTCATTGGGAGAAACGACCTGAATCAGCGGGCCCTTCTAGCAGCCCTGGAAAGAAACGAAACCGATCGCTTTCCAAGGTTACCGCAGTGGAAAAGAACCAGCCTGGAAGCCATGGGAAGAGATTTCGCTTTGATGTGGATGCAGAACATGCGGATGAAAACTCTGAAATGGACAAGGGTGCCGGAAAGGAGACGCCATCAGATGAGATTCAAAAGAGAGATGAGAAAGGCACGTTATGGACTTATTGTGCTCCAAAGCCGCCTCGCTATTTGCAGGGGCACATGGTGTGGGCGAAATGCGAAAGGTGGCCCTGGTGGCCCGCTCTGGTGTGCAACAGTGGAGACTCCCCAGAGACCAGGTTCTACTACCGCTACGCCAAAGACGACGAGGGCATGGTTGAGGAGGAGCAGTACCACGTACAGTACTTCTATGATACGGAAACCATGATAGACTGGTTAAACCCGGGTGAACACATGCCTTACAAAGGAATAGACAAAATGAAATCGTATGCTCGAGAGTTGGAGCGAAAACTTAGGAATAAAGACAAGGAGACCAAGGACACATTTGTAAAGGATTATGGCCCTCTCCTTCACAAGTCCCATGCCGTGTATAAACAGTTAAAAGGCGACCTGGGGGTAGCTGAAAATGCATACGAGACGTATAAGAAACACCCAGATTGTCGAATACCCGTATACGTTGATGATACCCAAGTGCAGACATCTTGATTCCAGTGTTTTTAAGGACCGGTTTGGTTGTTTGGTGTGGTCTGTCCACGACAGCTAGTGAGTCTTTTGTACACGGGTGAATCATGTGTGTGAAGCCCTAGAGATTGTTCTGCAGGTAAACCCACGGAAGTTATCTAGAGGGTTTAGTATCTTGAAATGTGTACAGTATACACTGCTCCACAGAAGATGGACAAAAAAGCACTATTATTTTACATTTACATATGATCTATTTTTTCAGCTTATACGTCTAAATGTTATATTCTTCAGAAGGATATGGGGGAGCTATTTGTATTCTCTTGACCGCAGAAACATTCTACGAGCGTGGTGTACAGTACGGTGACTAGTTAAGAAAAAGAAGAAATTATCTTAACGCTTACTGGAAAGCTGAGATAAACTACAAATAAAATGAAATACACATGTTCTTTATATTACACAATTTTTAAAATAAGCATTCACTGTTAAACCCAGAGCTTGAAATCTTAGGTCTTGGGGGTTTATTTGCATTATTTTTATGCATGACGTTTTCTTTGAAATTTGAAACTGGTGTACATTTGTGGCAATCGCCTTTTTATTCTCTATATTTTTCTTCGTCAGATTCATTGTTAGTAAAAAGCAGAAAATAAAATAATACAGTGAGAAAAAAAGTTTTAAATTAAATTTTTATTCGATAGACATTAAAAAAAAATTAAATGACAACTTTTAATAGCTGGATATTTTTAATTCATGGTTTGACTTTTCAAAATATTTTCAATTATGTTTGTGGTTTGATCTGCCGTCATTTTGCAAGTGTGCCTTTCCATATCACACCTTTAATGGTTTGATTTTCATTGTCATGTCCTGTTATTTTGAACATGATTTTCATTGTCATGTCCTGTCGTTTTGAACGTGATTTTCGTTGTTTGATCAAATATTATAGGCAGTTTACCATTATGTTTGGATGCACAGATTTCCGTCAATATTATTCCAGTTTTACTCGCAAGAAATTGAGCTTGTTCTTTTGTGACAAAACCAGAAGATAAACTCAAACTTATAAGTTACAAAGCTGCTCTGGACAGAATTTATGTCACGTATCGTATGTTGTATTACAAGATGGAAAAGAAATGTTTCAAATTTTGTTTCGGAAAAACGTATTTGAATTCCAGATTTCTATTAACGGATACACTGGCCTAAACATATTTTGATTATAAGAGACGTGTATTTTGCTTGTTTGATTCACTTCTACAGGAATGTATTATTTTCGCTGTAGGCTCGTGTGTTTATATTAGAATGTATATATTATGTCTGTGTAAGAGAAAAGGACACAGGAAAAATGAAATGATAAGAATAAAGGGGACATAAAAATATGCTTCGTAAGCCTTATAATTTCCTGTCGGGGGAAATTTGTCTATTTAAAAATGTTTTGAAACACAGGTTGTTATTTTTCTTAGCCAGTTTTTATTCGTACTTTTTTTTTATGTCAAGCAGTTCATTATACCAACACAATGAATCACTCTGTTTTGTCGTCGTCGTCGACTTAGAGAGTGAGAGAGAGAGAGAGAGAGAGAGAGAGAGAGAGAGAGAGAGAGAGAGAGGGGGAGAGAGAGAGAGAGAGAGAGAGAGAGAGAGAGAGAGACGAAATACGAAATACGAATGTTTTATTGAGGGTAAAAAGGATAAGCTACAATAGCTTCTTTACACCTTGCCCTCTCACTCACACATTCATACCATGCATCAAGCAAAGAAAATTTGACATAAAACAATCGTCAAGAAAATGGAACAAAAATTGGCACATGAAATAATTGAAAAAGAAATCCAAAATGGGATTTAAAGCAAACATGGATAATACTTAACAATGGTGAACTTGAATTGGTAGTTTAAATTGAGTACGAAAAAAGGGAAACCATTTTGAGACAATGAC
>CM065707.1:23541460-23581460 GCA_017654935.2 Phymorhynchus buccinoides
ATCACTATGGCACACCCTGATAAGCAAGATGTCCAAGTCCTCACCCACTCATTCCCCAGACCTAACTTGATCCAGTGCAGCTTCTGGTTATACATCTTATTAGAAAATTTAGCAACATAATAAAAAATATTCTCCAGTCTAAGGCCTGCAAAAGCAGCGCTTTCACAGCTCCACGCCTTTTTCTGTCGGAGTACAAAAAGTACTTTAAGCAAAGCCAAAACGGTTGAAAATGTGTGTGGTTATCAGAAAAATGGTAGCGAGCAGAAACGTGAAAGTTTCATGTATCTTCTTCGCTAGGTTATTATTTTTACCACACTCGGGACGTGATTTATTGAATTGTGTCAATACAATGCTTTTTATTTTTACTGTTCCAGAATTCCAGAAAATGAGCTCAGCACAGAGAAGTCAATCTTCAGGAACCAAGAAGCCCCATGCCTCGAAATCAGCTGGTCAAGAGAAGCGAGAGGGTCAAATTCCACCGGTGTATATTTCAATTGAATGGAAACATGTAGGTCAACTTATTCGAAGCTTTACAGCAAATGAAATGAATACTGATTGTTGTAATGTCTGCAAACATGTGATGCCAATATATGAGATTGTACAAGGATGGTTCCCGCGAAATCCTGATATATTAAGGAGCGATTCTTCCAGCCCTGAAAGCAACCAGCTTACAACCAGTAGCCATTCATCCAGCCCTGTAAATAGCCAACCTAAATCAAGGAACCATTCTTCCAGCTCTCGGAAGAAACGAGGTGAGCCAAGGGGTCATTCTAACAGCCCTGAGAAGCATGAAAATCTGTCAAGAAACCATTCAGCCAGCCGTGGGGAGAAAACCAAACGGCCCCACCCTCCTAGGGACCAGTCACCAAGCCCTGAGAAGAAAAAGCCCGTACGTGAGAGCTTCGAAATAGAACATGGAAGCCTGGACGTGGTGGACAGGGGCAACAAAAGGGTTGAAGAGAAGATAGACAACTGGTGGTACAAAGATCCAGACCCGGCTCTTTATTTCCGTGGGGAAATGGCGTGGGCAAAATGTGATGGGTGGCCTTGGTGGCCAGTTTTGATGTGCAACAGCGAAAAGTCCCCATTCAGCGATTACTATTACCGCTGCATCAAGAATGACCAGGGCGAGCCTGAGAAAGAAGAGTTTTTCGTCCAATATTTCGATGAAAACACGTCTGCAGACTGGGTGAAACCAAGCAGACTCCGAATGTACGCAGGGGAGTCCGATATGAGAGAATTTGCTCAAAAACGATTGGACGAAGCAGTTGGAAAAAGAAATAGGCAAAAGGTTGAGAGACATTATGGACCGTTTCTTGAAGAGCCCGTTTATGCTGCTAAAGTCTTTGAAAGAATACATGACTGGCTCAAAAAAGCTAAGAAAGCATATCAAATGAGCGAAGATGAGCGAATATCCAAATACGTTGGCCACCCAATTTAGAAGCATACTTCTTGAATGTTATCAGTTCTTCCTGAAACGCTGGAGATGGCAGTTTTGGGTCTGTCAATTTACAGCTGGTGACATTATGCACGAGGGTGAACCATTTGTGCTGAGCCCTCAAGATGTGTTTGAAGGCATGAAGACGTGTATCCTGGAAATTGTACAGGTTTCCTCTTCTTTGTTTTTTTCCCAGAGACGATGTAGCACAAAGAAGTGCTATACATTACAAAATACATAAGATCTACATTGAAGTTTCTACATCTATATTTTATATTATTCAGAAGGATGTGTTTCACCTATTTGTGTTCTCTTCATTACAGAAACGAAAATTGTACAAACACAATATATAAAAAAAATAGGTAATCAATGAAAAAGGGAGCGGAAGTTAAACGCGTACTGGAAATATTGTTCGCTGCGTGTTGATTGGCAATGATTTTTGCACTCGAACTTTAGAATGTGACAATGCTTTGCTAAATATAAAAATTATGAACATGACTTTTAACAGTTCGGCTATTGGTGGTTTTGGTTTTTTAGTGTCCGTTTTTATCATATTTGCACCTTAGGGGAAGACGGGGTAAAAAGCGCATGGGCGGGTAAGAAGCCCACCCCAATTATCTCATGAAATGAAGCAAATTTCAGTCTCATTTTGCCCATGAGACGAGCCTTAATGTCTAGCATTCGTCTCATGGGCAAATTTGACTGACATTTTCTTTATTTCATGAGATAATTGGGGTGGGCTTCTTGCCCGCCCATGCGCTTTTTACCCCGTCTTCCCCTATTTGTAACAACATATTAGTCATTCTGACATTATGTGTGGACGCGCAGATTTCATTAATGAACAATTTATCGCAATAAATTGAGCTTATGTTACGACAAATGTAAAATATACACTCAAGGTTATAGGTTACTCTGTTGCTCTGGAAAGAATTCATAAGTCACGTGTCGTGCATTGTACTAGAAGATAGAGGGAAATATTTCAATGCGTTTTTAATAAGAAATTTATTTGAAATCCAGATCGCCATTCGTCACATAGATATACAATGGTATAATTGTATTGTAAACATAAACTGCCTGCACATAAATCATCGCATCTTAGTTTCGCTTCCCCCCCCCCCATTCATGTAGGAATAGTATCAGTTGTTTTGTAACCGTGTGTGTGTGTGTGTGTGTGTGTGTGTGTGTGTGTGTGTGTGTGTGTGCGTGCGTGCGTGCGTGTGCGCGTGTGCGTGCGCGTGCGTGCGTGCGTGTGTGTGTGTGTGTGTGTGTGTGTGTGTGTGTGTGTGTGTGTGTGTGTGTGTGTTAGTGTGTGTGTGTCAGTGTATTTCATATTATTACTATGTGTGTGTAGGAGGGAAGGAGAAGACAGACCTAAATGACGAAAAAAAATGCATAAAGGAATATATTACGTAAGCCTTATAATTTCCTGCAGGGGAAGATTTGTTTATTATATAAAAGGGGGGTTAGAAAATACATGATATGATTATTTATCATTTCCTAACTTAGGCGGCTTATATCCAATGTTTTATATGTCAAAATGTACGTCGGTTTATTATACTAGAACAATGGGTCACTTCCAAGTTCAAGTTCAAGTATACATTAATATCTCCAAAAGAGAAATTCAGGTTAGGTGCAACAACGTGACAGAAATACAACATAACTGAAAAACCCCATTAATCAAACGTGTGAAACAAAATTATACCAAACAAATAATTAATTTCTTCTTTGTTGTCGCCTTCCATTAGAGAGAGAGAGAGAGAGAGAGAGAGAGAGAGAGAGAGAGAGAGAGAGAGAGAGTGAGAGAGTGAGCGAGAGAGAGAGAGAGAGAGAGAGAGAGAGAGAGAGAGAGAGAGAGAGAGAGAGAGAGAGAGAGAGAGAGAGAGAGAGAGAGAGAGAGAGAGAGAGAGAGAGAGAGAGAGAGAGGACGAGAGAGAGAGAGAGAGTCAAATTCAGCTAGCTTTCACTGCATTTATTCCAGCTTTTTATACGTAAATGTTTATGTCAAGCAGTTAATTACACCAACACCAAGTCGTCGACTTTGTGTGAGAGAGAGAGAGAGAGAGAGAGAGAGAGAGAGAGAGAGAGAGAGAGAGAGAGAGAGAGAGAGAGAGAGAGAGAGAGAGAGAGAGAGAGAGAGAGAGAGAGAGATCAAATCAAATCAAATCAAATAGATTTTGTATTGCCATTAGCATACATAAGCCTTTATGGCAAGGGGATACTGTCAAATAACATAGATCATTTTAGTAGGCAAATAAAGAAAATCAGTCTATTCTTAATGAAAGAAACAATAATGCAAAAAAAGACAACTATTTAGAAATAAAACCAAATAAAATTAAAATAAAATTTCCTGTAGGGGAAGATTTGTCCATTTAAACACGTTTTAAAACACACGTTGTTACCATTTTTCTTAGCTAGCTTTCACGGCATTTATTCCAGGTTTTATACGTAAATGTTTATGTCAAGCAGTTCATTATACCAACACAATGGATCACTTTCTGCTTTGTTGTCGTCGTCGACTTTGAGAGAGAGAGAGAGAGAGAGAGAGAGAGAGAGAGAGAGAGAGAGAGAGAGAGAGAGAGAGAGAGAGAGAGAGAGAGAGAGAGAGAGAGAGAGCGAGAGAGAGAGAGAGAGAGAGAGAGAGAGAGAGAGAGAGAGAGATCGATCAGGATCAGCTTAGTCTTTGGCAAAGGAATGCGTTTGACTCTACATCACCAAAGCCTTAGCATAGGGAATGGGGATGCCTCTTGGGCAAGTTATCTCCACCATGAACGACTTCCAGCCATGCTTTCAAAATAATCAGTAGTTGCATCCTCTGCTCTCCGGCAGACAAGATGGACCAGCACAAAGGCCTGTTACAACTTCTACTGTTCAACTACAAACTTTTGTCGTAGCCTTGGTAAGGCATCAAGGAAGCCACAACCTTAGTTTCTCAGCAACGCAAGAAACCATCCTGAAAGAATAGGACCGCTCAACTGCGGGAGCAATAAGCAATCAACATTAGGGGAAGACGGGGTAAAGAGCCCATGGTCATGAAATGAAGCAAATTTAAGTCAAATTTTGACCATGAGACGAACGCTAAACATTAACACTCGTCTCATGGGCAAAATTTGACTGAAATTTTCTTCATTTCACGAGATAATTGGCATGGGCTTCTTACCCGCCCATGGGCTTTTTACCCCGTCTTACCCTATCACACGCGGAACTGGTGGTAAAGAGCTTAAAGACCCACCAGATCACGTGTCAAAATCACGGGTTTCGCGGGTTTTCCCTCTGATAGCTGGTACGAAATTTTGTTTTGACCAAGTTTGACTCCCATACAAATGCCCCCCAAATTGAAAACGAAACGTAATTTTAAAGAACAGCCTCAATTTGAAGTTGGGGGCATTTGTATGTGGGTCACAGCTACCCATGAAAAAAGCACAAGGGACTTAATCTTGGTGGCTCAATGTGTCTTTAAGTTTCCTCATCCTCATCCTCA
This sequence comes from Phymorhynchus buccinoides, assembly GCA_017654935.2. Classification (NCBI taxonomy): domain Eukaryota; kingdom Metazoa; phylum Mollusca; class Gastropoda; order Neogastropoda; family Raphitomidae; genus Phymorhynchus; species Phymorhynchus buccinoides. Next base: position 23,546,377 of record CM065707.1, read on the forward strand.
CCCACCACAAAAAAAAATTCTTTTGATAAAAAAAATAAATAAAAAGAAGTCACAACCACAACCTCAGAGAGAGAGAGAGAGAGAGAGAGAGAGAGAGAGAGAGAGAGAGAGAGAGAGAGAGAGAGAGAGAGAGAGAGAAATAATGAATTTTATTTATTTATTCATTTAATTATTTATCTTTTCGTTTGTTTCTTGTGTAGTATTGTTTGTTGTGTTAAAAAGACACTCACTTGGTTATGTCCCATATGTGTCTACCCGGGTCGAGAGGACGTAAAACACCAAAATTCATTCACTCACTTGGTTAATTTCCAATTATATCAAAATATCTGGTATAAAACATTTGAGAAACTGAGAAAGAAACAAAGGAAGAAACAAAGAAAGGAGTAGAAAGAAAGAAAAGCAAGATGAAACAAGCGCGAAATCGCAATAGTTTGTGGCACGCGGTCTATTTTTACCACTCCAATCATGAGTTACCTCCCCTGGCTTTTCAATAATTTTAATCTGTAAACCAGAATGTTATCTCTGCACCATTTCGTAACTTTTTATATCTTTTGGAAAACATTTAAAACTATGTATCCTACTTATGCTCATCGAAAGAAGCACCGCATACTCGTCGTGTCTGTTGTAGTGTCTGTATTACGTATGTTTATTATTTTGTACGCTTTTAAAATACATCATTTTAAAGAGCGGCCTCAATTAATTTTGAAGTGTAGTCTCGATGATATATAATTGTAGCGGTGCCATAGCCGAAGAGGTTTACCCGAGGCGTGGTTACCGCTACACCTATCTATTAATAAAAAAAATCGGGACTTTACTGGTTTCGTACTGCCTCCGGGCATTGCCTCCAGTATTGTTCCCACCATATTTGTATTTACAAATGTCCCATATGTGTCTGATTCAGACCAAGAGGACGTAAAACACCATTTTCGTCGTGTAGCCTCGATTTGAAGTGCGACATTTTGTCAAAATGTGCGACAATTTTGGACCGACAGACCGACCGACCGACAAAGCGAGTTATAGGTTTGTGGCTTGAGCCACAAACAATAAAGAAATAAAGAAGGGACACAAAGAAAAGAAAGAAATTAAATTTAAAACAAAAGAAAGAAAAAATCGGAAGGGAAATTTCTTCAAACACACACCTACACTACACCAGAGTCCAATTAAAAAACTATTTAAGATGGACAAACAAACTAATGTTTAAAACTAACTTCCTTGGCTGGAAAGCAACAACTCATATCTCTGGTATTTTTCATTTAAGAGCACTCTAGATCCTGAGAAATATATTTTAACATTGTCAAATAAATGGTACAGAGACACACTAATAAGATTCAGAACAAGAACGCTAGGTTTGTATGCAAATAAGAGGTGGCTCGATACTAAAGATATAAGAAGTACATGCCCTGTTTGTCTGGATAAAAATTCAGTGGAAGATTAAGTTCATTTTGTATTTCAGTGTAAAGCTTATGAAAGCATTAGACAAAGGTGTTCTTTATTGTCCATGCCTATAGCAGCAAGTCAGGACGTAGCAGTTTGTCTTGGCTCTGAAAAAGATCAGACATTAGGGCTTTGGGCGAAATTCTTAGCAGAAGCATACACATTTAGAAAAAATTAAGATAAATAAATAATAAGTTATGAAATACTATTATGCACTTGGATATAACAGATTTTGTATGAATCATCTTCTTTCTGATGATAACACTTTTCTGAGATTGTTCGATGGTTCAGAAATATGTACTTGTTTGTTGTGTGAGTGGATGAATATGTTTGTGTGTGTGTGTGTGTCTGTGTGTGTGCGCGTGCGTGTGTGCGCGTGTGTGTGATCGCGTGTGTGTGCGTGCGCGCGCGTGTGTGTGTGTGTGTGCGTGTGCGCGTGCGTGCTTGAATTGCGAATCGCTTATGTTTATGTACAAGCGTAATGTTATGCTTTTGTTTTTCGTTTTGATCCCGTATTCATCCCCTTAACATGAAGACTGTAAGTCATTGTCAGTAAAAGTTGTCATTTGTCATTTGTCTCGCTCTCTTTGTCTATATATTTTTTATTATTGTTTTGTGTCTGTTCTTGGTGTTGCTTGTCTTTTTCCTGATGATTCTTTTGCTTGTAAGAATGATGCTTTGCTTGTCTCACTTTGGTTCTGACCCACGCACTGCTAGGTGAATGCTATCGTAATCAACTTTGGTGGAGGGGAGTTAATTAGAAAAAGAGAGTAATTACCCTTTGTTCAATTTCGTCATCTCCTCTCTTGGCCTCACTATTTCATTCTTTGAAAATAAAAAAGATTCTCTCTCTCTCTCTCTCTCTCTCTCTCTCTCTCTCTCTCTCTCTCTCTCTCTCTCTCTCTCTCTCTCTCTCTCGTCCTCTCCTACCCCCAGTCACCCCATCCCCACCACTCCCGAAAAATGTAGTTTGCTTCAACATTTACTCTGTCGACTGTCGTTAGAGCATTTCCACGTTCTGCACGCGTCAGTCACACTGACGCACCGCGATTAAGTCCCTTGGTTTTTTTTTCTAGGTAGCTGTGACCCACATACAAATGTTCCCAACTTCAAATTGAGGCTACTCTTTAAAATGATGTTTCGGATTCAATTTGGAGACATTTGTATGGCAGTCAAACCTGGTCAAAACAATATTTCTTACCAGCTATGAGAGGGAAAACACGTGAAACCCGTGATTTTGACACGTGAACCTGGTGGATCTTTAAAGAAGAAAAAAACACTACCTGAGCATCGCTTAGACTCATTTCAACAAAATAAAACTCTTGACATACTGTGCGGTTCAACTTGGGGCTCGGTGAAGAAAAGAATTTTGGTCGCGTTGGTTTATCACTACATTGCAAACTCATCAGCCTGGTGAGGAGGTAGGCATTTCTATTCTATTCTGTTTCAGTCTATTCTTTTCTATTCTATTCTTATCTCGGCAAAATCCACGTTTTCGCCCGTAAGAGAAGATAATCTGATGACGAAAAGAGCCACCTGTTTTGCTCTTGTCTCTCATCAAATGATCTCCCTTGCTGGCGAAAATGTGGATATAGCCCTATTTAACTCTAGTCTATAGTTTGATCTGGAAAAAAACGTAGGCGACTGCTGGGTTAATATTCACACAAAATATTATTCCGTTCTGTTCCATTCTATTCCAATCCGTTTTGTTTCGTTCCATTCTATTCCCCCCCCCCCCCATTCCATTCCGTTCTATTCTGTTCTTGTTGTGCGTTGTGTTCTTTCTTTCTCTTCTTCTGTCCAGGGCCCACCATCAGTATGTTGATGCCGCACTGCTGGCTGAAGGCATTTTCTGCAGTATGATTATTTTATTCTGTTTTTTCTTATAGCACAGTAGGTACTTTTTGTGAGAACGTCGTTCTTGAAGATTATGATATGTATGAATGGGGCTGTTGCTAATGAGATTGAATATAAGTTCAGGAGCAATACAATCAAGTCTGTATCATTGTTCATTCTTCTGGTACCTAATGGTTGATCGATTTTGACGTGATTTTTGTCGCTCTATGTACCGTGTTTAGCTGCTTTATGTGCATTTTTGTTTCCTTTTCTTAATTCAATATGTTGTTTATAGCATTTTTGTTACTTATATTTATTTCCATGTGCCCCCAGGGGGTTATTTTTGGAATAAACCAAACTTGAAACTTGAAACTTGCAAAGGGTCCGCTACACACATACGATTCGGATCTGAATGCGATGCGATTTTGACGATGTGAGTCACGATAAACGTGAAACTTGTGGCCATGGGTCTACTTGATCATAGGGAGCGAAAATGGCAGAATTATTATTTTTGGACGGAAGTATTCCACGTGAATCACGAATCACGTGACCCAATCGCATCGCATCCCCTTACGATTTTACATATGCGTGGCACCGGTTGAATATTAAAGGGGCAGACAGGCTGCATTATTCTGATCGCTTCTCGGCCTTTTGGCTAAGACAGTGATTCAGGAACATACATTTTTGTTTATACCCTGGTTGGTTTGTTCAGCCCGTCGTACATGGCGAAAGCCGATACGCGACGTTAAACTGAACTTCCATCCTGCATTCGATTCGATGCAATTATGACGATGTGAGACATGATTCTCTTAACATTACACTGTCTAAATAGATCTGATCTTCTAGTTTTCTTCACTTTGTTTATAGTCCCCCGTACACGAATCTGATAAAATATTATGCATTTTTGTGTTGGACATGTTTTGTTGTTGTAAATCGTGTGTTGGGGTATGGGTATGGTGAACGCAAACAGTAAGAATCATTTTTAGACGGAAGTATTTCACGCGAATCGAGACTCAACAGACATCGTCACAATCGGGTTGCAATGGTCAACCTATGGCGATATTTTTCACGCCAGAGGGCAGTCAATGCACTAGGGGCTTATCACGCGATTTTCTTACTTGGGCGTAGTGAGAGAGAGAGTGATGGTAGAACCACTCACTGTCTCTCTCTCTTTCTTTATCCCCAACTAATAATATAGAGAGGATTAGCCCCACACGAGCGTCATGCCCTCTGGCGTGAGAAAAATCGCACTAAGTCTCTCATTGGGTAGCATCGCATACAGTGTGTCTGTCCCTTCAGTGAAAAACAGGCACGATCTTCAATCTTCAAAAGTTCGTGGTTACGTCGTCTCGGTACACATTCCTCCTTCGCGTTCAGCTCTTCTTCTCATTAGCGATAAGCAACTAAACAGACACTACAGCGGAGACCTCATCGTGGAAGACTGATGCATCATTACAATTAAGTGTAGTAGTAGTAGTAGTAGTAGTAGTAGTAGTAGTAGTAGTAGTAGTAGTAGTAGTAGTAGTAGTAGAGTATGGACAAAACAAGCCGTGAAGCATTTCATGCAGTCTCATCGTTAACAATATCAGACATTTTGTTTCCTTCCAGGCCAACGTTTATACGGTTAAATCTTCTGTGTCTGCCACCAGTCCCCAGCACCTTCCAGGCATCCATCAAACAACAATAGATTTTATTTTTTAAGGTGGTCCTGTTTTGATGCGGCATCATGTTGGAGATCCACAGGGAGAACCAGTTGGCTAGATCGTTGTAGATTAGGTTTTTCTCTTTTTTCTCTTGCTCTTTTTTAGTCCGTCACCAAAGGTGATCGGACTATTGCGATGGGCTGGTTTGTATTTTTTTTTCTTTTTTCTTTTTCTGTCTGCCCCAAGGATATCTCCCGAACCGCTTGACCGAATCGCGTCAAATTGTGTGTGAATGTGTGCCTCCTTATTAGGAAGAGATCGGCGCAAACCATTTTGCCGTCGTGACCTTGACCTTGACGTACGACCTTGAAAACCGAAAATCTGTTTTTAGCCATATCTCGGGCACCGATCAACATAGGATGTTGAAACTTGGCATGAAGGTGGTTTGGCTTATGCCCGTTCTGATGATGGCATACCGATCAAGGTCAAGGTCAAAAAGATCGCTGGAGCCTGAAAATCGGAGGGTCATTTTTTTCTTCTTCTGTCTGTCCCAAGGATATCTTTCGAACGGGTTGACAGAATCACGTCAAATTTTGTGTGCTGGTGTGTCACCATGAGAGGAAGGTATCCGCGCAAACCATTTTGCCGTCGTGACCTTGACCTTGGCGTACGACCTTGAAAACCGAAAATATTTCAGGGGCCATAACTCCCACACCGTTAGTGTTAGTGTCTTCAAATTTGTCATGAGGGTACTTTGGCTTATGCCCGTTCTGATGGTGGCATACCGATCAAGGTCAAGGTCACGGTCCGGGCGATCAGTAGGCCTTGAAAGTGGTAGGGGTCTACACATTGGGTTTTAAGCCATATTTTCCACATTGGTACTTGACAGAAGCGCTTCAGATTGTGTGTGGTACTGTATACCCTAGAGAAGAAAACATCCGAGCATAAATTATCGCCATGCTGACCTTGACCTTGAAGTGTGACCTTGAAAACCGAAATTTTCTTCTTTGCGCTATATGTTTCTTCTTCAAGCTGTATCTCGTGAACTAGAAGACAGAATCCCTTCCAATTTTGTGTCAGGATGTGACACTCTACGGGGTGTCGCAAGTGCGTGGCATTGCTGGTGACGGACATGTCTGCCGCTCGGCGACGCCCTTGTTTAATTTTATTATTATTTTATTTATCAGATCTTATTCTGTTGTTTCCCCGACTTCTACCTCGACCGAAATAGTACCATAAAAATCAAACTGATTGGTGGCACTTAGCCGGAAGAAGACCTGTTAATTTTATTACATTGTTATGTTATAATTATATTATTATTTACACTAACAGCAGAGTGTCTCAAACCTTTTTTCTACACACCACACTATACTTAACTCTACCATGCAAAACTAAACTAGACAAAGGCATCTTCACAATTTCAAATACCTCAAATGGCCCTTTGGCCCAGAGGGCGTTAAATCTCTATTTTCTCTCTCTCTCTCTCTCTCTCTCTCTCGCTCTCTCTCGCTCTCTCTCTCTCTCTCTCTAAACTAGACCACAACACAATATCTGGGCTGGCCAACTTGCAATCCAGCCCATCAAACTGGAAAATTGAGACGGGTAAGTTGAGGCAGAATAAGACATTTTTACCTTGCGTTTGAAGGCATTGCTGTTTTTCTTTTACAGAACTAGAACTCCACCACTAAAAATGCAGTTGCCAGAGAAAGATCGAGCTTCAGAAACTGTCAGGTCCTCAAAGTCAACTGCCCAGGAAGGGAGAGAGGGTCAGTTGTCAGAGGAATATATTAAACTTAAGTTGAAACATGTACGTCCACTGCTTGAACTTTATGGTAGAAGTCGCAGAAAGAAACATTGTTGTGGTGTCTGCACATTTATGGAGCCAATTCATGACTATTGTTTAGAACATCATCACCAGTCAGGAACTACTGAACCAAGTAGCCATTCCTCCAGCCTGAAAAAGAAACATGGTGAGTCAAAGGGCCGTTCTTCCCGCTATGATAGGAATAATGAGTCAAGGAGCTGTTCTTCCCGCTCTGATAGGAATAATGAGTCAAAGGGCCGTTCTTCCCGCGCTGAAAGGAATAATGAGTCAAGGAGCTGTTCTTCCCGCTCTGATAGGAATAATGAGTCAAGGAGCTGTTCTTCCCGCGCTGAAAGGAATAATGAGTCAAGGAGCTGTTCTTCCCGCTCTGATAGGAATAATGAGTCAATGAGCTGTTCTTCCCGCGCTGAAAGGAATAATGAGTCAAGGAGCTGTTCTTCCCGCTCTGATAGGAATAATGAGTCAAGGAGCTGTTCTTCCCGCGCTGAAAGGAATAATGAGTCAAGGAGCTGTTCTTCCCGCTCTGATAGTAATAATGAGTCAAGGAGCTGTTCTTCCCGCTCTGATAGGAATAATGAGTCAAGGAGCTGTTCTTCCCGCTCTGATAGGAATAATGAGTCAAAGGGCCGTTCTTCCCGCGCTGAAAGGAATAATGAGTCAAGGAGCTGTTCTTCCCGCTCTGAAAGGAATAATGAGTCAAGGAGCTGTTCTTCCCGCTCTGATAGAAATAATGAGTCAAGGAGCTGTTCTTCCCGCTCTGAAAGGAATAATGAGTCAAGGAGCTGTTCTTCCCGCTCTGATAGTAATAATGAGTCAAGGAGCTGTTCTTCCCGCGCTGAAAGGAATAATGAGTCAAGGAGCCGTTCTCCCAGCTCTCAGAAGACACACAATGACCCAAGCAGCCCTTCTTCCAGAACTGAACGTAAACAAAGTAGATCAAGTGGTCATTCTTCTACCGTCCAAAAGAACGAAACTAAATCAAGAGGTCGCAACAGCACAGGGAAGATAACATATCAGCTAAGGAGTCGTCCTGTCGGTCGTGGGAAGACACATACACGATCGCATTCAAAAGTTACAGCGGCGGTAAGGAGCCAGCCTGGACTATCCGAGAACAAGAACTCGGGTAATAGTCTGGATTCAGAAAATGAACATGAAAACGCTGAAATGAACGAAGGTGATGGAGAGGAGACATCATCAGATGAGGAGTTTAAACAGAAGGATGAGGATGGCGAATTAAGGATGTATCGTGATCCAAAGCCACCTCGCTATGTACCGGGACACATGGTGTGGGCGAAATATGATCGGTGGCCATGGTGGCCGGCCTTGGTGTGCAACAGTGATAAGTCCCCCAAGGGCGAGTTCTACTACCGCTACATCAAAAATGTTGAGGGCATGCTTGCCGAGGAACAGTATTGCGTACAATATATCCATAAGGACGAGGAGATAAGCTGGTTGAATCCAAGTGAACTCATGCCTTACAAAGGACATGCCAACATGAAAACGCATGCTCAAAGTCTAGAGAGACCAAGTGAACGGGACAAGGAGAATGCATTTTTAGCAGAGTATGGGCCTTTCCTTCTGAAACGCCACTATGCGTCCCCAGCCTTCAAAAGAATAAAAAAGGACATAAAGAAAGCTGAAAAGGCATATAAGAAGAAACCAGAAGAGCGATTGGCCAAATATATTTGTTAGGTACCCCAGTGTTTCACCAGACGCCTTGATTTTAGTTGACATTTCAGGAGCAGTTTCTCAAATCACTACTTTTTGGTGCGGTCTGACGGGTAGTAAGAGGATGCTCAAAAGTGAATTAATTGCGTTAATCTAAAACGATTGTTCTGCAAGTATGCCCACAGAAGATGTGTACTGGATTTAGTATATTTGGATGTGTACACCCATTAATCCACAACAAATGTAGGATAAAGAAGCACAATCATTCGTCAAATACATAATTATGATCTATTTTTCATCTTCTACGTGTAAATGTTATATTCTTCAGAAGGATGTTATGGACCCGTTTGAGTTTTCTTGATTACAGAAACGAAAATTATACAATCACATGACACAAAAATGTAATCAATAAAAAAAACATTAAACATCAAATGCATACTGGAAATATTCGCCATTTTACGTTTAAGGACCGTTTGGTTGTTTGGTGTGGTCTGTCCTCGACATCTAGTGAGTCTTCTGTACACGGGTGAATCATGTGTGTGAAGCCCTAGAGATTGTTCTGCAGGTAAACCCACGGAAGTTATGTAGAGGGTTTGGTATCTTGAAATGTGTACAGTATACCCTCTGCTCCACAGAGGAAGGACAAAAAAGCACTATTATTTTACATTTACTAATATGATCTATTTTTTCACCTTATACGTCTAAATGTTATATTCTTCAGAAGGATATGGGGGAGCTATTTGTATTCTCTTGACCGCAGAAGCATTCTACGAGCGTGGTGTACAGTACGGTGACTAGATAAGAAAAAGAAGAAATTATCTTAACGCTTACTGGAAAGCTGAGATAAACTACAAGTAAAGTGAAATACACTTGAAACTGATGTACATATGTGGCAATCGCCTTTGTATTCTCTATGTTTTTTCATTGTTAGTAAAAAGCAGAAAATAACAATACAGTGAAAAAACGTTTTAAAGGTGGACTCGGACGGATGAGGTTTTGCAAGAAACACGTCAAGATCACCAGAAAGACGGCCTTTTCAAGGATCGGAACACTCACTTTGCTGTGGTTTCTTATAAATTAAACCGTCAAAACGGCGTTTCTTCCTTGGCGGAGATGCCGGAGAGAGTAGCCATTTTGGATGGGGTGGGTGGAGGTCACTCATTGTGATTGAAGCGGGGTTTTTTTTGTAGCGCAGTAAAAATAAAAAGGAGCTATTTCCTTTGTTATGAGATAAACTGTATAAAAACTGTATTAAAACAAAAGTAAATAAACTATGTAAACAATAGATAAACTGTATAAAAAAAATAAAAAAAATAAAAAGGCTTGTATTGCGAAACGTTCGTGCAAAACATTTGGTATGAACACAGGCGGCCATTCAAAAAGAGACTGCAAACGCCTTCTCTTTGGGTGAAAGAATTTGACTTCCAGCAAGGAGGAATCGCCTTTTTGACGGCTTGATTTCTGGGAAACCAGAGCAAAGTGAGTGTTGCGATCTCTGTAAAGGGTGTTTTCCTGCTGATCTGGACGTGTTTCTTGCAAAAACTCATCCGTCAGGGTGCCCCTTTAAATTACATTTTTATCCGATAATTAGACATTTTTAAAATGACAACTTTTAATAGCTTGACATTTTTAATTCTTAATGGTTTGAATTTTCAAAATATTTTCAATAATGTTCGTGGCTTGATCTTAGATTGCCGTCATTTTGCAAGTGTGCCTTTCCATATCAAACCTTTAGGCCTAATGGTTTGATTTTCATTGTCATTTCCTGTCATTTTGAACGTGTTTTTTTCGTTGTTTGATCTTAGATTTTAGGCAGTTTACCATTATGTTTGGATGCACAGATTTTCATTAATACATTACTCCAGTTCTACTCGCAAGAAGTTGAGCTTGTTCCCTTATGACAAAACCAGAAGATAAACTCAAGCTTATAAGTTACATAGCTGCTCTGGACAGAATTTATGTCACGTATCGTATTTTGTACTACAAGTTGGACAATACATATTTCAATTCTGTTTCTCGGAAAAATGTATTCGAATTCCAGATTCGTTTTCATTAATAGATACACTGGCCTATATATATTATGAATATAAGAGACGTGTGGTTTGCTTGTTTGTTTGATTCACTTCCTGAATGGTTTTTTTTAGCTGTGGGCTCGTGTGTTTATATTAGAATGTATGTATTATGTCTATGTGTAAGAGAAAAGGGGACAGCAAAACTGAAATAAGAAAAAGGGGACATAAAAAAAATACTTCGTAAGCCTTATCTTTTCCTGTAGGGGAAGATTTGTCCGTTTAAAAACCTTTTAAAATACATGTTATTATTTTTCTTAGCTAGCTTTCACTGCATTTATTCCAGTTTTTATTCGTACATTTTTATGTCAAGCAGTTCATTATACCAACACAATGGATCACTTTCTGCTTTGTTGTCGTCGTCGACATTGTGTGTGTGTGTGTGTGTGTGTGTGAGAGAGAGAGAGAGAGAGAGAGAGAGAGAGAGAGAGAGAGAGAGAGAGAGAGAGAGAGAGAGAGAGAGCTAAGCTTAGTCTCTTCTAAGTGAATGAGTTTGACTCTCAATCCTGACAGCTGAACTGGCTCTTAGTATTGCAGCCTAGGGGATTGGTGGCTTCTTAAGGACCTTACCCTAAACTAACTGTCCTCCAGTCCTATTAGCCCAGGGAATTGGGATGCTTTGGGGGGCACGTTATCTCCACACGTTTCAGTCATGCTCTCAAAATATCAATTACATCCTCTGTTATCCAGCAGACAAGATGGACCAGCTACTACTACTGTTCAATCACAGGCTTTTGTATTCTAACTATGTGTGTGTACAGGTCTCTGTACTCGTGAACATGTTTTACTCTTTCGGTGTTACCATGGTAAACGAGCGAGACATGTTCACGTATAAAGAGACTGTTAAGGTATCGAAGAAGCAACAATCAATTAATCAATCAACTAATGTAGACAATACCACACGCCAACAGCTGGTAAACAGCTAAAGTTTCCTCCTCCTCCTCCTCCTCTCCCTCCTCCTCCTCCTCCTCCCCCCTCCTCCCCCTCCTCCTCCTCCTCCCCCTCCTCCACCTCCTCCTCCCCCTCTCTCCTCCTCCCCCTCCTCCTCCTCCCCCTCCTCCTCCCCCTCCTCCTCCTTCCCTCCTCCTCCTCCCCTCCTCCTCCTCCTCCCCCTCCTCCTCCCCCTCTCCTCCTCCTCCCCCTCCCCCTCCTCCTCCCCCTCTCCCTCCTCCCCCTCCCCCTCCTCCTCCGCGGTCATTCTAAAAACCCTGGGAATAAACGTTCTGCCGGTCCTGGGAAGACACAAAAGCGACCGCATTCAAAAGTTGCGACAGCAGAAAGGAACCAGCCTGGAAGCACTGAGGTGACGAAATGTCTGTTCGATTCGGATTCAGAAAATGAAGAGAACACATCTTCGGAAGAGGCGATTGAACAGAATGACGATGTTAGCAACTTATTGACGTATCGTGATCCACAGCCGCCCCGTTATATACGGGGACACATGGTGTGGGCAAAGTGCAAAGGGTGGCCCTGGTGGCCCGCTCTGGTGTGCAACAGTGCAAGGTCCCCCAAGAGTGAGTTCTACTACCGCTACACCAAAGATAAAGATGGTATGCTTAAGAAGGAACAGTATTGCGTACAATATTTCTGGGATAAACTGACGAAAAACTGGTTGGAGCCAACTGAACTCATGCCTTTCAAAGGGCTACGCATAATGGATAGGCATGCTCGAGTATTAGAGAACAACATTGAACCTGGCAAGCGGAATGAATTTGTAGCAGAGTACGGACCTTTCCCGAAAGAACGCCTTTATGCATCTCCAGACTTCAAAATAATAGAAAAGGACATTGAGAAAGCTGAAGCCGCATATTTCGATTTCCCAGACCCAAATGATCGAATCAAACAATGTGTTCGTTAGGTCCCAGCCAGTTTTTCACCAGACCTCTTGATTTTAGTTGATCTTTAAGAACCCGGGTATCTCAAATCAAAGTACTGTTTGGTGTGGCCTGACGGCTAGTAAGATGATCCACAAGAGTGAATTACTTGTCTTAAGCCATAACAATTGTTCTGCAGGTATGCCCACAGAAGATGTGTAATGGATTTAGTATCTTAGGTATTAGGTATTATTAGGTATTAGGTACTTTATTGTCACAGAGGCGTCTCTGTGAAATTCGGGTTGCTCCCACCTGGAGAGAGCGTCGCAGCCAGAGGCGCGCCACCCATTTTTTTTTAATAATTTGCATGCGATTTTTGTGTGACTGATTTTGACCAAATGACATCTTTTTCGTTGCCACTGGGTTTAACGTATGCTAAGTGCATGGGCACACGGGACCTCGGTTTATCGTCTCATCCGAAAGGAATTGCCTTTGACTTTCCAGGTTGCAAAAACCTTTTTGAACACCCAGACCAAAACGTTGTTATGCTCTGCATACTTACGCAGGGATTGTCTTTAGCCACGACAAGCTCCTAGCATAACATCAATCTTCAAAATCCCCCGAAGTCGGAGTGTGGCTGCCCGTGCGGCAGGGCAATCAAAAACGGTCACACACGGGTAATGTTCTCATCCTTATCTTGTGCATTTGTACCATAGTGTTCAAGTGATCCCTGAAGTCTTTTAGCCAGGGTACGACAACAAACAAGAACAACAACAAATTAATACCAATACCAAAGCAGTTATGTGGAATGTGTACATTATACCCTTTGGACCACAGAAGATGTAGGAGAAGACAACCCCACTATATCTCCCCAAATACATATGATCTATGTTTCAGCTTCTGCGTGTAAATGTTGTATTCTTCAGAAGGATGTGGTGGACTCATGAGTGTTTTCTTGACTTCAGAAACGAAACAAATTATACCAGCACAAAATACGAAAAGGTAAACAATAAAAAGAAAAATCAAATGCAGGTGAAAATATTATTCGCCATTTTACGTTTTCATCGCAAATAGTTTTACAAAATGCCATGTATACTCTTGCATTCAAAGCTTAAAATGTAAACGTTTTTGTTCTTAAATCTTTCAAATGGTGTTATGTTTATACACTAATTTTGATAAACATACATTTGTTATTGACATTAAGAACATTTGTAAACAGTGTGGTCATTGCTTTTTTTTTTTTTTAAATCAGATTTCAGTGTCCCTTGTAACAAAAGTTGAAAACTAGCCCCGAAAATAGCTAAGATTTGAATTCACATATTGTTCAATAAATTGTGAATATTCTTCTGTAAACGTATATATGGGATTAAAATCTTAAAATCACATTGTTCAATAATTCGTGAAAATTCATTTGAGACCGTTTACTAGGCATTTAAAAAAAATATAATTCACCATGTTATGTTTAATGGCACATGAATGAGAAGCGTATACTGTTGCACGCAAAGCTTAAAATCTGTATTTTTCGTTCTTAATTCCTTCTAATATTATGTTGTATCCACTTGGTAAATACAAATGTTTTGATTGACATTCTAAACATGTCAGCTAATGGTAAACCAAACATCGAATATTCTTTATCAAATTCAAACGCTTCTTGTAGTAAAAGGTGAAAATAACAAAATCTTGTGAAAGGTTTTCAATTCAAATTTTACTCAATAATTCATGACAATTCAATTGAAATGTTTTTTATCTTAACATCTTTTAGTAATCGACATTTAATATTTTAATGTATATCATTTAAAGTATCCTTATGCTGTTGAACTCAACCCTGAAAACCGAACACGGGATTTCATTGTTTTAAATTCTTTGTAATGTTGTTATTTGTGTGCATTCGGTGAACACAAATGTTTTGATTGAAATTACATACTCGTGTCAATGTGTGGCAATTGCTTTCCTTATCCAAAAATGTCTTTTTTGGTCATATTCGAACGTTTCATGTTGTAAATGCAGAAAAAGGTAATGGTAAAGATTTTAAATTCAAATTTTATTTACTTATTCCTGAAAAGAATTACATGGAACCTTTTTATTCATTGTACATTTGTTATGGTTTGTTTTTTCGTTAACCTAGCCTTTTTTTTACAAAGCGTGGTGTGTTTTTCATGGGTTGATCTTAGATTGCCTTCATTCTGTAAATGCGCCTTTGCGTTTCATTGAACAGTTTGGTTTTTCATTATCCCCGACTTACATTTCAAGTGTGTTTTTCATGGTTTGATTTTCGATTACTGTCATTCTGCCATTGTGGCTTGATGCATAGATTTGCATTGCTTATTAGGTCAATGAAGATTTTCAGTTCTAGAGAAAACATTTCATTCGCAAGAAGTTGACCTGGTGGGGATTTTTAATACTAATTTAAAGATTGAGATACTGAAGCAACGTTATTATACAAAGAAAATAAGTCTCGTGGCGTACATTTCACAACACCAAAAAAGGATATTTGAAGGTCTTTAGGAAGCATTTTGATTTCCAGATCTCCAGTCTCCATTTAAACACACTGCCCTACTTGTATTATTGTACATGCACTACCAAGACAATAAATGTGCACAGAGATGGAATCAGCCCTCTTCTGTGTGGTGTTTGCTGGCTTGTAGGGGTTTCTGCATGAATGGGAAGGAAAACTCTGTCTGCCTTTCTCTCTCTCTCTCTGTCTCTCTCTGCCCGTCTCTCTCTGCCTCTCTCTCAGGCTCTCTCTGTCTCTCTCTCTCTCTCTCTCTCTCTCTCTCTCTCTCTCTCTCTCTCTCTCTCTCTCTCTCTCTCTGCCTGTCTCTCTCTGCCTGTCTCAGGCTGTCTCTCTCTCTCTCTCTCTCTCTCTCTCTCTCTCTCTCTCTCTCTCTCTCTCTCTCTCTGTCTCTCTCTGTCTCTCTCTCTCTCTCTCTCTCTCTCTCTCTCTCTCTCTCTCTCTCTCTCTCTCTCTCTCTCTCTCTCTCTCTCTCTCTCTCTCTCTCTCTCTCTCTCTCTCTCTCTCTCTCTCTCTCTCTCTCTCTCTCTCTCTCTGCCCGGCGCTTGCGCGCGCGCGCGCGCGCGCGTGTGTGTGTGTGTGTGTGTGTGTGTGTGTGAGTGAGTGTGTGTGACAAAGTGAAATAATCCATTTTATGGAATATTTATGTATTTATTTGTTTGCTTGTTTAATCACCTGTGTGTGTCGTGTATGCTGTTGCCAGTGGTGTTAAAGAAAAACTCAATGTCTTGGTTGAAATTCCCATAATATATCAAAACATCTAGTATATAAGGAAACTGCTCATTGGAACCACAAAATCTAAGAAAGAAAGAGGTTAGAAAGAAAGAGAATAGCGAAAGAAAGCAAGAACAAATAAGTAAATAAGAAAGGACACGAAACAAAGAACAAGACATTAAAACAAGAGGCAAAGCCTTTAAGGCTCACTCGCTTTAGAGTTTTGGAGTTAGATCTAACATGAACTCCATACCAAAAATAGAAAAAAGCCTTCGATTTCCATTTTCGGTGAAACATTCATTAAAAAAAAGGATACTGAACACAAACACATTGGTTAGTATAATAAAGCACTCGATTCATGTGTTTTGAGATAGATCTAAATGCCGGATTGTTCACTTTGAACAATCGTGATGTGATATACCACCCTACAAAAGTTTAAGTGATTCAGCGCCAACGTGTTGGCACCACATACGCAAGACACACGCACGCACACGCACACGCACACGCGCACGCGCACGCACACACACACACACACACACACGCGCGCGCGCATGCACGCTCACAACAAAGGAAATAGCTCCAATATTTTTTTACTG
The DNA here is from genome assembly GCA_017654935.2 of Phymorhynchus buccinoides. Lineage (NCBI taxonomy): Eukaryota > Metazoa > Mollusca > Gastropoda > Neogastropoda > Raphitomidae > Phymorhynchus > Phymorhynchus buccinoides. Next base: position 23,562,488 of record CM065707.1, read on the forward strand.
CACTACAAAAAAAGAAAACGCTTCAACCACAATGAGTGACCTTCACCCACCCCATCTAAAATGGCTACTCTCTCCGGCATCTCCGCCAAGGAGGAAAAGTCATTTTGACGGTTTGATTTCTAGGAAACCAGAGCAAAGTGAGTGTTCCGATCCTTGAAGAGGCTGTCTTTCTGGTGATCTCGACGTGTTTCTTGCAAAAACTCATCCGTTAGGGTCCACCTTTAATTAAGGTTTCTTACCAGCAAGAGATAAACAAATACATGGAAAAACTGATTTTCACACATTGGCGAGGTGGGTCTTTAAAAACAACTTCCTTGGATGAGATCTCTCTCTCTCTCTCTCTCTCTCTGTGTCTCTCATTGGACCATGAGCGTATTTGCACATGTGTGTTCGAACACACCACGAGAGACTAGGTATGCATGTTTTGGTATAGTTATAGGATATGCTGCATGTTTTTGTGTGTGTGCGAGTACGTTTACGAGCTCTTCGTTTGAGCTTGAATTTTTTTCGCATGTTCTTCAATTTACTGTGAACATGCCTGTTGTTATTTTCTATTCTTTTTATGCATTTTTTACTTTCTTTTTGTTTTCCTTTTCTTGTTATTTGGCTTTTCTTTTTCCCCTCGAGGGCATGGTGTAAAAAAGCTTGAGCTTATCCGTTTACCCTCATTAAACATTCGTATTCGTATTCTCTCTCTCTCTCTCTCTCTCTAACTCCCATCCCCCATGTTTAAATCCACAAGAATTTGTGTTATTTTCTAGTTTTCTATACACATGTTATAACCCCCTCCCCCAGCCTCCCTATGATACGGGCAGAAGGCCTAGTCATTAAAATTGTTTGAATTGAATAACTCCTATCCCCCACCCGGTACATAAAAATGTAGCTTGCTTCAACCTTTTTCCGTCGTTGAGCATTTCCACGTTTTGCACGTGTCAGTATCCTTTTCTTAATTGCCTGAGCATCGCTCAGCACGATTTCAACAACATAACGAAATACTCGCAGGCCGCAACATTCTGCGTCCAGACCGTGTTTGGTTCAGCTTGTAGGGGCTCACCGAAGAAGCGATTTTGTTGCGTGGATTATTTAGGTAGGTCTATACATTGCAAGATCATCAGCCTGGAGAGGAGGTAAGCATTCTATTCTATTCTATTCTGTTCTGTTTTGTTCTATTCTATTCTATTCTATTCTATTTTGTTCTGTGTCTGTTTCTGTCTGGATACGTCGCAGACGCCACTTCTGACGATACATCGCGACGGAAGTTGGAGGGCGCATGAACCTAATAGAAAACATAGGAGAAAGACCTACTGCTTACCCTGGGTTAAGACCATTAAACCCCCCAGTTCAGCCGGAAGGGCCCAGGCCCCACTTCCAGAAGCAACTCCTGTTCTGTTCTGTTCTGTTCAATTCTACCAAAGATATTCTAAAAGGGTAAGATGGATTACTTAAAAAAGCTCGGCGAACCGGGCTGATAGAGTTATCTTTAGTGCGGACGTGTACACTATTCACAGTGGAGGCTATCCAAAAACTCGGACTGGAACTTGCACGGAGAATTCAACTGGCCTATCGATGTGTAAAATGTGTCACGTTTGAAAGGGACATAACCAGTGTTTCTGTCCTCACTACTCATATAGGGGAAAGAGACCGGATGCTTATCTTCCCCTGTACAGTCTTTGATTCTACTCTACTCTACTCAACTCTACTCTATTTTGTTCTGTTCTGTTCTGTTCAATTCTACTCTACCCTACTCTACTCTATTCTATTTTGTTCTGTTCTGTTCAATTCTACTCTACTCTACTCTACTCTATTCTATTTTGTTCTGTTCTGTTCAATTCTACTCTACTCTACTCTAATCTAATCTATTCTACTCTACTCTCCTCTGTTTTGTTTTGCTTTGCTTTGTTTTGTTCAAATGTGGTGGGAAACAGGCAAGACTATGTACTGAATAAGTGTGCCAAATGTCAGTAAGATATCTTTATTAGTTCCTGAGAAACAAAAATGAACAACAAATGTCCTAAAACTGCGCAGTGTGCTTTAGTAGAACTTCATAAAATCAAGCACAGGTCAGGAGGGATAATGAGGACAAGGCCTCGCGGCCTCTACTTTGTCCCATCTCGTTGTTATTCTTTGTAAAACATAATTGGCACGGCTGTGGTGGTTTTAGGGGAGATAATTTAGGTGAGATAATTTGTAATAAAAAGAACGAGTACAGTCGATAACTTTTTTTTCTGTGCGCAGATCTCCTCTAGGGGCAGAAATGTAAAACATTGTGCAGTATAAGGAAGGTGTGGAAGAATAACGTGTCATTTAACCCTTTCACCGCCAAAGTCGTATTTTAGCACCACATGGATTTAACAGCTATGTCACTAAAAGGCATCAAATTGGGGTCTATTATCCAAAGACCCTATTGTCTTAGTTTTGGGAAGAATCCCCAATACTGCAGATGGATTTTGTTCTCTACCCAGGTAAATGTAATGGAACATTTTGGCTGAAATATGGCTGGCGGTGAAAGGGTTAAACTGCCTTTTGTTTTGTCATGCAGATATCACCGCTGCACGGCATAACTTTAGTCACTTCATTTGTGTGTGTGGCTGCTCACGTGGCGGGGTAATAAAAAAACGATCACACACGCACGTAATATTCTCATTCCTAGCTGATGCATTTTGTACCATGGTATTCAAGTGCTTCCGTTGTTCGGATGATCCCTGGAGTCTTTTAGCCAGGGTACGACAGCAACTATTTCTTCTTTTTTACAGTAATCTATAATCTGTCACGATGTTGTGTCGATTAACGTTATGAAATGTGTAGTGGTTAAGGTATCGCCCAAATACGCATTCAATTAAGAGTTAATGCAGTGAAGGGGAGGGGGGTTGAGGGTAACAAGTGGAAAGGGAGGGGGGGGGGACTTAGTTGTTGTCGAAGTCGGTAACGCTCGTGTTTTTGTTTGTGTTGATTTGTCAGACACTCTGTTATCTGGTTTTCCACGTTTCCAGCACTGTGTGGACTTATGTGCTAGGGGAAGACGGGGTAAAAAAGCGCATGGGCGGGTAAGAAGCCCACCCCAATTATCTCATGAAATGAAGCCAATTTCAGTCTCATTTTGCCCATGAGACGAGCGTTAATGTCTAGCATTCGTCTCATGGGCAAATTTGACTGAAATTTTCTTTATTTCATGAGATAATTGGGGTGGGCTTCTTACCCGCCCATGCGCTTTTTACCCCGTCTTCCCCTATAGGGTATAATAATGGAAGTGTCATGTTATGAATTGTACTACATTTTTTGTTTTCAGGTTTTGTACGTTGTTAAGATTCTTGGATTTGTGTTTTGCTATACGTGGTAGATTTTTATGTGGTGACAGTGATAGCTGTTGACGGGACTATAACAGACTAACTAACTAACTATCTGGTTTTCTGTCTAAAACTTGGTCGATATAATGAAAAGACTTGTCCCTGTCTGTGTGGGGGTGGGGGTTGGGGGGACCTAGTGAGCAGGACAACGTCAAACATATTTCCAGGTCCTTCCTCTACAGTCATTCTTTGGACTTTTGTTTTCAAATAGAGCTAGAAATAAAGTTGAATGGTTTTGATTTCCGGTGATTATTTTCCCTGATGAAACATTTGGTAGATGAGCACAGTAAAAGACATCTTTTTATACGTATCATGTCTAGTTTATGTAGCTTTTTTTTACAACCCTACGACGCGCAATATCATACCATACCGTGCTTTTCACAGCTGTTCCACCCCATACAAAATCAAGCTATATAGTTAAAAGACTGAACTTAGAAATCTTAGATAAAAACTGCACCAAGCTTTTGCTTGTAAACATATTTGGGCTGTATGTTCGTCGTTGTATTTTTAATATATTTCTTCCATCAGATTTATGGTAAAAACTTCTTTTGTTGAGCAGTATCATACAACATATTTAGTAAAATATGTTCTTGAATAATACACAAACATAAATAAAATTGCCCATGAGTGAACATCTAGCAATATCCACTGAATATAAGTAGTTTAGTCACATACTACAACATATTCGTGATTGTAATTTATGAAAAGCAACTTATGGCAAACTAAAGTTGGCTTGAAACAACTTCTGAAAATATAGATAAACTAAATGTTCCTCCCGAAACAGCTGTGTTTTTGCATAGACGACCACACCATACCATTCCACACTCTTCTGGACCATAGTAGGCAATTCTTAAATTAGATCACAACACGAAAACTGGGTAGGACTTGCAACCCAGCCCACCCAACTGGAAAATGGAGAAAGATGGGATTATAGGTGCAACAATCCCCCGTGGGGATACCGGGGGGTCTTTTGAATAAATAGTTCCCCCACCTTCTGGAAGTTCTGTGCTTGTAACTTCCTCTAATATGTCACTCTCTTTGACTCTGCCTTTTCCCTTTGCTTACTGTCATCTACTATATTTCTGCCTTACTGGTCCATTCTCCTGCCTTTTTTCACGAAACCCTTTCAAACACATTTCCTCCAGCTGATGTCGGACTTGCTGGGCCTAACTATTTCTTAGTTAGGCGCATAACGGCAGAATGACGCATCTGCGCTCATAATTGACAGGAAACTGTCTGAGTGATCGAAGAAGAAGGTGCAATAAAAGACAGTTTTTTTAGTGAGCTCTTGAATGCATTGCAATGTTTCTGTTCCAGAACTCCGCTACCAAAAATGCATCCAGCAGAGGAAAATCCAGCTTCAGGAACTAACAGGCCCAGCACCTCGACATCAGTTGATCAGAAAGACAGAGAGGGTCAGGTGTCAGAGGAATCTATTATCGAACCTAAATGGGAACATGAACGTGGAGTCTCTCGACGCTATGAAAGGAGCCGAAAGAAACACTGTTGCGATGTCTGCACACTTGTGGAGCCAATGTTTGAATATTGTATACAACATTACCTTCAGTCACAGAGCATTGCACCAAGCAGCCGTTCCTCCAGCCCAATAAAGAAAGAAAATAATGTGCCAACGGGTCATTCTGCCAGCCTTGCGAAAAGACAAAATAGACCAGGGAGCCATTGTTCCAGCTCCAGGAGAACACAAAAGGAGCCAGGTAGCCATTCTTCAAGCTCTCAAAAAACCCACAATGAGCCCAGAAGCCATTCTTCCAACCCTGAAAATAAACATGAGCCCAGAAGCCGTTCTACCAGCCCTGACAATAAACACAATGAGCCCAGAAGCCGTTCTACCAGCCCTGACAATAAACACAATGAGCCCAGAAGCCGTTCTACCAGCCCTGACAATAAACACAATGAGCCCAGAAGCCGTTCTACCAGCCCTGACAATAAACACAATGAGCCCAGAAGCCGTTCTACCAGCCCTGAAAATAAACACAATGAGCCCAGAAGCCGTTCTACCAGTCCTGAAAATAAACATGAGCCCAGAAGCCGTTCTACCAGCCCTGAAAATAAACAAAGGAGCCATTCTTCCAGTTCTCAAAAGAAACACAATGAGCCGAGCGGACATTTCTTGAGCTCTGAAAATGAACCAAGGAGCCATTATTCCAGCTCTCGGAAGAAATACAATGAGTTAAGGAGACATTCTTCCAATTCTGGAAATAAACAAATGATATCGACGGGCCATTCTTCCAGCTCTCTGAAGAAACAAAACGAGCAAAGGAACCATCCTTCCAGCCCTGAATATAAGCAAAAGAAACTACGCCGTCACTCCTCCAGCTTTCGAAAGACTCCAAGCGAATCGATGGGTCATTTTAACGGCACTGAAAATAAATATCAGCTAAGGAATAATTCTGCCAGCCGTGGGAAGACTCATATTAAGCGATGGCATTCAAAGGTTACTGCGACAGAAAAGAACCAGCCTGGAATCTCTGAGAGCAAGAAGTTGCGCTGTAGTTCGATTTCAGAAATTGAAAATGAAAACCATGAGATGGACGAGGATGACGGAGAGGAGACCTTTTCAGATGAGGAGGTTGAAAGGGTGGATTCGGATAACGAATTAAGGACTTATTGTGATCCAAAGCCAGCTCGTTATTTACGAGGACACATGGTGTGGGCAAAGCTACGTGGATGGCCCTGGTGGCCAGCTCTGGTGTGCAACAGTAAAAGGTCCCCAAAGAGCGAGTTCTACTACAGGTACAAGAAAGGCGCCAATGGTATGCTTAAGAAGGAAGAGTATTTCGTACAGTACTTCAATAAGTTAAAGCAGACAAACTGGGTGAAGCCACGAAAGCTCATGTGGTACTCAGGACTGTCCGGTATGAGAGAGTTTGCTCAAAGTGAAATGACCGAAGCAGTAAGAGCAGTAAGAGCAGACCAGAAGAAGGAGGTTGAGACACATTTTGGACCGTTTCTTAAAGTGCCGCTCTATATTTGTAAAGACTTTGAAGAAATACAAGAAAGCCTCGAACAAGCTGCGACAGCGTATAGGATGCCAGAAGATGAACGAATAACAGAGTACGTTGGTCCCCCGCCGCAGACCTCTTGATTCCAGTTGATCTTGAAGGACTAGTTACTCAGACTGAAGGCAATACTGTTGTTTGATGTGACCTGTAAACTACAGTTGGTGAGTCTATACACAAGGGTGAACCCTCTGTTTTGAGCCCTTAAGATTGTTCATCAGGTATGCCCAGAGAAGATGTGTAATGGATTTAGTATCTTGGAAAGTACAATACTCTTTGGTTCACAGAAGATGTAGGACTAAGGAGCACTATAATTACAAAATACATATCTATTTTTTCAGCTTCTACATCTAAATGTTATATTCTTCAGAAGACGTGGTGGACCCATTTGTGTTTTCTTGATTACAGAAACGGAAATTATACAAATACAATATGCAATAAGGAAGTCATTAAAAAGAACATTTTAAAGGCATACTGGAAATATTATTCACCATTTCATATTTTTTGCTGTTTTCTTTTTTCTTTGTTTGTTTTTATGGCAGATAATTTAAAGTAATCTTACGGATGCTCCTGCTCTCGAAGCTTTAAACGTAACAGTGTTTTAGTTCTTAATTCTTTCCAATGCTGTTATGTTTATGCATTTGATAAAACAAACACATTGATTTGAAATTATGTACTTAATCATATAACAAGTGTGGTCGTTGCTTTTTTAAGAACAGATTCGAAAATAACAACAAAATAATTGCAAGGGCGTAAATTCAATTTTTGTTCAATCATTCGTAACAATTTATTTGAAAACGACCATTTGGCATTTACGTTTAATAGCCGGTACATAATTAAGTTATCTTATACTGTAACACTCAAAGCTTGAGATCTGTGTTTAATTCTTAATTCCTTCGAATAATGTTTTTATGCACTTGATAAACAAAAATGTTTTGATTGAAATTGCCAACACGACTGTAAGTATATGTCATGGGGAAATTTGGAATCCGGGAAAAATCGGAATTTTCCCAGGAAAATTCCGAATTGTCCCAAGTTTGGGAAAATTCGGAATCTTCCCGGGGAAATTTGGAATTCTGATTTTTTCCGGATAGGTCTCGGTAAATTTCAGAATTATGATTTTTCCCGGGAAAATTCCGAATTTTCCCAAGCTTACATCGAAGTTACAAGAATTGTGTGTGACAGAGAAAAACTTAAGCTTAAATGTTGAATGTAGATGAACTGAACAAGCATTACATAATCGAGAATGATATGAATATTAACAAACAAAGGTAATAAGTATATGATAATAATTATAATAATGATAATAAATAATATTCAAATGATTCATAGTGCTGTATATACTGTAACGGTCAAATATAACAATATCCAAACAATATAAAACATAAATCATAACACATGTTATAAATATAAGCTTACACCCAACCATGCGCACTTACGCACATGCACACAGGCGCTCACACACGCACACGCACGCACTCACGCATGCGTGCACACGCACACACGCGCGCGCGCGGCCTATAACTAATACAGTGTAAGAGAGAGAGAGAGAGAGAGAGAGAGAGAGAGATGTTTTTATTGTCTCGTAGCGTGAAGCGAAACAACACGACATTGTGACTCATATTCATACAGATGAACCTGCGAGACAGACAGACAAACTGACAGGCAGCGAGGTATATGAAGAGATGTGCCCTCGCACGATTTTCATGTCCTGTCCTTTTTGTCATCAAATTAAACACTCACACGCCTTCAGAAAAGTTTATGGAACACCTGCAAAGAACTTGTCATGGAAAGGTATCGCAAAACTCTGATATAATTGATACACTATTTATATTCCATGCAGTAATTTACAAATAAAACATCTTTCTTAGCTGTATTTGATGTGGAATATTCAACATAATAAGGTACAAATCCATAATTGATCATTAGGTATGCTTGTGCACGAGTTCCTAATGTATTTGTGTTAAGTGCATTGATAATTTGGACTCTAAACGTTTTTGAATTGTAACTGAATCGTTTTCTGTGGTATGCAGCTACTTGCTTGGGAAAATTCCGAATTTTCCCCGGAAAATTCCGAATTTCCCCAAGGCTAGGAAGATTCGGAATTTTCCCGTGAAGATTCGGAATCTTCCCAGCCTTGGGAAAAATCGGAATTTTCCCAGCCTTGGGGAAATTCGGAATCTTCTCAGGAAGATTCGAAATCTTCCCAGCCTTGGGAAAATTATGAATTTTCCCGGGAAAATTCCGATTTCCGATTTTTCCCGGTAAGATTCCGAATTTTCCCGGATTCCGATTTTTCCCCGTGACATATACATAGCTTTTCAATCGGATTGGAACATTCCTTGTAACAACATCTGAACATAAGAAAATAATAAAAAGTTTTAAATTAAAATTATGTCCAATGATTCGTGAAAATTAATTTCAAAACGTTTATTTGGCATTTGTTATGTTCAATTGCACATAATTAATTAATATTATACTGTAACACTCAAAGCTTGAGATGTGTTTTAGTTCTGAATTCCTTCTAATAGTGTGTGTTTTTATAAACAAAAATGTTTTTATAGAAATTGTTCACATGTGTAAATATACAGTAATATCTTAATCAAATTCGAGCGTTCCTGGTAATAAAATCTCAAGAAAAAAATTAATAGCTTAGGTTTAAATTAAAATTTTGTCCAATAATTCTTATAAATTCATTTGAAAACTTTCATTTGGTATTACAAAAAAACACCTTATTCGTCATGTTATATTTAATGGCACATAGTTAATATTATTCTGTTTCACTCAAAGCTTGAAATCTGTGTGTTAGTTCTTAATTCATTATAATAGTGTTGTTTTCATACACTTGATAACCAAAATTGTTTTGTTTGAAAATATACACATGTGAAATCGTATCAGGGATTTTTGTGTCAAATTCAAAAGCTGCTTGTTATAAAAGGTGAACATCACATAATCACAGAAAAGGTTTGAAATTCAATTTTCATTCAATAATCCGTAAAAATCCAATTGACTTTTTTGTTCCACTTGACATCTATTATTCGCCATTTTATGTTTTAAAGCCCATAATTTCAGAAACCTTGTACCTTTACACTCAATACTTAAAATCATAACAGTGTATTATTTCCTTCGTCTTTGTAATTGTGTTATTTGTACACAGGAATGTTTGGGTTAAAATTGCAAACTCGTGCAAGAAGGTTTTTTTATCCTAAATAATGGCAACGATTTTAAATTAAACTTTTAGTTTGGTGGCTTGATTTGTCTTCGTCCTGGACTTTTTCTAAGCGTGTTTATCATTGTTTGATCTTTGACTGCTGTCATTCTGCAAGTGCGCCTTTACATTTTAAATCTTCGGTTTGGTTTTTCGTTTGCATCACTTTACATCTCATTCTCTCTCTCTCTCTCTCTCTCTCTCGCTCTCTCTCTCGCTCTCTCTCTCCCTCTCCCTCTTCCTCTCTGTAAGTACGCGCACGTACGCACGCACGCACGCACGCACGCACACACGCACGCACACACGCACGCACACACACACACACACGCACGCACACGCACGCACACGCACACGCACGCACACACACACACACACACACACACACACACACACACACAGACGGGGAGACAGACAGACAGACGGGGAGACAGACAGACTCAGAGAGAGAGTCTACAGCTCGATTTTGTCATTTAAAGACCCACTGACCCACCACGATTAAGTCCCTTGTTTTTTTTCTGGGTAGCTATAACCCACATACAAATGCCCCCAACTTCAAATTGAGGCTGCTCTTTAAAGTGATGTTTCGTTTTCAATTGGGGGCATTTGTATGGGAGTCAAACCTGGTCAAAACAAGATTTCTTACCAGCTATAAGAGGGAAAACACGTGAAACCCGTGATTTTGACACGTGATCTGGTGGGTCTTTAATAAAATGCCTTTCAACCAAAGAAGCCTCTGCACCGGTCTTAATTAAGGGCCAGCCACACTGCATACGATTCGATAGCAATACGATCCGGTTGTGACATTTGTGAGGCAGGATTCTCGTGAAATTCAACAGTCTAAATGAATCTGATGAAACCCAACTAGCTTTGTTCACTCTATTTGCAGTCCCCCGTACACGAATCTGATGAAATATCTGTATTTTTTGTATCAGACATTTGATTTGATTCGTGTACTGGGGCCTACAGGGGCATAGTGAACCAAAACAGTGTCATTATTTCTAGACGGAAGTATCTCACGTGAATATAATGACGCAGACATCGTCGCAATCGCATAGCATTGCTATCGAATCGTATGCTGTGTGACTTGCCCTTTAGTGTTGCGATCCAGGAAGCCTCGGAGACCTTTACTTCCTCAAAAACCAAACTGTCCTCAAGTCCTGTTAGCCGAGAAAGTGGGTAGGTGAATACGGGGTAAAAAGCCCATGGACGGGTAAGAAGCCTATGCCAATTATCTCATGAAATGAAGCACATTTCAGTCACATTTTGCCCATGAGACCAGTGTTAATGCTTAGCATTCGTCTCATGGGCAAAATTGACTCAAATTTTCTTTATTTCATGAGATAATTGGCATGCGCTTCTTACCCGCCAATGGGCTTTTTACCTCGTCTTCCCGTACCCTGCGCAAGGCATCTCCACTGTAAACAAATTCCAGGAGGAATCGCCGATTTGACGGTTTGTTTTCTAGGAAACCAGAGCAAAGTGAGTGTTGCGATATCTGTAAAGAGTGTTTTCCTAGTGATCTTGATGTGTTTCTTGAAAACAAAAATCATCCGTCAGAATGCCCCTTTAAAAAACACTTCCTCGGCTAAGGTAAACCAGGTCACGTGTCAAAATCAAGGGTTTCGCGTGTTTTCCCTCTTATAGCTGGTAAAAAATCTTGTTGACCAGGTTTGACTCCCAAACAAATGTTCCCAAATTGAAAACGAAACATCATTTTAAAGAGCAGCCTCAATTTCAAGTTGGGGACATTTGTATGTGGGTCACAGCTACCTAGAAAAAAACAAAGGACTTAACCGTGGTGCGTCAGTGTCTTAGAAAAACACCCAACGAAAACCACTAGTTTGCTTACATTATTGCCGCCCAAGATCATTTCCACGTTGTGCACGTGCCGGTGTCAATAAAAGAATTTTTTTTAAAATTACCTGAGCATCGCTTTAGAACGATTTCGTTACAAGAAAGTACTCAAAGGCCGTGTATGTGTACGTGTGTGTTCAGAACGAATGTGGTTCAACTTGGGGCTCGTTGAAGGGAATACTCACTGTCCAGTTGGTTTACTACATTGCAAGTTCACACTGAAAAGAAGGTGGGTGTTGTGTTGTGCTGTGTTGTGCTGTGTTGTGTTGTGTTGTACTGAATTGTATACAGTCGACAACGGTTAGTATAAACTCGGATATAGAGTTAGGGTGTAGAGTGGCACAGTGGTAGCGCGTTCGCCTCGTGTCAAGTAAACCCGAGTGTGAACCTGGGTACAGGGGATTTTTCCTCTCACTAGGCCTTACGGTCTGAACGTGGAGTCTTTCGGATGAGACGATAAACCGAGGTCCCGTGTGTCCATGCACTTAGCATACGTTAAACCCAGTGGCAACGAAACAGTTGTCATTTGGTTAAAATTTACCCACCCACCCCTTTCCTTCCTCATTAGTCACAAAAATCGCATGCACAAAAAAAAAGTGGGTGGCGCGCCTCTGGCTGCGATGCGCTCTCCAGATGGGAGCAACCCGAACTTCACAGAGACGCCTCTGTGACTATAAAGTACCTAATAATAACAATAATAATAATATAACGAAATACGGATATAACGAAGCAAAAAGATTTGTCCCGGCAAAAAGTCCTTCTTTATATGACTAAAAAATACGACGTATACAACGAAATCGGATATAGCGAAATAACGCTTATCACGAAATGGTTTTGGAGTGTGTTAAAGCCACAAAAGCAACAACTGCCCAAGATGTAACACATTGAAATATTGTTACATTTGGGTATACGACGTATACAACGAAATCGGATATAGCGAAATAACGCTTAACACGAAATGGTTTTGGAGTGTGTTAAAGCCACAAAAGTAACAATTGCCCAAGATGTAACACATTGAAATAGTGTTACATTTGGGTAACGTTGTTGCTCAAAATGTAACATTTGAGGCAGCAACATTGATGTCAAGTGACCACTGACCTCTGGTCATCTAGCTATATTGTAATTTTCAAAATGTCAAAGTTTAGTCAAAGTGACCACTGACTTCTATCCATCTACATTGTATAAGGTGCAAAATCTCACCAAAAATCACCACAGTTTGCAGTACCTTTGTCAAGCAGGTTCCATCCCAACCCTCCTCTACTCCGTTCACTTCAGAGGCAGGCCTCACTTTTGTCCTGCATTTTTGTTCATGCGTTGTGATAATTTTTATTTTATTTTATGTCCTGTTGTTGCTTGATGGCTGACGTGTGAGTTCTAGCATGTATTGTAACAATTTGTTTGAATCGCTGGTGTGTGCTATGGGGATGAGTTGTGTCCTATTATGCTGCGTTTTGATTAAGCTATATTGCTGTTGTGACATGCTGTGTAAAATGTCTACTACATGGCTAATGTGTGCGATAGAGATGTATTGTGAAATGTTGTGTATTGTAGTTTGTGTGACTGGTGGTGATGTTGTAGGATGTGCAGCATTCTTGTTGTTTGATTTATATGTAATGTGGTGTGATTTGCTGCATTGCCTGGCATAGCAAGACAGCTGCTTAGGCCGGGCCCTTTCTGTGTACTTTGTGTTTGTCTTTTTTTTCTGTCTTTTTTTATAATCTTTTTCTTTTGAATTTTGTTTCTTTTCCATTCGTTTTCTTCCAAGTTTTCGTTTTTATTCCATGTACCCCCAAGGGGCTTTTGGAAATAAACCTTGAAACCTTTGCAAGAAACACCTCGAGATCACCAGGAAAACACCCTTTACAGAGATCACAACACTCGCTTTGCTCTGGTTTACTAGAAATCAACCCGTCAAATCGGCGATTCTTCCTTGGCGGAGGTGCTGGAAGTCAAATTATTTCACCCAAAGAGAAGGCGTGTGCTGTCTCTTTTCTAATGGCCGCCTGCGTTTAGACCAAATCGTTTGCACGAACTTTTCGCAATACAAGCCTTTTTTCTTCTTTTTTAAAAATACAGATTATGTAACGGAGTTTCGCTCACAACAAAGGAAATAGCTCCATTTTGTTTTTGTTTTTTACTGCACTACAAAAAAAGAAAACTCTTCAACCACAATGAGTGACCTCCACCCACCCCATCCAAAATGGCTACTCTCTCCGGCATCTCCGCCAAGGAGGAATCGCCGTTTTGACGGTTTAATTTATAGGAAACCAGAGCAAAGTGAGTGTTCCAATCCTTGAAAAAGACCGTCTTTCTGGTGATCTCGATGTGTTTCTTGCAAAAACTCATCCGTCAGGGTCCACCTTTAAGGAATGAATCTTTTATTTAACGTGTGTTCACTTCACAATGATATTACACGAACAGAATTCAAATTAACAACACAAACGAAAAAATAACGAAAAAAACAATACTAGCATGCAATCCAAAACCTGTTGCAATAAGAAGTGTCATACTGATCTATGTAAAATATTTCGTCCTAGGTTGTGCTTTAACAGAGCTGTACATGGTCACCCCATGAAGATTTCAAACTGGATATATCAAAATATACCGACCTTTTAGATAAGCAAAGAAGGCTGCCAAGTAGTCCAGTCCGTAGAGCTGAATTATAACGGTGACCTAAAACTAATAGCAAAGGTTTTCTTTTTGAGCTTAACATAAGGCCATACCTCTACTGAAACAAAATAAGACAAATGTAAGACGATAGCATTGTCGGAAGGGGGTTAAATTAACCTAATGACGTCATGGTAACGACTTTTTTTCTCGTACTGATCTAAATACCCTCATGTAGCACCTCATTGGAAAGGTCTTGAGAGATACATTCAAATATGTGTATAACAATTTCATATTGGTAATAACCATTTTAAAAATAACGTTTGTTTATATTCGTGGCCATTAAGTACTGTGTTATGTACTAAAAGGAGAGAGAGAGAGAGAGAGAGAGAGAGAGAGAGAGAGAGAGAGAGAGAGAGAGAGAGAGAGAGAGAGAAAACTTATAGAGTTGAGAGAGCACTTATATGTACAATATTCATATTGCTGTCAAGACCTTTATGTACAATATTCAGAATGCTTCAAGACCTTTAGAAACCGTTGTGTGTGTGTGTGTGTGTGTGTGTGTGTGCGTGCGTGCGTGCGTGCGTGCGTGCGTGCGTGCGTGCGTGCGTGGGTGGGTGGGTGTGTCTGAGGGGGAGTATATGTGTGTGGGTGTTGCCAGTAACTGGGACTACGTTTATAGGGGGTTGCCCTCTTGGTTTCTGTTTCAGAACTCCACAGTGGACAATGTCCTCGGGTCAGAGAAACAGAACTTCAAGGACTAACGAACTCAGTACCCCACAATCGGCTAACCAGGGGGAGAGACATGGTCAATCCTCTTCAGATGAGCATGTTCAGCTTGAATGGAAACTTGTCCATCCACTGCTCCAATGCTATACACGGAAGAAGGCCGACTGTTGTGTTGTCTGTAAACGTGTGGGACCTATACATACGGCTTTAAAATCTCGCCTCAATCCACCAGAGTTGCTAGCCCCAAGGAATCGTTCTCTCAACCGTAGGAGGAAACAAACTCAGTTACGAGGTCGTTCCAGGAGTCCTAGGAAGAAACCAGACGAGCCGAGAAACCATTCTGTGATCCCTGCGCCCAGCACCCCAACGCCGAATGATCAGAAGAAGGGAGAGGCCCAGACATCGTCAGATGAATGGGTTGAACTTGACAAGGAATATGTAGATGAACTGCTTCGAGGATTTGAAAATAACAAGAACAAGAACAAGACTGACTGTTGTGATGTCTGCAAAAGTGTGGAGCCAATTCGTGAGTATCTACGCTGTCGGCCACGCCCTGGAACCACTGCAGCAAGGAGCCATTCTGCCGGCCGTGGGAAGAGGTCCAGGAGCCATTCTGCCGGCCCTGAGAAAAAAGCAAACGAGCCAGAGAGCCCTTCTTCTAGCCCTGAGAAACAACGAAGCAAGCCAGAGGGCCCTTCTTCTAGCCCTGAGAAACAACGAAGCAAGCCAGAGAGCCCTTCTTCTAGCACTGGGAAGAAGAGAAGCAAGCCAGAGAGCCCTTCCTCTAGCTCTGGGAAGAAGAGAATCAAGCCAGAGAGCCCTTCCTCTAGCACTGGAAAGAAGAGACGCAAGCCAGAGAGCCCTTCCTCTAGCACTGGGAAGAAACAAAAGCGGACCCAATCAAAGGTCACTGCTGCCTCGTGCTCAAGGAACCTGTCCAAAAAAAACGAAGAGAAGAAACTGCAAGTACGTCGGAGTTCGGGAAGGGAAGACTTGCAAAAGGCGAGGAAAAAACTCGAGGATAAAGAGGCGAACATCGATTGGAAATATGCAGAACCAGATAGGTCTCGTGACCATTATTTGCAGGGACACATGGTGTGGGCAAGATTGCGTGGCCACGTTTTCTGGCCAGCTGTAGTGTGCAATGGCATAGAGTCCACAGAAGCCAAATTCTGCTATCGATACGTCAAGAATGGCGCCAGCACGCATAAAACAGAGCAGTACCATGTACAGTTTTTCGATGAGGAGAAGAAAAGGGGCTGGATCTCGAACCCACTTATGCTCATCGACTACAAAGGGCGAGATGGTATGAAACAAACTGCTGAAAATGCGATGAAAGACCCGCCAAGCCGATGCATCCAGGATCAACGCGCCAAAGCTTACGCGCCTTACCTTACTGGTGGCCCTCTTGAAGGAGAATACAAAGGCAAGGATGAGTATCTTGAAATAGCTGAAAAAGCCTATACAAGGTACAAAGATGTTCCAGCTGAACGGGTGTCGGTTTACGTCCTGCGCGACGGTTACCCAGAAGAAGAGGACAGTTCTTGATGTCAGTTCATCTTGAAGACTTGCAGTGAAGCCAGTATTCTTCATGCGGGGTGATCATAACAGCTTGTAGATAGGGCTGAATTGAGTAGAGGCAGGTGATCATAACAGCTTGTAGATAGGGCTGAATTGAGTAGAGGCAGGTGATCATAACAGCTTGTAGATAGGGCTGAATTGAGTAGAGGCAGGTGATCATAACAGCTTGTAGATAGGGCTGAATTGAGTAGAGGCAGGTGATCATAACAGCTTGTAGATAGGGCTGAATTGAGTAGAGGCAGGTGATCATAACAGCTTGTAGATGGGGCTGAATTGAGTAGAGGCAGGTGATCATTAATTAATACGTGACTTAAGTGCGATAAGCCCTATTCTGTTTTCTACCAAATTGAAAATTGTACAGCAAATGAAAATTCTGAATGTGTACAATATTGATCTTCAGCTAAGTGTAAGATAAAGGAACAGTGTAATGTGCCAAATCTGTGTCGCTTGTTTGGATGACTAGAATCTCATACATATTCATCATTGGATAGAGAGCGCCCATTGACGCTTTTCGTTTGTTTTGGTTTGTTTATGGGCAACTGAACATTTTACAAGCCCAGTATGCTCTTCAATTAAGCATTTAAATGCACTGGAAATATCAATCACAAGTAAACTATGTCATTTGTATGTCACTGAACGTAAAATAACCTTTCGTTGTTTCTCTCGAAAAGCGTTAATTTTAATACCTTTTTAATTCCAAAGGCTTTTTAATATCGTCTTGATGTTTTGGGTCAACACAAAAAAGTGTTGATAGAAATTATAAACCTTTCATGTGTAGGGGTGTTTTTTTTGGGGGGGGTCTGTCTAGAATCAGATTCGAATTCCTTTGTGCCCTAGTAAAAGCAAAAACATGATGGTAAAGGCATGACTGACAATTGGAAATTGCAGGTTCAATACCCAAAACACTCGTGTGTTATTCAGTTATAGTGAAAATGTACACTTAAGTCTTCAAAGTAAGTGTTCCTTTCCTGCTTCCTTATTTGAAATTCAAATTTATTCAAGACAGCAGTTCGTACAAATTCGAAAACAACATTCCGATGAAAACTTTCACTGTCTTTTAGGTTTTTAATTATTCAATGGTTTGGTTATAATCTTCACATTTGAATGCTTTTACCCTCGTTGGTTCGATTTGATAGTGTGCCATTGTGTCTCAATATGTACATAATTGTATTATATTGGCTATGGTTGTTTTGATGGAGAATCTTGGATCTAGAGAAGCCATTTTACCAAGGAGAAGTTGAACACTTTTCTGACGACCATTTTAACCAAACGTATTACGCTCAGTTATATGGGAAAGCGAAGTAGCCTAGTCACATGGTAAATGATGCCACAAAGAACGGTTTGCATTATAACCGTAATAAACATTCATAGAAAGGAAGTGTCCCGCCTCTGTATGTCGCTTGAAAATGGTTTTGTTTGCGTGAGAGAAAGAAAGAGAGAGAAAGAGAGAGAGGGAGAAAGAAAGAGAGAAAGAAAGAGAAAAAGGGAGAGAGAAAGAGAGAGAGAAAATAGAGAGAGAGAAAGAGAGAGAAAGAAAGAGAGAGAGACAGAGAAAGAGAGGGAGATAAATAGAGAGAAATAGAGAGAGAGAGACAGGGGGGAGAGAGGGGGGGGAGAGAGAGAAAGAGAGAGAGAGAAAGATAGAGAGAAAGAGAGAGAGAGAGAGAGGGAGAGAGAAAGAGAGAGACAGACAGACAGACACAGAGAGAGAGAGAGAGAGAGAGACAGACAGACAGACAGACAGACAGACAGAGCAAGTGTGTGTGTGCGAAACTGGACGACCCCGCCAACCATGAAGCACGCCCCCCCCCCCCCCCCCCCCTATCCGCATGGGGATACCGGGGTTTCTTTCAGTATAAATAGCCCCCCCCCCCCCCCCCCCCCCCCCCCCCCCGACGTTCTTGACGTTCTGTGCTAGCAACTTCCTCTAATCGACCACTCTCGATATCTTGTTGACTCTGCCTTTTCCTACTCTTACTTTCATCATCTATTTTCTGATTCATTCTCTTGTCCCCCCACCCCTCAAAAAAATATATATTCCAAACGGGTTTCTCCTATGAGCTCCTTCGAAATCATAATGTAATGGCTGTATGCAGCGGGGAGACCAGTGAAAACTGAAAACCAGATACATACGCCTCGCCGCCAAGAAAAAGAAGAAGAAGAACAAGAACAAGAACAAGAAGAAGAAGAAAAAGAAGAGGAGGAGGAGGAGGAGGAGGAGGAGGAGGAGGAAAGAAGAGGAGGAAGAGGAGGAAGAAGAAGAAGAAGAAGAAGAAGAAGAACAAGAAGAAGAAGAAGAGGAAGAGGGAAAAGAAAAAGAAAAAAAGAAAAAAGAAGAAGAAGGAGAAGAAACAGAAGATGATGATGATGATGATGATGATGATGATAATGATGAAGAAATAGAAGAATGGTTGGCTTGTGGTAGGGCCTTCATAAAACATGAATGTAAGCTGATTGACAATCGATTTTGGAGTGTAATATAGAAAACCAGTTTCCACTTTCCGCAATTGTCTTTGAATCCCAAACTACAAAGCATAGAGCATGCTCCTATAGCTGCAGCCTTGGGGGTTCGTTAGCCTCGGAAGGCTTCGGCTGAATGCAGCGGGGAGACCAGTGAACACTGAAAACCA
>CM065707.1:23588960-23598960 GCA_017654935.2 Phymorhynchus buccinoides
TTAACCAGTACTCGCACCACTAGTTTCACCTATGCAAACAATATATTTATTGCATATTATTTATTGGAAGAATATTACACAGAACACAAACACGCACACCATACGCACTCAAAACACGCACGCACACACACACACACACACAAGAAACTTATGACTTATGACACACATACACTCAACTCAACACTCAGTCAAAGTCAAAGCCATACACCACCACAAACTAGAAACAACTACTCTTGGTTTACAAACACCCAATCTGCGCTGAAAATCAATGTTCTTTTTCGAAAAGAAAGCGTTATTCTAAGAAAAACTTATTTTCAGTTTGCAGTTAAAAAAACCGGTTCACAGCAACTCGAACCGATTTTTCGAACCGCGAAAGTTTAGCACCGGTTTTTCGGTTCAAACCGGTTTTTCCCCCCACCTCTAGTAGAAAATGCATTGACCTACTCATATTAAAACACTTATAAAACAATTTAGAGACCACATTAAAGATTATCCTTTATAAATACGAAAAGATAAGATGCTAGAGAACACAGAAATACCCATAACTCAAAATTGACAAATAAAATGTGTTTTCTTACGATGCTTCTTAAAATGAATGTTTTGTGTCCTTCGCGCTCTTTTTTCCGGTGTATTTTAATTTGTTCCACAGTCTTTGTTGTTGATTGTTCTCTTGCTTGTAACAAAAACTTATTCCTTATACCAATCAAAGTGTTTCTTGATGGTTTTTTGCTCCTTCTGTTGCCTACTTTTTGCTCCTTTTGCTATATTTGATGTTTGCTGTTTAATTGTTTGTCTGTGTTGATAAAGACGCATTCGCCGAAATATCCAGTATTTTTTTTTGTCTCTTGTGAATAAAATAACGTCACTTTGTTGTCGTGTAGTTGTTTGTTTGCTGTATGTTCCAGTGACGTTGCAGTCTGTTTCATCCTTTTATCCTCATTAGAGATCATTTTGACTCGACTTGACTTGACGCACAGTGCATGCAGACGTTTTGCACAGTGTCGTACATATTTGTGTCTTTTTCTCGCAAATCGTTCGTGTGTTTCATAAGCGTTTTATGTTATTTCTTTCAGGGACCGCCGATTCAAATTCCATGTGTGCACCCTTGCCGGACAATAGAGGGGGGCCAACAAAGAAGAAACGACTGCCCACCCTGCCCACTTGTCTCCGCCTTTTTGTGTCTAACCCTGAACCCCACCCCCCACCCCTTACCCTGACCCCTCCACCTCCTCCCTGCCTCCTCTCTCTCTCTCTCTCTCTCTCTCTCTCTCTCTCTCTCTCTCTCTCTCTCTCTCTCTCTCTCTCTCTCTCTCTCTCTCTCTCTCTCTCTCTCTCATGTGTTATTAAATAATGTTACTATTATTCTATATCATTGTTATGAAACATGGTGTGTCAATGTGTTCATTTTTAGAATGTGAAGAAACGAAGATGAAACGAAGATTTAATTTATATTTTTACATGGTTTTATCAATGTTTGTAAAGCGCCGAGAGCTTGCTTTTAGCATGATTTGTATCGCGCTATATAAGTGAAATTATTATTATTATTATTATTATTATTATTATTATTATTATTATTAACACGGACCAAGGAAACCCCTTGATTTAGATTTTTTGTTGTTTTGGTTTCATGATGTGTCTGTATATCTATCTTTCAAAATTATCAGCTTTTAATTGTACGTAGGCTAGGTCTTTACTTAACCCATATATGCCCAAATTGTATTTTCAATTAAAAGTTGCATTGTCTCGATAATCAACATAATACAATATGTAACAACCATTTTGAGTAAAACTCAAAATGTTGTGATTTAGAAGACAAAACATGATCGTCCCATTTTTGGTGCTGCGTCACATATAGCGTTTTTATTCTTTTTGTTTAACTTGTGGCGGTGCCATAGCCGATGAGGTTTAACCGAGGCGTGGTCACCGCTACAGCTATCTGTATTAATATTTAAAAAATCGGGACTTTACTGGTTTCGTATTGCCTCCGGGCATTGCCTCCAGTATTGTTCCAACCATATTTGTATTTACAAATGTCCCATATGTGTCTGATTCAGACCAAGAGGACGTAAAACTCCATTTTCTCTCTCTGTTTAAAGTTTTCGCGTATGCGAGTCCATCTTCGTCCAAACACATCATGGCGTAGAGTTGGCCCATGTTTTGTAGGTTATTTTTATATTCAACATATTGATTCCAAAACAAACCCAAAAAAACTAGTGAAATC
Organism: Phymorhynchus buccinoides; assembly: GCA_017654935.2. NCBI lineage: Eukaryota > Metazoa > Mollusca > Gastropoda > Neogastropoda > Raphitomidae > Phymorhynchus > Phymorhynchus buccinoides. The sequence goes on from CM065707.1 coordinate 23,591,182, forward strand.
CTGGAAATATTCCGGGTCTCCGTATTTCTCATTGAAAGGAAAGAAGGAAGGAAAACGACTGGACAAACAATAATTAAACAATCATAATGATGTTAAATCTTAAGATCATAAAACAAATGTACGAACATGACAAATAATTTTCTTATTATCCATCAAAGTACACAAAGGCTAAATAACTCTTCGAATTCAAAATCAAAATCAGAAGACTTGTTGTGCTCATAAAATAATTTGTGTACACTGCAATGTATTATGTTAATAAACTTTGTTTAAACCAAGTCAGAAGACTTGCTTAGAGTGGTTTTTTTGTTTGTTTGTTTATTTGTTTGCACTTGTAAGAAAAGCCAGAGACACATTCTTTAAATAAAATTGTGTGAGATTATATTATAATCAAGGGGTTTTAAAAACTGAGGACTAATGTTATGTAAGCATTAAAGGCTATTGTCTGTTTTCCATTCAAAGTGTTTTAAGACTTGGGTAATGGTTTCAGTTCACTGTGCTTACAAGGCTACATGGTGTGTATAATAATAATTAATAATGCTTATATAGCGCATAATCTTGCAAAGCAACTCAATGCGCTTTTCACTCACCATTCGTACAAACATTTCTAACAAACTGGCCCACGCATCCTCACCATACATCTCTATCAAAATGAATACATATTAGAGAATGCATTGCATATAATCATAACACAACACACCAACACCCACCTCCCTTCAACACCACCACCCCAACCATCCCCCCACTCCCCCCCACCCCACCCATCCCCACCCCTGCCCCCCTATGTGTGTGTGTGTGTGTGTGTGTGTGTGTGTGTGTGTGTCACGTCAAGTCAAAATTATCTTTATTGACGATAAAGGAGTAAGCTACAAGCTTTTTTTCATCCTGTGTGTGTGAGAGAGAGAGAGAGAGAGAGAGAGAGAGAGAGAGAGAGAGAGAGAGAGAGAGAGAGAGAGAGAGAGAGTGTGAGTGTGTGTGTGTGTGTGTGTGTGTGTGTGCGTGCGCGTGCGTGCGTGCGTACGTGCGTGCGTGCGTGCGTGCGTGTGTTTTAAAATCAGTATTGGAAATGACAGTTCGAAAACTGTATTCATGTTTTACGTGGAAGGAAACAAAATATGCCTACAAGATATCCCACGGGACTTCGTTTGTTGAAACGCCATGAACAGACCGTTAGTCTCCCCCAGTTTCCCCTTTAATTTATTCTCTCTTTTTTTCTCTTTTTTTTGGAAGATTTTTGTTTACAATGTTACATATTACATTCATCATTTCACGTCACAATCCAATATTACGGTATTACCATTGCATTGTTTTGTATCTACAGTTTAGAGAAAGATAAAGTGATGATTATGTGCATCATTTTTTACAGGTTATAATGGTTCGGTTGATTCATTAATCAAAGGCTTTTCAATTTAATAAGATAACAAAAAATTGGCGCTATAGTTTTTAAGATTCCACTTTGTAATCTAAGATTTTAATTTTTGTTTTAAAAAAATATAACAGTTAGGCTTATTAGATCTTAAGATTAAAAAAATGATGTCCACTCTCTCACTTTTGTCATAATCCGGTAATAATATCAGAAGCCAACTTACCACCACAACAAGTAGTTTTTGATAACGTTGTGACAACTTCACCACACGTTTAATTAACACTCAATATTCCCAGCTTTCCCCTAACACTGATTCACAACCACACAGAGATATCTCAACGACAATTTCTGAAAGATGCAAATGATTTAATTAACTCTCAATCTCTCTCTCTCAATCAGTGTGTGTCTGTCTATTTATATATCGCACCTCTGCTTATCAGTTTGTCAATTTCCCACCTCCGCGTGCGCGCGCGTGTGCGTGCGCGCGCCTCGCCTCGGCTAGCGGGACAACCGAGCAAGGCTCGTTCGTGCTCGAGGCGATGATTGGCAAACCGAAGCAAAACGAGGTGGCGAAATTAACAAACTGGGTTTATTATCCGCTTTCGGTTTACGGAGTCGCACGGATCTCGCACACACCCCGCCATCTAAGCCCCGCCTCTAATCTGATTGGCTCGAAAGCGAATCGGTTTCAATCCGGGGCAGCGTGTTCGGCTTGCTGCACGCGCTAATTACCCGCGCTCGATATGCATAGCTCCGCCCAGCTGGGAGAGAAAGCATCAAATGAACTGAGAGCGACTATTGCCGAGTCCTCGAGTGACGCTTCCTTGCATAATATTGATATTATTGGTTTAAATACTGGGTAAAGGTCAAGATGTGCCACCCCCCCTACATTTCTCGCTTAATTGTATTTTTCCGTTTTTGCCTTTCTTACCAAACATAAAGCTGTATTTTAGGAACCTTTTCAGCTAATTATCTTTTTGGAATAACAACCCCTAACCCTAACACCCCCCCCCCCCCCCCCCCCCCCTACCCCTATAAGACGGGAAAACGCAATGAACCACGACTGTGAAAAATGCCGCGGTGTACAATCCATTTTTAACTTGGATATTGTTTGTTTTCAAAGGAAACCCTGATTTTCGAGAAAAACCCCCAAAAACAATTGAAGATAACCCCGTATAATGTATTTTCATGTAATGTTTCGATCTATGTTTCTAATTAACAAAAAGATTGAGGTACATTCAGAGAAAAAACAATACAACGAAAGTAACTCGAAAATGGAAGGGGAAAGTTACTTAGGTGAAACCCTAACCTTGTACTCCATGTAATGAGAGACTTAGTGCGATTTTTCTCACGCCAGAGGGCATGACGCTCGTGTGGGGCTAATCCTCTCTATATTCTTAGTTGGGGATAAAGAAAATGAGAGAGAGAGAGAGAGTGAGTCGTCCTACCATCTCTCTCTCTCTTACTACGCCCAAGTAAGAAAATCGCGTGATAAGCCCCTAGTGCATTGACTGCCCTCTGGCGTGACAAATATCGCCATAGGTCGACCATTAGAACAGTTTTCTTTTCTTTTTCTTTTTTTAAAAAAGTAGTTCTCAGGCTAACAGACTATCAGCCCTACAGTGCAACGAAGACAAAAAAGGAGAAAACAAACATGACCTACTTGGCGGAGGTATTAAGCATGACAAATTGAACATTCACGATTTCACGATTCACCATTTGATTTTGAATTTTTGGCACATCACAGATTTGATTGTTCATTTGTCTTCAATAAACAATGACGGGTTTTAATGTACGTCGCGCAATCTCCATCTTGTCAATCCATACTAGGCCCATCCCCATCTTGTCAATCCATACTAGGCCCATCTCCATCTTGTCAATCCATACTAGGCCCATCTCCATCTTGTCAATCCATACTAGGCCCATCTCCATCTTGTCAATCCATACTAGGCCCATCTCCATCTTGTCAATCCATACTAGGCCCATCTCCATCTTGTCAATCCATACTAGGCCCATCTCCATCTTGTCAATCCATACTAGGCCCATCTCCATCTTGTCAATCCATACTAGGCCCATCTCCATCTTGTCAATCCATACTAGGCCCATCTCCATCTTGTCAATCCATACTAGGCCCATCTCCATCTTGTCAATCCATACTAGGCCCATCTCCATCTTGTCAATCCATACTAGGCCCATCTCCATCTTGTCAATCCATACTAGGCCCATCTCCATCTTGTCAATCCATACTAGGCCCATCTCCATCTTGTCAATCCATACTAGGCCCATCTCCATCTTGTCAATCCATACTAGGCCCATCTCCATCTTGTCAATCCATACTAGGCCCATCTCCATCTTGTCAATCCATACTAGGCCCATCTCCATCTTGTCAATCCATACTAGGCCCATCCCCATCTTGTCAATCCATACTAGGCCCATCTCCATCTTGTCAATCCATACTAGGCCCATCTCCATCTTGTCAATCCATACTAGGCCCATCTCCATCTTGTCAATCCATACTAGGCCCATCTCCATCTTGTCAATCCATACTAGGCCCATCTCCATCTTGTCAATCCATACTAGGCCCATCCCCATCTTGTCAATCCATACTAGGCCCATCTCCATCTTGTCAATCCATACTAGGCCCATCTCCATCTTGTCAATCCATACTAGGCCCATCTCCATCTTGTCAATCCATACTAGGCCCATCTCCATCTTGTCAATCCATACTAGGCCCATCTCCATCTTGTCAATCCATACTAGGCCCATCTCCATCTTGTCAATCCATACTAGGCCCATCTCCATCTTGTCAATCCATACTAGGCCCATCTCCATCTTGTCAATCCATACTAGGCCCATCTCCATCTTGTCAATCCATACTAGGCCCATCTCCATCTTGTCAATCCATACTAGGCCCATCTCCATCTTGTCAATCCATACTAGGCCCATCTCCATCTTGTCAATCCATACTAGGCCCATCTCCATCTTGTCAATCCATACTAGGCCCATCTCCATCTTGTCAATCCATACTAGGCCCATCTCCATCTTGTCAATCCATACTAGGCCCATCTCCATCTTGTCAATCCATACTAGGCCCATCTCCATCTTGTCAATCCATACTAGGCCCATCTCCATCTTGTCAATCCATACTAGGCCCATCTCCATCTTGTCAATCCATACTAGGCCCATCTCCATCTTGTCAATCCATCCTCCTTGTCAATCCATACTAGGCCCATCTCCATCTTGTCAATCCATACTAGGCCCATCTCCATCTTGTCAATCCATACTAGGCCCATCTCCATCTTGTCAATCCATACTAGGCCCATCTCCATCTTGTCAATCCATACTAGGCCCATCTCCATCTTGTCAATCCATACTAGGCCCATCTCCATCTTGTCAATCCATACTAGGCCCATCTCCATCTTGTCAATCCATACTAGGCCCATCTCCATCTTGTCAATCCATACTAGGCCCATCTCCATCTTGTCAATCCATACTAGGCCCATCTCCATCTTGTCAATCCATACTAGGCCCATCTCCATCTTGTCAATCCATACTAGGCCCATCTCCATCTTGTCAATCCATACTAGGCCCATCTCCATCTTGTCAATCCATACTAGGCCCATCTCCATCTTGTCAATCCATACTAGGCCCATCTCCATCTTGTCAATCCATACTAGGCCCATCTCCATCTTGTCAATCCATACTAGGCCCATCTCCATCTTGTCAATCCATACTAGGCCCATCTCCATCTTGTCAATCCATACTAGGCCCATCTCCATCTTGTCAATCCATACTAGGCCCATCTCCATCTTGTCAATCCATTAGGCCCATCTCCATCTTGTGTCAATCCATACTAGGCCCATCTCCATCTTGTCAATCCATACTAGGCCCATCTCCATCTTGTCAATCCATACTAGGCCCATCTCCATCTTGTCAATCCATACTAGGCCCATCTCCATCTTGTCAATCCATACTAGGCCCATCTCCATCTTGTCAATCCATACTAGGCCCATCTCCATCTTGTCAATCCATACTAGGCCCATCTCCATCTTGTCAATCCATACTAGGCCCATCTCCATCTTGTCAATCCATACTAGGCCCATCTCCATCTTGTCAATCCATACTAGGCCCATCTCCATCTTGTCAATCCATACTAGGCCCATCTCCATCTTGTCAATCCATACTAGGCCCATCTCCATCTTGTCAATCCATGCTAGGCCCATCTCCATCTTGTCAATCCATGCTAGGCCCTGTTGTCATTTTAACCCTTTCGCCGCCAGCCATTTTTCAGCCCAAAAATACCATTCAACTTAACTGGGTAGAGAAAATACAATATATGCAATATCACAAATTCCTCTGTGACATGCATAACATTAGGCCTATCCTTACCTCCCAAAATTACGAAAATAGGGTCTTCGGATAACAGGCCCTGATTTGATGCTTTTTAGTGACATGGGTGTCAAACCATCGTGGTGCAAAAATGCGACATTGGCGGTGAAAGGGTTAAAAGCTTGCTTTTGCTCTTTTAGTTGTTTTTCGTGTAATCAGTTGTGTATGCCATACCTTCTATACACTAAACAAGCATTTCATTGTACGTTGCTTAACCCTTTCACCGCCAGCCATATTTCAGCTACAAATTGCAATTAAATTTACCTGGATAGAGAACAAAATCCATCTGCAGTATCGGGGATTCTTTTGCGACAAATATAAACTAAGGTTCTATCCTTACTTCCCAAAACTAAGACAACAGGGTCTTTGGATAATGAACCCCATTTTGATGCTTTTTAGTGACATAGGTGTTAAACCACTGTGGTGCTAAAATGCGACTTTGGCGGTGAAAGGGTTAAAATAAACCTTAAAAGTAAGTGAGAGCGTTGCTTTTTTCCCTCTTTCCCGTCTCTTCTCTCTTTCTTTCAATGTCGAGTCCACAGCATGAACTAACACTATTTGACAGATAATTTCCACACGATCGCAATCATCTCTACTTAATAAAATGCTGGTCCCACCCCGTCGTTTGAAGTGCCCAAGCTCGCTCTCATCATTCAATCGTTTGTCCTCATCCCCCACCCCACCCCACACCACCCCCTCTCTTCCCAACACACACACTCACCTTTCTCCTACTCCTTCTACACCCCCCCCCCCCTGCCCCCTCCCCCTACAGCTTTCTCTCCCTCCCTTCCCCCCCCCCCCCACCCCCACCCCCTATCTTCTGCGTCCCTCGGGATGCATGGCCTTCTAGGCACACAATAGGGACAGAACGATATTATTCTTTTCATCGCCGCTTCATCTATCATCGCTTGTCAGCCAAAGCACAGAGAGAGAGAGAGAGAGAGAGAGAGAGAGAGAGAGAGAGAGAGAGAGAGAGAGAGAGAGAGAGAGAGAGGAGAGAGAGAGAGAGAGAGAGAGAGAGAGAGAGAGAGAGAGGGAGAGAGAGAGAGAGAGAGCGAGAGAGAGAGAGAGAGAGAGAGAGAGAGAGAACGAACGAAAAATTTTGTTTAATCAAGGTTATAAGATAAGCATCCAATTTGCTTTTTTACACTCAGTCCTGAGGCTAAACAAAGTTTTTTAAGACTTTTAAGAGAGAGAGAGAGGAGAGAGAGAGAGAGAGAGAGAGAGAGAGAGAGAGAGAGAGAGAGAGAGAGAGAGAGAGAGAGAGAGAGAGAGAGAGGCCTTGGGTGGAGTCTATCTATCTGTCATGCGAGCTGAGATGCAAACAGATAGATAGACTGATTCGCCCACGACCCTTCATACAATAAAGGACCGACAAAGCGGCAACGATTTGTACTCACGGTTCTATAATAAGAATGGGAATACCTTGGAATGAGAACGAGGGTCTCTCTGTCTGTCTGTCTGTCTCTCTCTCTCTCTCTCTCTCTCTCTCTCTCTCTCTCTCTCTCTCTCTCTCTCTCTCTCTCTCTCTCTCTCTCTCTCTCTCTCTCTCCTCTCTCTCTCTCTCTCTCTCTCTAAACGATTTCCTCTATATCCAAGGCATCTCGACTATAATAAATAAATTCTAGCCCAGCCCGCCAGAATAGCATCTGCCCCCCCCCCCCCCCCCTCTGCTATCTGGTAGTCATAGTCGGAAACGACTAACTAGCATACCTACAAGACTGTTAAGATTCGTAACAATACCTGTAACGAGCAGCTGAATGCGTTGATTATGTATTTATATATGTGTATTTATACGGCGTGTATAGTGAATGATTGATTACCGTTTGATATGTAATTCTCTCAATGTTGATATTTGCTATTTCCTACAATGCTTGTTCACTGTAACCCCATCATAAATTATGACAATAACCCCAGGCTGATCCTAACCCTAGCCCTTTCCCAACCACGACGGTAAAGGTAAAGATGTGCCCCCCCCCCCCCTGCATTTCTCGGTTAATTCTATTTTTCCGTTTTTGCCTTTCTTA
>CM065707.1:23611460-23613960 GCA_017654935.2 Phymorhynchus buccinoides
TGTTTTGCCTGCATGTTCTGACAATGAACAACCCTTACTGGGGCAGACACACTGTACACGATGCGATTCTGACTGTGACATTTGTGAGACATGATTCTCGTGAAATTCTACTGTCTAAAAATAAATCTGATGAAATCCTATTACTGTATTTTATATGAGGTGCCATCCGTAAAAGTATTCTATAACGTAATTCTAAATATAGGAGCCATTCTATAAACATACAATACCCATTCTATAATATAGATTGTATTCTATATTATAGACATTTAAAAAATGCTTCTGTATCATAGAATATATTGTACCTATAGAATATTATATAGAATACATTAAATAATATAGTATGTTGTTATTATTCAAATATGGTATGCCACTGTGTTATAGAAAAGTACCTAGCATTATATAATTACTTCCTTATTATAAAAATAAATCTATATTATAGAAGATAATTCTATAATATAGAATTAAAGAAAGAAATGATCCTTTAGTGTCAAATGTATTCTTTAAGAGACATTATATAGTATATTATGGAAGTAAACAGACATGCTTTATATCATGGAATATATTTTCTTTACGGAATGCTGCCTCATAGTAAACAGTATTTATAATTTCTATAACATAGAATGATTACATTATAGAAAGTTATCCAACATTATAGAATGCAATTAATTTGCGAAAGATTTCTATATTTTTGAAGACCATGCTATGCTACAAGGAACCCTGGGAAGCATTAACTTTTTATTCAGCTGAGGCCCAGCATGGGATGCTTGAAACAGGTTGTGTGAAATATGTCTAATATATCTTTTTAAAAGTCAAATGGTTTATTATTTTGATTATTTATGTACATAGTAAATATATTAAACGTTACTGATTTTGAGTGACTGTGTATTTATACGTGAAACCAAAGAACTCCAAGGACCCCCCAAAAATGGATTAGAGAGTATTTCTTGTGTACGGCATCCTACTTACATGTGCGAGCAAGATGGCGGAAGGCGGAACCGAGGGAGAAACAGAGACAACATCATTGCTCTTTATAGCGTGACTGATAATAATATAGTAAGACATTATGATAACAAAATCTCAATGTTGTGTACAATTTGGGGGGTGCGCCTTAGAGTCAGGTGCGCCTTATAGTCAGGTGCGCCTTGTAGTCAGGTTTATAGTCAGGTGCGCCTTATAGTCAGGTGCGCCTTGTAGTCAGGTGCCCTTACAGGTGCGCCTTATAGTCAGATGAAATATCTGTGCGCCTTTAGTGTAGGTGCGCCTTATAGTCAGGTGCGCCTTATCAGATGAAATATCTGTGCGCCTTATAGTCAGGTGCGATATCTGTTGAAATAGTCAGGTGCGCCTTTAGTCAGGTGCACGAAGTCTGATGAAATAGTCAGGTGCGCCTTTTTAGTCAGGTGCGCCTGAATCTGGTGAAATATCTGGTGCGCCTTATAGTCAGGTGCGAATAGTCAGGTGCGCCTTATATCAGTATTTTTGTCAGGTGCACCTTAAGTCAGGTGAAATATCTGTATTTTTTGTAGTCACACGAATCTGATGAAATATCTGTGTTTTTGTGTACATGAATCTGATGAAATATCTGTATTTTGTGTACATAGAATCGATTATAGTAGGTGCGCCTTATAGTCTTTTTGTGTACACCGAAATCTGATGAAATATCTGTAGTTTACACACGAATCTGATGAAATATCTGTATTTTTGTGTACACGAATCTGATGAAATATCTGTATTTTTGTGTACACGAATCTGATGAAATATCTGTATTTTTGTGTACATGAATCTGATGAAATATCTGTATTTTTGTGTACACGAATCTGATGAAATATCTGTATTTTTGTGTACACGAATCTGATGAAATATCTGTATTTTTGTGTACACGAATCTGTTGAAATATCTGTATTTTTGTGTACACGAATCTGATGAAATATCTGTATTTTTGTGTACACGAATCTGATGAAATATCTGTATTTTTGTGTACACGAATCTGATGAAATATCTGTATTTTTGTGTACACGAATCTGATGAAATATCTGTGTACACGAATCTGATGAAATATCTGTATTTTTGTGTACACGAATCTGATGAAATATCTGTGTGTACACGAATCTGATGAAATATCTGTATTTTTGTGTACATGAATCTGATGAAATATCTGTGTGTACACGAATCTGATGAAATATCTGTGTTTTTGTGTACATGAATCTGTTGAAATATCTGTATTTTTGTGTACACGAATCTGATGAAATATCTATTTTTGTGTACACGAATCTGATGAAATATCTGGTTTTGTGTACATGAATCTGTTGAAATATCTGTATTTTTGTGTACACGAATCTGATGAAATATCTATTTTTGTGTACACGAATCTGATGAAATATCTGTGTTTTTGTGTACACGAATCTGTTGAAATATCTGTATTTTTGTGTACACGAATCTGATAAAATATCTGTATTTTTGTGTACAAGAATCTGATGAAATATCTATTTTTGTGTACACA
>CM065707.1:23626460-23631460 GCA_017654935.2 Phymorhynchus buccinoides
TCTTTGAAGGACAGCTAAGGGCAAGCCACACGTCCACTAAAATCGTACGACTGTACGATACGATTCGATCACGCGGCTTCGAGATCACGTGATCGAATCGTATCGAATCGTATCGTTCAGTCATGCGATTTTAGCTGATGTGTGGCTGGCCTTTAAAGACCCACCAGATCACGTGTCAAAATCACGGGTTTCACGAGTTTTCCATCTTATAACGGGAAATAAATCTTGTTTTGACCAGGTCTCACTACCATACAAATGCCCCCAAATTCAAAGTGATACATAATTTTAAAGAGCAGCCTCAATTTGAACATGGGGACATTTCTATGTAGGTCACAGCTATGCCCAAAAAAACCCAAGGGACTTAATCGTGGTGCGTCAGTGTATCTTTAAGGAAATTTCATAATACAGTGGAATCCGCTTAATCGGCCACTTTTGGGACCAGGAAAAATATGGCCGATAAAGCGAATCAGCCGATAAAATGAACATCGAGATACTGTATGACGCAATTATGCAAGTCAAAAGCAATGACGTCAAAATTAAATGTTGCAGTTCAAATTCAAATTCTTTCCCTTTTTGTGATGTGTGTGTGTGTGTGTGTGTGTGTTTATTAATCCTACAACTTGACAGAAGCACGAGTAAAAGACAATGATTTATGCAGGGTCTTTCAATTGACAACAGCTCACCTTCCAACTTCACACTCAACCATGTAAACGTCAAAAGCGTGTTGTCAGTTTGTCTGCCTCTGTTGTTCTCCCTCTCAAAAAGGGGTAAAGAGGAAAAATTAGAGAGAAAAAGTGGCCAATAAAGCGAAATTGAAGATTTCAGCTTTGGCCATAAAAACGAACAAAATAACACATGCTTAAGAAGAAAAAATTCCGTTCCAGAGGAAATTGGCCGATTAAGCGGCTTTGGCCGATTATCCGATGGCCAATTAAACGGATTCCACTGTATCTTCAACTGAACTCAAGCTCGTCTAGATGTGTATTCAGTGCTTGCTAATAGAAGGAAGACAATAAGAAGAAGAGGGTGTAATTCGTGCGTACCGTACGTTTTCTTTAATAGCCATGTTGTGATTAGTATTGTCCTTTAGTCATGAGGCTACTGCGTCCAGTTGTTTACGACTAGTGTTTCGGTCATTTGATATAAGCCTATTGATTGTGGAATTGTGTATTATAACTGTGTTTTTTGGAGGTGTGGGGTGCAAGCATATCGACATGCGCGTACATGGTTTATATTTCCTTAGTTTTAGTTTAATTAACATAAGACTGTTCATTTTGGTTTCATTTCTTCCCCGCTCCTTGATATTTGTATTGTCCTTCGTCGTCTTCTTCTTCTTCTTCTTCTTCTTCTTCTTCTTCTTCTTCTTCGTTTAACATAATAAGACTGTTCATTTTGGTTTCCTTCCTTCTCCCCTCCTTAATATTTGTATTGTCGTCCTCCTCCTCCTCCTTCTTCTTCTTCTTCTGTGTTTTCCCAGGCTATATGGCCATAATGGGCAAGGCACGTATGGTTCCGGTTTTTTTTAGTTTTTACCGGTCTCCCCGCTGCATACTGCCAGCCAACACATTCCGCCGATTTCGGAGGAGGTATTGTGGCCCAAGACCAATTATATAAAATGTACCGAGTGGAACAATTCAGTGTTCAGCGTTCTCCCTTACCCAGGGTCCTCTCCATCTCAGCTTCGTCCAGCATGATGTACCAGGTAGGTCCCGCGCAGCACGTGTGCAGCGCCACCTTGCCGCTCTTGTGCCCGTTCTTCGCCATCTGCGAGACACAGCGAGGTCTTCTTCTTCTTCTTCTTCTTCTTCTTCTGCGATCACTCAGACAGTTGCCTGTCAATGAGCAACTTAGGACGCGCATTTGACCGCCAGGGGGGGCAGTCAAACCGGTAGGGGCTTAGCGCGTGATATTCTTAGTTGGGCGTAGTGAGAGAGAGAAAGAGAGAGAGAGAGAGAGAGAGAGAGATGAGAGAGAGAGAGAGAGGGACTTATCTACCGGTTTGACTGCCCCCTGGCGGTCGGTCAAATCATTGTCCTAATTTGACCATTGTGAGCGCAGTGCCAGCATGTCCGACTTCGGCTGGAGGAGGAAATCTTTTTGAAAGTGTTTCTTGTAAAAAAAAAAAAATGAAAAAAATGAAAAAGGCAGGAGGAATGGACCGGGAAAGGCAGAAAAAATAGTAGATGACAGTAAGCTAGCAAGGGGGGAAATGAGTCAAAGAGATGGGCAGATTAGAGGAAATTACAAGCTTACATAACTTCCAGAAGGTGGGGGAACTATTTATGCAAAAGAGCCCCCCGGTATCCCCACAGGGGGGGGGGGGGGTTGCACAGTGATGTGATACATTACACTTTGATATGGCTTGACACAGAACACACTGACATGGCAAGACACTGTACGCAGTGACACGGCGTGTCACATTCCGGACGGATGGAAGTTCAGTTTAACGTCGCGTATTGGCTTTCGCCATGTATGACGGGCTGAACAAACCAACCAGGGTATAAACAAAAATTTATGTTTCTGAATCACTGTCTTAGCCAAAAGGCCGAGAAGCGATCAGAATCGATCTCATATTCCGGACTGGCACAAAAATTATAATATAGTATGCACTGAAAATACGCTACAGCACTGACACGGCATAACAACGTACACGTTGACACGATGTGACGTAGTATGCGGCATGACTTGACACGACACAGTACACATTGACACAAAACAATATACAACAACACGACACGGTACACACTGCTGGCATGGCACAGTACTTTCTCATAACTATGACACGACAAAGCACATGCTGACATGACACGAAATGACATGACGCAATGCAGTCTGATATGACATGGCACAGTACACACTGACACGAAATAGTGGACACTGACACAGCATGACACAGCACAACAAGCGTTTAGTACCACCTTGCCGCTCTTGGGGACGTTTTTGCCTAAGGCCTTGTACACATTAGACGCGTAAGTTCCGTACGGAAACCCCCTAAGTAAGTGAAAGAAAGAAGAATAACAATTTTACGTATTAGGGGACATTCGGACACGTACGCAAATCTGTTCCCTTCTTTCTTTTACTTATTTACGGATTGCGCACAGGTTTCTGCACGGAGTCTCCGCATATATGTGTACACGGCCTTATGCTTGCGTGACACAATACGCAGTGATTATGATACAGCACACACTGGCATGACATGACATGACAGCACATACTGACATGTACCATACACACGAGCACACAAAACATGGCGACACAGTACACGCCGACGTAAAACGGTTCAAACCGACGTGGCACAGTTTATAACACAGAGACGCGAACAACACAGCACACATTGACGAGAAACAGTGCACATCAAATCAAATCAAACTTTTATACCGAAAATTATCTGCCCCTGTCTCTTGACCTGAGATGCGAACGCCCCCTACTTAAGATTATCGCCCTTGACTGTCAGGAACTAGTAGGGGAAGACGGGGTAAAAAGCGCATGGGCGGGTAAGAAGCCCACCCCAATTATCTCATGAAATAAAGAAAATTTCAGTCAAATTTGCCCATGAGACGAATGCTAGACATTAAGGCTCGTCACATGGGCAAAATGAGACTGAAATTTGCTTCATTTCATGAGATAATTGGGGTGGGCTTCTTACCCGCCCATGCGCTTTTTACCCCGTCTTCCCCTAGTATATAGCCACAGAAAATGATCTGCTCCTGACTCATCACCAGGGGGCATCGGCAGTTCGGGCCTAAAATTATCGCCCTTACGTGTCGGCAAGAAGTAGTATAAAGCCTCTTTTCTGTTTGATCGTTTTCAAATGAATACAGATTTGTTTAATCCAAATCAAACTCACTTTATTATCTCCCAAGAAGAAATTTTGTTCAGGTGCCAGAATAACGAAGACATCGACATTCAACATGCATGAATAGGAGCACATTTTGACTTCAACAAAGACACATGAGTATATAAACAAAAATATGCATAAAATGTATACGGACACCTATCTCCCCCTCCTGTCACTTCTCTCCCCTCTTAGTATATGATACAAGTTCAAATTTACTTTGCGTCCTCTCTTCTCTTTCTCTATCTGCTTTCAACATTATTAATCAATTGTTATCAGTCTGGTTGTGGTTGAGCATATAACATAGTATAGCCCAGCGTACGTTTGTGTGTGCGTGTGGGTTGTGTGTGGCAGTGTCTGTGTGTGTGTGTGTGTGTGTGTGTGTGTGTGTGTGTGTGTGAACGTGGGTGCATAAGTGTGATAATTGCTGCCATTTTTAAAGATGTTCTTGAAAAAGAAATTAAAATCGAAAATGTGTGCTCTCAAAGGGGGGGTTTGGTGATTCACTGACCAACATACATTTAGCATGCGTGAGTATAATGTACATCTTTGAAGGTTACACGTAACACACGCTTAAAGATACACATTACATGTGGATACATACAAGCCTAAGGATAAGCATGCATAGTTTCATTTAACACGATGAGCACACATTTAAGCCTAAAAGGATCATGAGTTTAGGAGGTGACATGACATAGTACACAAATACTTAACACAGTAGGCCTACACACTGGCATAAAAGTGTACAAGAGTATACAGTAAACTGACAAAGCTGGCTATGAACAAGTTAAGTTTCATTCTGTGGGGTGGTTTTTTTTGGGGGGGTTCGCTGTAATCCAACAAACCAATCATTGAAACACATTTTTTTTATATTAAAAACAAAATTTAAATTACATTTTCCGAATACCCAGAGTACCAATTTATGCAATTGAATTTTACCATTTCCAAACATGTAGATCACGTGGACATATTTGACCATATTATTTTTGTGTTCCAAAAACAAAACCCATACTTTTTCCCTACCACAAGAAGACCCACTTGACCGCATGTCTGAACTTTCCCGCATTAGAATTATATCCCCAAAATCACCCCCTAGGCCCCCTTTATGGAATTCTGATCGCTTCTCGGCCTTTTGGCTAAGACAGTGAATCAGGAACATACATTT
>CM065707.1:23636460-23641460 GCA_017654935.2 Phymorhynchus buccinoides
GAGCAAGCAGCGAACTATCCGGAACTAGTAGGGGGTGAATACATTTCTTGTTGTTGATTGGTTCATTAAAGTTTGCTTAAAACAATATTGGTACAATACTTTTTTTGGACAAATCAGACAAGAGCTTGTAATATTCTTCCGCAAACGTTTTCTAAAGTGTTTCTTAGACCCCGTTTGGCATAAGCGTTATTCGCGCGGCGGCCGTTATCTAGAGAAACTCAACCCTGCTTCACGTGCCATTAGCACGAGCCACTTTTAACGTGCTCTGCGTGCATTGACCTACTTTTGTTTGACAGGGGATGAGAGTGACACAGAAGACAGAACGTGTTTCACGTGCCGTGACCTACTTTTGACTTTGCCGGCCTTGTAGAGCTTCTGGGCCAGCTCTTCCACCATGACCTCGATGTCACGACGACACGGGTCCAGCTCCTCTTTGGTGAAGAAGTCACGAACCACGATGTACCCCTGAAAACACCGCCATCACAACGAACTACATCAAAGTTAATAGTTGCATGCTTATAAAATAAATCGCCTGACTCAGATTGGATGATAAAATGATACGGTTGCAAAAATATACTACCAGATTGAATCTCAATTCAACCATCGTGAATAGCTAGGACAAACGTTAGGATTCAAAATCGTTGGTAATATGTTTATGTTATAAAAATAAAAATATTAAACTCTCTCTCTCTCTCTCTCTCTCTCTCTCACACACACACACACACACACACACACACACACACACACACACACACACACACACACACACACACACACACATATATATATATATATATATTAAGCAAACTTTTTTTATTAATAAAAAATATAATTATTTTTTTTTAAAGGAACACAGAATATTTTATAACGTTAACTGTTTCTGAAGTTCACAAATTCATACATTAGATACAGAAAAGTTTCATCAATTCGGCATTTCAAATGCAACTTTTTAGTCCTACAGAGTTGTGTGGAGTGGGAAGTTTGGCTTGTGCGGCTGTTATCTTTTTCTGTATTATTTGATTCATCTGTCCTGCACAGCTCACCATCTGATGGTGATCGTTGGTCTATAGGATTTATTTCTTAACTATATATATATATATATATATATATATATATATATATATATATAAACGTACAAGAATTGAAGAAGAAAAAACAACCACACCATTAAACTTTCCTCTTATATATATAGTTTGCTTGAAAAAAACTTGTTTTGTGTCCAATATTTAAGTTTGTGAGCCTAAGAAAGAAACTGAATAACTTTAATTTTAACTTTACAATTTATTCTGTGTTCTGAAAAGAATAAAAGAAAATAATGTGCTGATTTACTTTTTCTCCCAATGGGGGAGATAGACAATGCCTATGCAAAGACAGCTGTTTCGTCTTTGAGAAAGACTCTTCAGTCTGCATATCGGCCTGCAAAGTATGTCCACAGTGAACATTCAAACTGAGCTAGAAGACTTTCTACAAGAGAAAGGTTGTCCTCTTTGCACCAGATTGAAAGTCCACAATAAAAGCAAACCAGCACTTAATTAAAAAGAAATGGTAACAATCTTGTGTAAAATAACAAAAATAATAATGTTCTAAAGTTACAATCCCTCGAAGAGAGTAGAAGAGATGGGATGCCATGTTGGTGGATCCAGTGAAGGATTCAATAAGGGAGGTCATAGAAATCGTAGTAAACACCAACATACTCCCGGTGAGGAGGAATGTAGAGAGGTGTGCCTGGATCAGGTAGACTGATGCGCTTTCCTTCTTCCAAGTATAATATAAACGTACAAGAATTGAAGAAGAAAAAACAACCACACCATTAAACTTTCCTCTTATATATATAGTTTGCTTGAAAAAAACTTGTTTTGTGTCCAATATTTAAGTTTGTGAGCCTAAGAAAGAAACTGAATAACTTTAATTTTAACTTTACAATTTATTCTGTGTTCTGAAAAGAATAAAAGAAAATAATGTGCTGATTTACTTTTTCTCCCAATGGGGGAGATAGACAATGCCTATGCAAAGACAGCTGTTTCGTCTTTGAGAAAGACTCTTCAGTCTGCATATCGGCCTGCAAAGTATGTCCACAGTGAACATTCAAACTGAGCTAGAAGACTTTCTACAAGAGAAAGGTTGTCCTCTTTGCACCAGATTGAAAGTCCACAATAAAAGCAAACCAGCACTTAATTAAAAAGAAATGGTAACAATCTTGTGTAAAATAACAAAAATAATAATGTTCTAAAGTTACAATCCCTCGAAGAGAGTAGAAGAGATGGGATGCCATGTTGGTGGATCCAGTGAAGGATTCAATAAGGGAGGTCATAGAAATCGTAGTAAACACCAACATACTCCCGGTGAGGAGGAATGTAGAGAGGTGTGCCTGGATCAGGTAGACTGATGCGCTTTCCTTCTTCCAAGTATAATATAAACGTACAAGAATTGAAGAAGAAAAAACAACCACACCATTAAACTTTCCTCTTATATATATAGTTTGCTTGAAAAAAAACTTGTTTTGTGTCCAATATTTAAGTTTGTGAGCCTAAGAAAGAAACTGAATAACTTTAATTTTAACTTTACAATTTATTCTGTGTTCTGAAAAGAATAAAAGAAAATAATGTGCTGATTTACTTTTTCTCCCAATGGGGGAGATAGACAATGCCTATGCAAAGACAGCTGTTTCGTCTTTGAGAAAGACTCTTCAGTCTGCATATCGGCCTGCAAAGTATGTCCACAGTGAACATTCAAACTGAGCTAGAAGACTTTCTACAAGAGAAAGGTTGTCCTCTTTGCACCAGATTGAAAGTCCACAATAAAAGCAAACCAGCACTTAATTAAAAAGAAATGGTAAAAATCTTGTGTAAAATAACAAAAATAATAATGTTCTAAAGTTACAATCCCTCGAAGAGAGTAGAAGAGATGGGATGCCATGTTGGTGGATCCAGTGAAGGATTCAATAAGGGAGGTCATAGAAATCGTAGTAAACACCAACATACTCCCGGTGAGGAGGAATGTAGAGAGGTGTGCCTGGATCAGGTAGACTGATGCGCTTTCCTTCTTCCAAGTATAATATAAACGTACAAGAATTGAAGAAGAAAAAACAACCACACCATTAAACTTTCCTCTTATATATATAGTTTGCTTGAAAAAAACTTGTTTTGTGTCCAATATTTAAGTTTGTGAGCCTAAGAAAGAAACTGAATAACTTTAATTTTAACTTTACAATTTATTCTGTGTTCTGAAAAGAATAAAAGAAAATAATGTGCTGATTTACTTTTTCTCCCAATGGGGGAGATAGACAATGCCTATGCAAAGACAGCTGTTTCGTCTTTGAGAAAGACTCTTCAGTCTGCATATCGGCCTGCAAAGTATGTCCACAGTGAACATTCAAACTGAGCTAGAAGACTTTCTACAAGAGAAAGGTTGTCCTCTTTGCACCAGATTGAAAGTCCACAATAAAAGCAAACCAGCACTTAATTAAAAAGAAATGGTAACAATCTTGTGTAAAATAACAAAAATAATAATGTTCTAAAGTTACAATCCCTCGAAGAGAGTAGAAGAGATGGGATGCCATGTTGGTGGATCCAGTGAAGGATTCAATAAGGGAGGTCATAGAAATCGTAGTAAACACCAACATACTCCCGGTGAGGAGGAATGTAGAGAGGTGTGCCTGGATCAGGTAGACTGATGCGCTTTCCTTCTTCCAAGTATAATATAAACGTACAAGAATTGAAGAAGAAAAAACAACCACACCATTAAACTTTCCTCTTATATATATAGTTTGCTTGAAAAAAACTTGTTTTGTGTCCAATATTTAAGTTTGTGAGCCTAAGAAAGAAACTGAATAACTTTAATTTTAACTTTACAATTTATTCTGTGTTCTGAAAAGAATAAAAGAAAATAATGTGCTGATTTACTTTTTCTCCCAATGGGGGAGATAGACAATGCCTATGCAAAGACAGCTGTTTCGTCTTTGAGAAAGACTCTTCAGTCTGCATATCGGCCTGCAAAGTATGTCCACAGTGAACATTCAAACTGAGCTAGAAGACTTTCTACAAGAGAAAGGTTGTCCTCTTTGCACCAGATTGAAAGTCCACAATAAAAGCAAACCAGCACTTAATTAAAAAGAAATGGTAAAAATCTTGTGTAAAATAACAAAAATAATAATGTTCTAAAGTTACAATCCCTCGAAGAGAGTAGAAGAGATGGGATGCCATGTTGGTGGATCCAGTGAAGGATTCAATAAGGGAGGTCATAGAAATCGTAGTAAACACCAACATACTCCCGGTGAGGAGGAATGTAGAGAGGTGTGCCTGGATCAGGTAGACTGATGCGCTTTCCTTCTTCCAAGTATAATATAAACGTACAAGAATTGAAGAAGAAAAAACAACCACACCATTAAACTTTCCTCTTATATATATATAGTTTGCTTGAAAAAAACTTGTTTTGTGTCCAATATTTAAGTTTGTGAGCCTAAGAAAGAAACTGAATAACTTTAATTTTAACTTTACAATTTATTCTGTGTTCTGAAAAGAATAAAAGAAAATAATGTGCTGATTTACTTTTTCTCCCAATGGGGGAGATAGACAATGCCTATGCAAAGACAGCTGTTTCGTCTTTGAGAAAGACTCTTCAGTCTGCATATCGGCCTGCAAAGTATGTCCACAGTGAACATTCAAACTGAGCTAGAAGACTTTCTACAAGAGAAAGGTTGTCCTCTTTGCACCAGATTGAAAGTCCACAATAAAAGCAAACCAGCACTTAATTAAAAAGAAATGGTAACAATCTTGTGTAAAATAACAAAAATAATAATGTTCTAAAGTTACAATCCCTCGAAGAGAGTAGAAGAGATGGGATGCCATGTTGGTGGATCCAGTGAAGGATTCAATAAGGGAGGTCATAGAAATCGTAGTAAACACCAACATACTCCCGGTGAGGAGGAATGTAGAGAGGTGTGCCTGGATCAGGTAGACTGATGCGCTTTCCTTCTTCCAAGTATAATATAAACGTACAAG
>CM065707.1:23648960-23651460 GCA_017654935.2 Phymorhynchus buccinoides
CACAAGATCTGTTTTGAACAAAAAGTAATAACTCTTCACAACAACAACAAAAACAACTCAAGGAGGAAGCAAAGAACAACTAGAGCGTTAAGACGCTAGACCACCAGACGCGCGGCAGCATTTTCGTGTTCCCTGACTGACACACACACACACGGACGCGCACGCACGCACAGGCACGCACGCACACGCACGCACACGCGCGCACGCGCACGCGCACACGCACACGCACACGCACACACACACGCACGCACACGCACGCACACGCACACACACACACACACACACACACACACACACACACACACACACACACACACACACACACACACACACACACACACACCGTTGACCTATGACCTTGATTTTCGAACTTGGTCTAAATATCCTTAGTACGCAAAACTTGAGTGTCCTAGGTCCCTGCGTTCAAACGTTATCGTGCCAGGTGCTCGGCAGCATTTTTGGGTCCAGTGTACCTTCACTTTTGACCTATGACCTTCAGTTTGTATTTGGCCGAGCTATTCTTAGTACCTATGAGCATGCAAAATTTGAGTGTGAATGAAAATCCGTTTAACGTCCTCCGGTCTGAAACAAATACATATGGGACATTAGTAGATATAAAGATGGTGGGAA
Organism: Phymorhynchus buccinoides; assembly: GCA_017654935.2. Taxonomy (NCBI): domain Eukaryota; kingdom Metazoa; phylum Mollusca; class Gastropoda; order Neogastropoda; family Raphitomidae; genus Phymorhynchus; species Phymorhynchus buccinoides. The sequence continues at coordinate 23,649,591 of CM065707.1, forward strand.
CGATCCTGGAGGCAATGCCCGGAGGCAGTGCAACTCCAGGAAAGTCCCGAATTTTTAACGATACAGATGTATGTTAATTGAAATAATCAATTGAATAGTATATTTGAGTGTCCTAGGTTCCTCCGTTCAATCGTAATCGTGCCAGGTGCTCGGCAGCATTTTCGGCGTCTATGATCTTGACCTTTGACCTATGACCTTCATTTTTTAACTTGGCCTAGATATCTTTAGTAACTATCCGCATGCGAAATGTGAGTGTTCTAGGTCCCTCCATTATCGTGCCAAATGTTCGGCAGCATTTTCGACTCAAGTGACCTTGACCTTTGGCCTGTGACCTTCATTTTTGAATTTGGCCTATATATTCTTAGTACCTATCCGCATGCAAAATTTTAGCGTCCTAGGTCTCTACATTCAATCGTTATCATGCCAGGTGCTCGGCTGCATTTTCGACGCCAGTGACCTTTACCTTTGACCTATGACCTTCATTTTTGAACGTGGCCTAGATATCGGTAGTACCTATCCGCATGCAAAATTTGAGCGTCCTAAGGTCCCTCCGTTATTGTGCCAGGTGTTCGGCAGCATTTTCGGCTCCAGTGACCTTGACCTTTGACCTATGACGTGGCGTAAATATTCTTAGTACCTATCCGCATGCAAAACTTGAGCGTCCTAGGTCCCTTCGCTCAAACGTTATCGTGTTAGCATAGTCACATAGTCACATAGTCGGCTTCAGAATCCACTGAAAACATTACCAGCTTCGCTCTCTTCGTTCGCGGCTGGTAATAACTCTGGAGGTAGTCAGGGAGGTTATGTCGTCTGGCTCAATATGTTTGCCAAAATTGATTTTGTTTGTTTTTGTTTAATGTATTGGTTAGAGTACCCATAACCTTAAAAAAAAAACCCATAGAGTTCAATTTTCACCAGCCCTCTACCCTCTTTAGGAGAGGGGGATCTCGCCTATAAAGCCCCTATATCGGGCAGTCTAGTTCTATCCTTTCTGTACTTTCACATGTGTTATGCAATAGGTTGACCGAATGTATGTTTTGAGTGATCCTGGGACGGTATTCATGTCGAGATAGCATGAGACTTAGCATGATGCTAACTTAGAAGCTCTTCCAATGTCCTATAGGATTTAATAGGACTTTTGGAAGAGCTTCTAAGTTAGCATCATGCTAAGTCTAATGCTATCTCGACATGAATACCGTCCCTGGTGTTTGTCTTTATGTCTTCTTGTTTTCCATTAGTCAATAATGCAGAGAAGCTCTACGGAGAGCTGGACAAAAGAGGGTCTTCAGAGACACACCCCACCCCCTCAAGCCAGTGTTTGTGCCTTGAACTCCTTGCACCTTGTAAGGGCCTGCCCATGCCCAGATCATGACTCTTCTTAGTGTTCAGTAATTGATATGGCTCCCCCCCCCCCCCCCCCACCTGCGTGCGCATCTCGACCCTTCCAACGGAAGTGTCGCCATCTTAGTCAGATTTGTGTGTAAACAGCATCGATCTGGCATTTTTCAAACAAAGTTACTGACTAAGATGGCGGTCTCCCATATTATGGCACGCTCCTTGTGGCCGGATATAACGACACGTGGGTACAAGCCATAGTGTCATTTTGGGCCACATTTTCGATTTTAAAGACCCCCCACTCCACGTATCACATTCCATCTTATGCTAGGAAGGTTTCTTAAGATTTCTTACCAGCTGTAAGAGGGAAAACACGTGATAACCGTGATTTTGACACGTGACGTGGTGGGTCTTTAAAGACCTATGAAGTGGGTTTATATCGGAGTCTAATCTGTGAAAACGGCAAGTGGTACAATGTTATTATTGTTAGCTTTTGTTTCTTTGTTTGAACAGACTTACAAGCCTTATATCTAAG
>CM065707.1:23658960-23663960 GCA_017654935.2 Phymorhynchus buccinoides
TGCTCGATGTTATCTTGACTTTTTCGGATGGCATAAAATAGGTACATAGAAATGTTCCTTAACGTCGTAACCGAATCAGTTTTCAAAATATTAGTATAATGACAGTATATTCCACGTAAGTATTTGTTTCTGATATCTGAATATAGAGGGCATGTAAATATATAGTGTTGTTCATCTTCTATTACACCACATGCTTGACACATACAATTATTGTTAAGTGTTTCACTAAATGTTCGTCTAAACAATGACCCATTAATTGGAAGTACACCAACGCGTAATTTGACTAAACAGTCTCTGAAACATCTATAGTCTATGAAATCAAAATATTTTTCTGGTTCAAATGAAGATTTAAACGAACGATATGTTAAGTAAGTGTCCTTATTCATAACTGAACTGTACCAGTCTTGCAAGTAATTGTTAATCGTTCTTTGTTTGAACAAGGAAATAACAGAAATTTCACAGCCCACACCTTGATTTATCCAAGCATAACCAAAGCCTAAACTAAATAAAGTATTCTTAACAACAGTTGTCCAGCATAGCTTTCCTCTTCCATCCAAATTAAAAAGCATTGAATACGCTTGACGTGGAATTCTTGACATGTCCATTTTCAGAACTTTTAACCAGTAATTAATGCATCTGACATAACTGTTTATATAAAGCGGGTATCGCCCGGTCTATCCATAGACGAACTGATTTGGTACTTTAAGGGGAACTCCACATTTCAAAAGCATACAACAATACAGATTGTACTTGAAAATTAACTATTTTGAAGAAAACATTATTTGAAATATCATTCAGTTTACTAATGCATTTAACACACTGTACACATGCTCTCCTGCCCTTCACTGCCAGAGCCTCAACACCTCTGTTCAAAGAGAGAGAGAGAGAGAGAGAGAGAGAGAGAGAGAGAGAGAGAGAGAGAGAGAGAGAGAGAGAGAGAGAGAGAGAGAGAGAGAGAGAGAGAGAGAGAGAGAGAGAGAGATTAAAATAAAGCTAAAACAATTTTATCGGTTTAGTGACAAAGTGTTCTATTCCAAATAAAAGCAAACATGACAAATTTCAAACAATACCAGCGATAACGAATAATTTATCACTGCCTGTATACAGTAACTCCATCCCGTTTGTAATGTACATTTTCTTATGTTTGAAATAAGTTGCAAATATTAGGCTTACTTAATGCAAGCAAATGAACACCGTGATTGAATTACTCTGAATCGTGTCATTTAAAATTCACTGCAGCATATTTGCAGTACTGGTTATCTTCATCATTTACATAAAAGGTCACTTTCATTCTCCAAATCACAATCGAATTAAAACAATGACATTGTAAACCCCCTCTAATAATATCCCCACTCCGTAACCATCTTCCAATGTTTTACTCTAAAAAGTAAGACGCTTGCTTATGAACAAAAATCGACCAAACAAACCAAAAAATAATAAAGGAAGTAAGCACGGGAGCATGCGCCGCACGTCGTGGCGCGCGCCAGACTAGTCCTGCAGTAAATACTGGATTTCGTTGCGGTCTTGCACTGCCCGCTCTATTTCAAACTGCGCACGCGCCAGAGCCTGGTCATAGCGAGACGTTAGCAGGTACAGTAGCACGCTCTTCCCCTCCGCTGCAAGCAAAAACATATAACGGTTCGAGGAAAGAAATAGAGAGAAAACTATTATGAATAGCATTGTCAAAACCATTCGATAAAAACTTAAAAACTATTCGTTCATTAACCTAAGGCCGTGTACGCACAAATGCGGATATTCCATGCAGAAACCCGTGCGCAATCCATAAATAAGTGAAACAAAGAAGGGAAAAGTTTTGCGCACGTATCCGAATTTCCCCTATATGCGTAAACGTTTATCCTTCTTTCTTCCACTTATGTAAGGTTTTCCGTACGGAACTTACGCGTCTAATGTGAACCCGGCCTAAGGCTGCAACTGTGCTCTAAAGGGCCAGCCACACGTCCACTAAAATCGCACGACTGTACGATGCGATTCGATCACGTGGTCTCCTTCAAGACCACGTGATCGAATCGTATCGTACAGACGTACGATTTTAGTGGACGTGTGGCTGGCCCTTTAAAGGAGACCACGTGATCGAATCGCATCGTACAGTCGTGCGATTTTAGTGGACGTGTGGCTGGCCCTTTAAAGCAAAATAAATCTCAGTATCTTTATATTTAAAAAAACCCACAACAACATTGAATTCAAGACAGAAAGCTTGTAGTGTCTTTGTTCAATTTTCAATTTGAAACCAATAGCTTTTAAACATAGGCTACATGTACGCAGATAGTCCTACTTCATGACTCCTATCAGAGCTTCTGGAGCTACTTAGGCCTACAATTTCTAGTTAATCTTATTGTTGATCTCTTTCTTCTTCTTCTTCTTCTTCTTGTTTTTTTTTTTTAACTTTCTGTTTACAAATTAGCTTTATTGTTCGTTTGTGCTTTTTCTAACATATCAAACAAACAAAACAAAGACCTCAGTGCTTTGCTCCAGAGAAAGGTTATGGAAAGACCCATGGACAAATTGACGATTAAATAGAAATTGTTCGGAAATAATTAAGGGGAGTACTTTCATGGTGTGTGGGAGTGATCTTGGCTAATTCAATCGGTCAAACTGGGGAAGTCACTCTACCATCAGCTCTCGTAGCCTATCGATTCGTGTGTTTGAGCAGACATATAGCACTTAGTACACCGTGCGTCATTCTAAAAATGTATGTCATTTATATTTGTAGGTCACATTTTTGCAAGTTTGATCAGTTTGTGGCCACTGACCACCCCTAATTTTTCTTTAAAAAAATGTTTGCAAGTCGCTGACTCGCATCCTGCGGTTTTAAGCTTCGACGCCATTGTTGCATTGTTGCTATGGTGTTTGACCGAGTAATGGAGGTAAACAACTCTAATTTTCACGAAGTGCTCTCCCCTAGTTGTTTCCGAAAATCGTCTATTAGCACGCGGGTGGCTTTGTCCAGTATTCAAAGCAATAGACTATGTTGCCGCGGCCCAGCGACCTTAAATTTCAATGAAGGCTTTGAATAAGAGAGTTCACGTAAGTACGGGCAACACATACGGGCAAAAGCGTAGCCAGACACTAGTCTAGTCTAGTCAACAGAACGAGACCACCAGTGGCAAATGCCCTATTGGTATCCTTCTACATCAAATGAACTGGTTTAAATGTTTTATTTACGAAAGAACACATGAACAACAGCAATAACATAGCTAAGCATCAGCAAGCAAAGCTTGTTCAAAATACTTGCACAGTATAAATATTATGAGTCCATGATTGTGTCTGATAAAGGGAAGTCAATACATTTCCGAAATATCACCAGCAACAGCGTGGCCGTTCCGGGTTTTATTCATCACAGTATAAATGTTTATAAATGTTTATAAAAAATTTCACAGTTCTGATATTGCTAACAAACATTTGCTACAACTTTCTAACTACTCAAAAACTAGGAATAATGATTTGAAACTACTAACCCAATACAGCAGAACTAACATTAGAAAGAATTTCTTTAGTAACAGAGTCACTAAATACTGGAATTTTCTTCCAGCACATATTAAATTGGCACCTAACCTTAATCAGTTCAAAAACCTCCTCGATAAAGACCCCAAGAATCAACAATTGAAATGTGTATATGATTAACACATCTAAAAGCGTCCTAGTCATGCCAATCATGAAAAAGAATACAAATAATCAGAAAGGACACATTAAGAGGTCACGAGGCCTAGTTGTCCTCATTCTCTGACCTGACCTATAAATATTAGCGGGATTAGGCCTATACCAGTTTGCAAAGAAAGAAAAAGTACAAAACGAAGAAGAGTCCAAATGAACTGAAGAGTATTCTTTCAGTTCCATACAGAAGAATACCTTCAAGTCTTAATAACAGAAACATGCTTTAGAGAGTGTGGGTAGGGAGGGCCCTGTGTGTGCGTGTGAAAATAAGCTTAACGCGCGCGTGTGCATGTGTTTGTGTCTCTGCAGTATCTGTATCTGAGGGCGTGCGTGCGTGCGCGCATATGTGCATGTATTTACGCTTGTGGGCGCGCTTGGCGTGCGCGCGTGCGCGTTTAATCGACTCACCTGATAACTTGGAATAAAAAGATTTTTTATCGTCAGCCGAGCTTCGACTGAGCTCCACACCTGATGGGAAAAATAAAGGGAGATAAATAAGTGATTATAAATAAAATGTACAGCTGATTAATGGGTTACATCCCTTGCTCCATACCTCGATCACTCGATCCGACCCACTTTCACCATCCTCATCCATACATGAACACACTCACACAGACACACATATACACACACACGCGTGCGCTTCACACACACACACACACACACTCACACTCCCTCCCTTCTCTTGCCTTCTTTCTACCCTTCTCTCAACCGTCCAAAACGCACATCTTTCCGTTTGTCTGTCTGCCTCACTTTTTCTCTCTTAAGTTACTAAATTATTAAACTCTCTGTCTGTCTCTCTCTCTCTCTCTCTCTCTCTCTCTCTCTCTCTCTCTCTCTCTCTCTCTCTCTCTCTCTCTCTCTCTCTCTCTCTCTCTCTCTCTCTCTCTCTCTCTCATAACAATGATAACAACGATGATGATCACGACCACGACCACGACAACGACGATGTTGATGAGGAGACGGAGGAAGAGAAGGGGGATGCTATTAATGATGATGATGACGACGGACGACAACGGTGATGGTGATGATGATGATTATGATAATAATGAGGAGGATGAGGATGACAACGATGATGATTTTGATTATGGTGATGATGATGATGATGATGCAGTTGTTTTTGTCATCATAGTCGTTATTCTTGCTGGTGATGATTGCTGTTGTTGCTGTTGTTGTCATCATCATCGTCGTCGTCGTCGTTGTCCTCATATCATAATCATTATCGTCGTCGTCGTTATCATCATCATCATCATCATCGCCATCGTCATCATCACTACCATCATCACCATCGTCATCATCATCATCATCATCATCATCATCAACATCAC
>CM065707.1:23668960-23671460 GCA_017654935.2 Phymorhynchus buccinoides
GATGGTGGGTTGATCCTGGAGGTACTGCAATACCAGGAAAGCAATACCAGGAAATCCTGTAATCGTAATCATACCCCCCCCCCCCCCCCCCCCCCCCCCTCCGTGGGGATACCGGGCGGGTCATTTGTATAAATAATTCCCCCACCTTTTGGAAGTTCTGTGCTTGTAACTTCCTCTAATCTGTCACTCTCTTTGACTCTGCCTTTTCCCTTTGCTAACTGTCATCTACTACTATCTTTCTGCCTTACCAATCCATTCTCTTGCCTTTTTTTCTTTCAAGAAACACTTTCAAAAAGATTTCCTCCAGCCGAAGTCGGACTTGCTGCCCGGGCCTAACTATTTCTTAGTTAGGCGCATAACGGCAGCATGGCGCATCTGCGCTCATAATTGACAGGAAAATGTCTGAGCGAACGAAGAAGAAGAAGAAGAAGTAATCGTAATCATAATCGTCGCGAGTGATTATTTAATGTAAATACAGAAACAGTACAGCTAGGAGAATGTAAGATAATAAAATAAACAAATTTAAATGTTGTTGTTGTTGTTTTTTATGTCACCTTTTAAAATATATTAGGTATTAGGTATTAGTACTTTATAGTCACAGAGGCGTCTCTGTGAAATTCGGGCTGCTCCCACCTGGAGAGAGCATCGCAGCCAGAGGCGCGTCACCCAAATTTTTATTTGTTGGCATGAGATTTTTGTGTGACTGATGAGGGGGTACATTTTGACCAAATGACAACTTTTTCGTTGCCACTGGGTTTAACGTATGCTAAGTGCATGGGCACACGGGACCTCGGTTTATCGTCTCATCCGAAAGACTCCACGTTCAGACCGTAAGGCCTAGTGTAAAAAGTGAGAGGAAAAATCCCCTGTACCCAGGTTCGAACTCGGGTTTACTTGACACGAAGCGAACGCGCTACCACTGTGCCACTCTACACCACATCTTCTATAAGGGCCGTTTACTGTATAAAATCGCCTAACTCAACACTTCTTCTTCTTCTTCTGCGTTCCCAGGCCATATGGCCATAATGGGTAAGGTACGTATGTGTCCGGTTTTCAGTTTTCACTGGTCTCCCCGCTGCGTACAGCCGACACATTCCGATTTCGGAGGAGCTCAATGGAGAAAGAAATATTTGTAAGATTTTTTTTTTGAAAGGCAGGAGAATGGACCAATAAGTCAGAAAGATAGTAGATGATAGAAAACAAAGGGAAAAGGCAGAGTCAAAGAGAGTGACAGATTAGAGGAAGTTACAAGCACAGAACTTCCAGAAGGTGGGGGAACTATTACACAAAAGACCCCCCGGTATCCCCACGGGGGGAACTCAACACAATAACGTAAATCTGTGTGTTTTCCCGATTGGTGTCGAAAATCCTTGGTCATAAGCTTACAAGCCTTATCATCATCACTTATACTATTGTCCCCTGCAACTAAATGTCTAATGCCTACCAGCCCTACTTCCAAACCATTTTGGGTTACTAAATTGAACAAAGGGTGAATACTCTCTTTCTAATTAACTCCCCCCCCCCCTCCACCAAAGTTGATTACGATACCAATCACCTAGCAGTGCGTGGGTCAGAACCAAAGTGAGACAAACAAAGCATCATTCTTAAAAAAAGAATGTGCCAAGTTCGCCTTTATGACCCTCCACCCACACAGTACACATCAACAATGGTGGAGAGGACAACATACAAACAAATCAACATCTATCCAAGAGTGGCATAGCCTTCTAACCTTGAATATGTTACACATAAACAACACACAACACAGAACAAACTGGTAAGCATTTTTAGTGGGTTAATTAAGGACTTACTACACGCACCAAGCAATAGGGCATTTGCCGCGTGAAGGCGACCTTGAATTTCACTGAGTTGAAATTAGGGAGTTGAATTAGAGAGGTCACGGGAACTCGGGCAAAACAACCGCGGGCAATTTAGTAGTCTATTATAGAGTACGAAATCTCGTGGCAAATGCCCTATTGAAAAATATTTAGGCCTACACCAAAATCAACCAACCAACGGTTCAATTCCATGTCAGTCTGTGGGTTTTAGTCTCGACACAGCAGTAAACTAGAGCCAAAACGTTAAGCAACCCCTAACATTGGTGTGGGCGTTACCGATAACGTAATTTACATGTGAACAAAGTGAAATTAGTAATGCGGGTCGGTAAATAGATAGGGGAAGACGGGGTAAAAAGCCCACGGGCGGGTAAGAAGCCCATGCCAATTATCTCATGAAATGAAGCAAATTTCAGTCACATTTTGCCCATGAGACGAGTGTTAATGTTTAGCATCGTCTCATGGGCAAATTTGACTGAAATTTGCTTCATTTCATGAGATAATTGGCACGGGCTTCTTACCCGCCAATGGGCTTTTTACCCCGTCTTCCCCTAGGCTTCATTTGTATTGATTTACAAAAAAATAAATTGTGCCAATGACTCGGATAAATATTCTACACTTGTTTTGCAAAAGGTTGCTTAACTTTTTGGCTCCAGTGTATTTAGGAC
>CM065707.1:23676460-23678960 GCA_017654935.2 Phymorhynchus buccinoides
AGGACGCTCACATTTTGCATGCGGATAGGTACTAAGTACATCTAGGATAAGTTCGAATACGGGGTTAATTCGGCGCTGTCATGTTTTTTTAAAGGAATATTTTGTTTTTAACATATTAAAGGCAAAGAGAGGTCACTTAAGTCAGCTGACCATGTGTCGCTGGATAATAAAATATATTAACTATCTTTATTTATTTAAAAAAACTTCCGGACTTTCCTGGTATTGCAGTACCTCCAGAATCGTCCCACTATCTTTATATAGTTATTAATGTCTGTACAGTATGTGCCTGTTCCAGTCCAGAGGACATTAAACGAACTTTCATCATCATCACGTATTTACCGACGGTTGACCCGACTTGCTGATTGTGTCACAAGCTGAGCGAAACAGAGCTTACCATGGTGGTTTTGATGTTCTTTTTAAAGGTGGACCCTGACGGATGAGTTTTTTGCAAGAAACACGTCGAGATCACCAGAAAGACAGCCTTTTCAAGGATCGGAACACTCACTTCGCTCTGGTTTCCTTTTAATTAAACCGTCAAAACGGCGATTCTTCCTTGGCGGAGATGCCGCATAAAAAAAAGTACTGTGGAAGATATCTGTTTCTTTCAGTATTAAACAAGGGACAGACAAACAAATAATGAAACTCATCTGCCACATCATGTACGCTACACTTTTCGCAATTTCTTTCACTTCTGGGTATATTATCGTAGCGCAATTTATTTACTGGCAAGTTACTATTGGTTGTTCTAAATTTTAGAATGGTAAACACATAATTCTGAGGAAGTACTAAGTAGTAGGGATCAACACCAAATGATGGTTTAAACATTCTACAATTCATATGTAATTCATCATTATCAACATGCATATACCAGGTGTGTAAGAAGCTATCTTTAAGACATCTCTTCACTTTCTCTTTGAACCATAATGGATGTACATCAAGCAAATTTTGATTCAACCAAAAACTACTTAAACCAATTTCGTTTAATAACGTATGAATGTATTTGATATATTTATTTTCGTGTACATTTAAATCATACATTCTCAAAAGGGTTTTATACACAATAAATGATAGCTTTTCACTTGCACTGTGATGGTGTGTCACTAGGTTAAACCAAAATGATAACGTTCTGGATTTAACAGTGACTGATACGGGATATTTTCCTGTCTCTGGCGGTTTGATTTCTAGGAAACCAGAGCAAAGTGAGTGTTGCAATCTCTGTACAGGGTGTTTTCCTGGTGATCTCGACGTGTTTCTTACAAAACCTCATCCGTCAGGGTGCCCCTTTAAATAAAGTTGATTAAGATTAAGCACAACGAAAAGCGCTTTTTAAGAACGTACTCGTTTTTATAAGAGCACGTGCGTGTGCGCTTGCTCTGTGTGTGTGCATGTGTGTGCGCGCACGTGCGTGAATATGTGTGTGTGTGTGTGTGTGTGTGTGCGTGCGCGCGTGTGCGTGAGACTATGCGTGTGTTTGCACGCGTGTGTGTGCGCGCGTGTGTTTGCGCGTGTGTGTGCGCGCGTGTGTGTGCGCGCGCGTGCATGCGCACATGCATATGCGTGTGTTTGCACATGTGCGTGCGCGCGCTTGCATGCGTGCGTGTGTTTGTGCGCGAGCGTTCGCGTGCATGCATGCGCGTGTGTGTGTGTGCGTGCGTGCGCACATGCATGTGTTTGCGCGCGAGCGTGCGCGTTTTCGCGTTTGCGTCCACGTGTGTGTGTTTGCGGTGAACGCACACACGTGTTTGTGTGTCTGGCCTACTCCCCTAATTCTTTCCCCATTTCTACCTCCACGTCCCGCCTCACCATTATCCACTCTCCCCCACCCCTCCCCACACTCAACTGTGACATGACTGAGGCAAACGGCTATTATACCTACAACAATAGAACTAAGTACACGGTGCATGGTGTGACATTACAGGAACTGTCAAACAACGCGCCGCATTACGTTCCACTAGAAACTTCTACTGCTGAATCGACGTTTTTGCGTCTCTCTGCACCTCACCTAAATCAACAGGTCACACGACAATCATTCATGCTAAGTTGACCGCGAGTACTAGGATAGGCTTTTTTAAAATTTGTTCTTTATGTTGTTTTACAAAATCAATGAAGATTTAACGCATCAAAGAGTGCTTTTCACGAACGTACGTGTTTTAAAAAGTACACAAAATGAGCGAAAAACAGACATCAAACGCTTTTGGTTTACCTTGCTCACTTGAGCTCATTAAAAAAAAAAAAAAAAACTTTTTTCGGGGTGACTTTAAAGAAAAAATCTTATGAGGTGTAACACAACAAACAGCGCATGTATGTGTGTCTGAAAGCACATTAACACCAAACACATTACAACTCCTATGTTTTGTTAGGTCACTACAGCTCATTAAAATCAGTCATTTTTTGGTCTTACAATGGAAAAGGGGCGGGGAGGGGGGGGGGGGTTAGGAGAAGGGGGGAGGAGCGCGTGCGAACCATTATTTTTCGTCACAAAAATGCCATACTACTAGTA
>CM065707.1:23683960-23686460 GCA_017654935.2 Phymorhynchus buccinoides
TGTGCAGCTTTGTAAGGTGTAGTTAGCCTTAGGCGCTATGTTGGGTGACGAGCGTAGAGCTGGACTTGGTGCAGGAGGCTTAACCCTGTCCGAGTGGAGTTGTTGAGGTCTACTGCTGTCCTTAGATGTCGCCTGATGTGGCTGGTCAGGGTTATCTGGTCAGCCAGGGCCTGTCAAGGTACTGTTTCACCCGTCTGGTGGTCTTTCTGGGTCTCCCTGACTGTCGCCTTTCCTGGGCTTGGCTGGTGGTCTGGAACCGCTGTTTCGGCCTGGTTATGACTGATGGGGGAGTTTAAAGTTGGTGACCCAATTTCAGCACAGCTTCACCCTCCCCTCCACCAGCCGTGCCAGGGCTCTCCCTAGATCCGAAAGGTTCATTTTTCACTATGCAACCATCGTCATTCAGCAATTAATTGCACCATGTCATTGGTTAAAATTTGGATATTTTGTGCGTTGTACTCATTATCAAAGTCCCCGACTACCGTGTGCAGAGTAGGCCTACAGTTTTGCTCAATTCATCTTGTGGGGGGAAATGCTGACGTGCTAAATCTGTAACGCATTTTTTGGATTTTGGCGCCTTTTCAACCGACGTTTCCATAGCAACCAACAGCAAGCGCAAATCATTTAAACATTCTGTGCAAGGTCATGCAACTTACGTATGCGACTACAAAGTTTGGCGTTCCAGTTGCGAACCGTTTGAAAGCTACAAGCGAATAAGTAAAGCATGACTGTGTGTTTTGCAAGACAGTGTTCCCTAACTTTTTGTAGGCAGCTCTTAGTTCACGACCATGGCAAACCAAGACGTACATAAAGCAATGCAAAAAGAAAACAATTGCTATAAGAATTTTGAGGCGTAATCGCCTACAAAATAATAAAGGAGGGGGAGAGTGCAATTACCACCCCTCGAATTTTGTGGATGGAAGTTCAGTTTAACGTCGCGTATCGGCTTTCGCCATGTAGGGGAAGACGGGGTAAGAAGCGCATGGGCGGGTAAGAAGCACACCCCAATTATCTCATGAAATGAAGCAAATTTCAGTCTCATTTTGCCCATGAGACGAGCGTTAATGTCTAGCATTCGTCTCATGGGCAAATTTGACTGACATTTTCTTTATTTCATGAGATAATTGGGGTGGGCTTCTTACCCGCCCATGCGCTTTTTACCTCGTCTTCCCCTACGACGGGCTGAACAAACCAACCAGGGTATAAACAAAAATTTATGTTCCTGAATCACTGTCTTAGCCAAAAGGCCGAGAAGCGATCAGAATTGATCACAATTGATCACAATCAAACATTTGTGAATTTTGTGAGTGAAAATAGGGTTTTACGCCCTCTTTGGCCTTTCGGCCATGTGGGGCATTTGTAAATTTTGTTGTGAATTTTGTGAGTGAAAATAGGGTTTTACGCCCTCTTTGGCCTTTCGGCCATGTGGGGCATTTGTAAATTTTGTTGTGAATTTTGTGAGTGAAAATAGGGTTTTACGCCCTCTTTGGCCTTTCGGCCATGTGGGGCATTTGTAAATTTTGTTGTGAATTTTGTGAGTGAAAATAGGGTTTTACGCCCTCTTTGGCCTTTCGGCCATGTGGGGCATTTGTAAATTTTGTTGTGAATTTTGTGAGTGAAAATAGGGTTTTACGCCCTCTTTGGCCTTTCGGCCATGTGGGGCATTTGTAAATTTTGTTGTGAATTTTGTTTTGACTCTTCAGTATTTATGGCTGGGGGCCACCTGCGCGCGCATTCAGTAGGGCCGCCATTTTTTGTCACCAGTGTCGTCTGCTTCTACACTGTGTTATGCGTTAAATTGACTGCCAATTCATTAGGAATACATTGATTTAATGACTGCAAGCTAAAATAATAAGCTTCAGTTTTGCTTAAAGTGATTAAAGGTAAGCGTTTATACCATTCATTTGCTACAGAACGTGTTCAGAGACCCTCAGTGTTGCAAAGTTCCAACGTTAGCGAGTGATTCGAAATTCCTACTTAGTAGGCTACTATCCCAAATAGTAATTAATAATTCTGATCGCTTCTCGGCTTTTTGGCTAAGACAGTGATTCAGGAACATAAATGTTTGTTTATACCCTGGTTGGTTTGTTCAGCCCGTCGTAGGGGAAGACGGGGTAAAAAGCGCATGGGCGGGTAAGAAGCCCACCCCAATTATCTCATGAAATAAAGAAACTTTCAGTCAAATTTGCCCATGAGACGAATGGTAGACATTAACGCTCGTCTCATGGGCAAAATGAGACTGAAATTTGCTTCATTTCATGATATAATTGGGGTGGGCTTCTTACCCGCCCATGCGCTTTTTACCCCGTCTTCCCCTACATGGCGAAAGCCGATACGCGACGTTAAACTGAACTTCCATCCAAATAGTAATTGAGGTGTAGAGTGGCACAGAGTAAACCCGAGTTCGAACCTCTCACTTTGCACTAGATCTTACGGTCTTTCGGATGAGATGATAAACCAAGGCCCCGTGTGCCCATGCACTTAGCACACATTAATTCCA
>CM065707.1:23691460-23708960 GCA_017654935.2 Phymorhynchus buccinoides
TGGCAATTGTACTCGTTTCTTCCTTTCAGAATGGGTTTGTTATACAAGCACAGTTTCTTTCCTCTTCTCCTTTTAATCCCGTTTTCTCCTTTTCTCCTGAAAGTGTTATTGATGTTCAAAGCAACAGACATTCACTGATTCATAGCGATGTGTTTGTTAGTCTGTATGCTCTCATTAGCTGAACATAGATGAAGATTGCGTAGTATGACATGTCAACCACGACTATCTCCCGGTACATACCGGTACGACAACAAAATACCGGTATCATACCGGTACGGTTTTCCGTACCGATACTCAGCTCTGCTAAATATACTTACAGATTAAACTCGAACCGTCATGTCCCACTACATCTGTAAACATGAAACAACCGTCCCTTCTTTATAATAAACAACAACAATTCAATGGCATAAATTGAGAAAGAAAGTGGTAGGGGAAGACGGGGTAAAAAGCGCATGGGCGGGTAAGAAGCCCACCCCAATTATCTCATGAAATGAAGCAAATTTCAGTCTCATTTTGCCCATGAGACGAGCGTTAATGTCTAGCATTCGTCTCATGGGCAAATTTGACTGAAATTTTCTTTATTTCATGAGATAATTGGGGTGGGCTTCTTACCCGCCCATGCGCTTTTTACCCCGTCTTCCCCTAGAAACACGTTGATGTGTTAAATACGAAATTGTTGCTTCCCTATTGAATTGTGCTCGCAATCTTTTTCTTTTCTTTTTTTAACATTCCAGTTCCTACACCGTCCCCCAAATCTTGTAGCCCCCCCCCCCCCCCCCCCCCCCCTTCCTCCCTCACTATGTTTGTCTAATTAATAAATGGTATATTATCGAACAGGCAACACAAAAATACGAATTGATTGCGATAAATTGTTCTTTGACTCCAAGCTGCGTTTGTTATCATCTTGGACATTGGTCCAAATCAGATTGTAGTCGACTTTTAGCATTTCGTCAAGTCATTCAGTCAATCCTGTGCAACACTGACATTTCCTTAATTAAAGGTATAGCAGCCGATCCAAAGAGTCAGGTCTCGCTAGTCCGACACTTGCCGCCTCGCGCAACAGGGGAAAAAAGAGGAGATAAAGTGGTGTGAACGTGAGCAGGGAGGAAGGAGCTGGGAGGCGCATGCGCAACACTGCGTCTAGTCAGTCTAGATATGTGTAATACTTATATGCTACGTGAGCACAAAATATCACACAGGGCAGAGAGGTTCTGTTGTTCTTTAAGAAGAAAAGTCTTTGGTTTGGGCTACACTGTTTTAAATTGGTCATGGTTCGATAATTGAGATTTGTTTTTCGATTAGGGGAACTATAGTTCTGTGTTGGTGTAAAGTCTTCGCCACAATTTTTATATCCAGTGTTTACTATAATAATTGTAAATGACCCAATGTTTACTAGGCACTACGTTGGCAATTCTCCAAGAACTGACACCGTTCCATTATGTTGTTGTGCGTTTGTTGTTGTTTTCTTACCCTGGCTAAAAGACTCCAGGGATCATCCCAACAGCGGAAGCACCGGAACACTATGGTACATGAGTTTCAGCTACAGATGAGAACATTACGCGTGTGACCGGTTTTGATTTCCCCGCGGCGTGGGCGAGCCACACTCCGACTTCAGGGGGATTTTGGAAACTGATGATGTTATGCTAGGAGCTTGTCAAGGCTAAATACAATCCCGCATAACTATTGCGTAGCATAGCAACATTTTGATGTAGCCTTGGTGTTCTAGCCTATATCAATTGGTCTGACACAGCCTTAAGCCAAGGCAGGGTTGTGTGTTTGAATTGACATGAACGTCGATTGCTTCTACCTACAACTGATTCTGTCTGTTTGCTTGTCTGTCCTTGTCTCATTCAATCTCCCCCTTTCTCGCAATATAGTGTGTGTGTCCGTGCATGCGCGCGCGCGCGCGTGTGTGTGTGTGTGTGTGTGTGTGTGTGTGTGTGTGTGTGTGTGTGTGTGTGTGTGTGTGTGTGTGAAAAAGAGAGAGAGTCTTTGTGTGACTGTGACTGTGCGCAAATGTTTGAATTGCACAATAATAAATAATTTATAACATTTTCAGGTATGCAAAACAACGACTAGTTTCATCGGAGTTACATTCCCAAATTAATCCACAAAACTACAGAAGAAAAAACCTCAAAAGCACGCAAACTTTAAAAGAAATACAAAAACATTTCAAACGAAACGATGTCCTATAATCAAACGAACGAATTCGATTCCTTCCCGCTCAGTTCTGGAAGCTCGTCCTTCCCTTATATGATGCTGGGTGCTGGAAACTGGACCATCCCCGAGGGCTGCACCATGGTGCTGTTCAGCCAGCTGGCCTCCCTTCCGAGCAACAACCCTGACGGCCTCATCAGCCCGGACACGAGACGCGTGGTGCAGCAGTTTAAGAACTGCATGCTGCTGGTCCTCTTCCTGCTGGGGGCCCCCACCAACCTCATCAACATGCTGGTCTTCTACAAACAGGGGCTCACAGACCGCGTGGCTCTCAGCCTCTTCTGTCTCGCCTTCACCGACGGTCTGTATTTGACAACAGTCGCCGGGTTCCAAGCCGAGGAAATCTACAAGCAGTTCTTTTCTGAAGACGATGTGGGTCGCTTTTTCGGTTTCTTCATCAACAACAAGTTCTTGATATTTTTCTCCACTTTCTATGTCTCCCCCGTGTTGTCCGCATTAATCGCTGTGGAAAGGTGTCTGTGCATTTTCAACCCGTTGAAATTTCAAACTTTAATGCGTACCAGGACCATGGCGGTTGTAATCTTTCTCGTTTACGTCTCCGTGTATTCCCTGGCTTTCGTCCTGTTTATCCGCTTTCAAGTGGACTGTCTGTACGACCCTCTATTACGCGCGCGAATCAGGGTGGCCGTGGAGGGCCAGTTCTACAAAGACAACACAGATCTGATCAACTTCATGGAAGGCATAGTCTTCGGGATCGGGGTGATCGGAGGGACGATGGTGGCGGTGACCATCTCCACGCTACTGGCCATCGTGAAGCTGCGCCAGATCAGACAGTGGAGAGCAGAATCAACATCGTCGTCCTCTATCTCTTCTAAGGATGTAGGACTGACCAGGATGCTGATCGTTAGTTCTGTGGTCTTCATCATCTGCGTCTTCCCCTTCGCTCTGTTCAACGCGATGCGGCTATTTTTCCCTGAGGTGGACTACGGGCAGTCAGAGCATAACCTGTACGTGTGCTGCGTGTTGATCGGGGAGACCTTTATCCTGGTCAAGCCATGCTTCAACATCGTTGTCTACTACACCATGGGATCACGCTACAGGGAAACCTTCTGGTTAATCTTTGGCAGAAAGAAGCCAGTGCTGCAGAAACACTAACTCTTCTAGCACCATGGGAAACTTACCGCAATTCACCGACTACAAGCCGCTTCGTTATTCAAGCCGCACCCCCTAATTTAAAAACAGAATGTATTCGCCTAGTACATCACACTTCACTCCCATCAAATGCCAAGTGGCCTGCCACGTGTTTGTATATTTTCAGAGCCCTCTTGTTGGTTGATAACCAAGAGCGTCAAAACATCCATGGCGCTAGAAGAGTAAAAGCATAGTTTTAGCAGCATCCAGCACCACATGGCAGACCTTGACCTGGATCCCACACGGTAATGGAGGCACTGGAGGCACTGAATATGGCGGAGGCACTGAATAATGCGTCGATAAATACTACTGCACGTTTCATTTGCATCTTTAAAAAATATTAAATTGTTTGGGTGACAGATAACGAACGCAACAGAATCACAAACAGCAAAAAAACAAAAAGACACAAAATCAAGCCTGCCGTCATATCAGATTTGAGGGTGATAATTAGCGTATGGAACAAAACAATATTTCATTGAAAAGTAAACTTCAGAATTTAGGGATCAAGGGTTTTGTTTGGAGGTATCTATCTTTGAGAAATCATGTGACTCATATGTTTGAGAGGAGAAAGGAAGAAGAAAATGGAAGGGGAGGGGAGGGGAGGGGGTAGGGGAGACCGGGGCTAGTCGGACCCCGGGGTAAGTCGGACTATTGGCTTTTATTGGAATCCTTTGCAGTATTCGGTCATTTTGGTGATATGACTACGTCACCAGATTGCGCGCCTTCCAGCACAGAAAATCTGGCACCCACGTTTTGCGTACTGGCGAGGTGAGCGATGTAATTCTGATTTTAATCACTTTAAGTAAATTTTTTGAAGATTCGTTTGCATCAGATTTTAGTGCTAGTGAATGATATTAGTCAGACAACAACAGCTGTGATCAAAACCTGTAGATCAAAGGTTTCATTGGAAAGTAACACTTTTTCTCTATCCTGTGTCACTGTTAACTGCTACCCCTCAAAATAAATATGCCTGTGTTGGGGCAAGTTGGCCCCTTTGCCTTGGGGCACGTTGGTCCCTTGGGCCAACTTGCCCCGGGTGGGTGGGCCAACATGCCCCACATAAAGTATGCATTCTTTTTGTCATGGTAATGCACTGATTTATTCAAATGAAGTGTGTGTGTGTGTGTGTGTGTGTGTGTGTGTGTGTGTGTGTGTGTGTGTGTGTGTGTGTGTGTGTGCCAAATTACTGGAACACTGTTGTGATACAATCTTTTTTCTGTATTTGTGTAGGTTCCACTATGGTGATAAAATATGACATAAAGTCCAGCAGAGGCTGCATGTCAGATGTAATTCGCAGAGCAATAGACCACTACCATACCACAGAAGATGGGGTGAAGAAAACAGCTGCTCTCTTTGACATGCCAAAGACAACACCCAGACGCCATCTTCTGAAATTTAAAAAGCTGCCCGTCTCCAACCAAGGGAATAGCGTTGCACATATTTCTTTTGGCTATGCCCGACCCCGACAAGTCTTCACTGAGAAGCAAGAGCTGGCACTGGTCAAGTACCCGAAGGATGCATGTGACATATATTTTGGACTGTGCTCAGTCGATGTGGAGAGAGTGGGTCCAGTGCACACAGCGTAAAGACTGGGCCCATGGAATGCGTGGGCCTTGGGGAAAGCCCAGTCTACATTTGTCACAATTAATGACTCTGACACCGACTCTATCTACATCCAGTGATGACCCCATGAACACCAACGTCAGTTTTTCTTTCATTTTAACTGTGCAGTGCAAAATATGCACTTAAGTTTTGTTTCATTGGCTGATAACCAATCCCACAAATCCTCGAAGCTAGTTATATGGCCATCCCCATGACTTCGGGGAATCAGGACCAAATTAAAACAACTAGAAATAATCCTTGGTGGAGGGAAGACTGCAGAGGCGGTTACAGCAAAACACAAAGCTAGTAATACATTTAATCAATTTCCCACTGTTGAAAAGTTTGATAGCAAAAAAAGTACAGAAAAATGTATGATCGTAACATCAGGACAAAAACGACAAAACTTAACCTTTGCTATGCCTCCAATATATATTCACAATAAACAAATTGAAAAAGTCAGCTCCCATAAAGTTTTAGGGATTACCTTAGACATAATATTTCGTGGTCTCCGCATATTAGTAGTCTAAGTAAACGTGTATCACAAAAAGTCTTCCTCCTCTCTAAGATTAAACACTTTCTTAATCTCGATGCCCGTAAGCACTTCTTTTATGCCTGTATTCAATCACACATAGATTACCCCTCAACACTCTTCGATTCAAGTAGTGCCAACACATTAAAGCCATTCATTAATATTCATAAGCAGTCCTCCTAAAATCGTCTTCTCTAACTTTTCAAGATTACATCACAATAAAATCTTTGCCTCTTACAAACAAACTTCAATACAACAAAGCTGTCATGATGTTTAGAATAATCAATGGTTTTGCACCTCCAACATTAATTAAGAGGTTTCCAATCAACCAATCTAGATATACTAACAATATTGTTATTCCAAAATCAAGAAAACAAGTTTAACTTAGTACTCTTCGGAATTCGTTAACAACTAATCTTAAACAGAAAAGCAGCATTACTTCCTTCAAAACCGCGTATCAAAATATTCTATTTCAGAGACTAAAAGAAAGTATGTCAACTGTATCCAGATAATCATTTTATTATTTTGTATTCTTTACTTTAACCTCTAGCAATACTAGTGACCCGCATCAGAAGATGTTGATAAATATTAAGTTATCTAAATGATTATGATATCTATGATTGCTGAGTTTGATATTATATGTGATAGCATAATTGTTTAATACTTTTGTATGATATAACTTGATTTGTTTATTACTATCATAATATTACTGATATAAATGTCTTCCTGTTGGGGTTGATCCACAAGATAGTGTTTGTTAGCAGATATACATACTGACTAGAATTCCATAATTCGAAAGAGATCTCTCTATGTACCATGCTCATACACTATCTGTCCCCCATTGGGACAAAAAGTAAACCAGCACAATCTTTTACTTTTATTTTATTCTTTTCACAGCACAGAGCTACCTTCAAAAAGTATACACAGTTAGTGGTGTTTGTGGTTTCTTTGATCAAATATTATCTCCATTATGGGTAGAACCACTGGCATCCTTTATGGATCCACCACTATTAACAGTGGCATTTTAAGCTATAAAGCCTTTTCAAGCCACATTTGTACAGTGCATGGAGGGTTGGTAGTGTTTTGTGGTATAATTTGTTCATAATAATATTACTGATAATAATAATGCTGAGGAGTGTTATCCTTTGCTGATTTCATGATTGCATGATGTGATATTTTTTGTCTTTTTACTGTACTTTAAATCCCCAAATCCCCCCAAACCTTATCCCCCTCTGTGCCCCTACCCCCCCACCCCCCCCCCCCCCCTCTCTCCCTTGTTTTCCTCATTTCTGCATGTACATATAATTTTAGCTTTCTTGTTTGATTTACTTTATTTTTTCACAGGGCTGGGTGGGAAAAAAGCATGTAACTTGCTTATCTCATGTTCCCTGGTAAATAAAATTTCGTTTTCGTTTTCGTTTTCGTTTTCCCTCTATGTCTTTCTGTGTCTCTATCTGTTGTCAGTCTGCCTGTGTGACTGTCTGTCTATCTCTCTGTCTCTCTCTCTCTCTCTCTCTCTCTCTCTCTCTCTCTCTCTCTCTCTCTCTCTCTCTCTCTCTCTCTCTCTCTCTCTCTCTCTCTCTCTCATGGATTGTAATAAAAAACAGGCTCTGACTATATTAAAAAAAAAGTCATCCTTGCAAAAAGAACGTTTTCAGTGTCACTGTCACTATCACTGCCACTGTCTCTGTGCCTTGAGGATAGTTTGGCATTGGGCGTGGGCATGTTCCCTAAATGCCGACAATGTACATAATTCCCAAGGAGCCAAAGGCTGCAGCACACAGAGCCAACGCAAAACCAAATCTGGAAACAAAAAGAGCTCGGAATTTAGGATACATGAAAATATGGGATGTAGCCGAAGTCCAAGCTCTCTTTCGTCAAGTACGTAATCACGATCCGAAATTGTAGGGATGGGATGGTTGTAAGGGAGACAAAAAGAAAGAAAGGGAAAGAGAGAAAGACGTAGGCCTATATAGACATACATATAAAGAAAGAAACACAAACAGACAGGAAATGAGGAAGAAAGAAAGAAAGAAATGTATGTCAAAGTACTTGCGCGTGTGTGTGTGTGTGTGTGTGTGTCAGTGTGTGAGTGTGTGTGCGTGTGTGTGAGTGTGTGTGCGTGTGTGTGTGTGTGTGTGTGTGTGTGTGTGTGTGTGTGTGTGTGTGTGTGTGTGTGTGTGTCAGTGTGTGTGTTTCAGTGTAATTTGGAGAGAGACAGACACTGAGACAGACAGACATAAAGACAGGCAGATTGACGGACAAACAGACCACAGACAAAAAAGAAAGGAAAGACGAAAAGAAAGCAAAGGAAGGTTGTGTGCAATAATAATCTGTAAGTATTTGGTGTGGATATTCCAACAATGAAACATTTGTGTGGGTTTTGTTTGGCTGGCTGGTTGGTTGGTTAGTTGGCTGGCTGGTTGGTTAGTTGTCTGGCTGGTTGGTTGGTTAGTTAATTGGTTGATTTTTTGGTTGTTTAGATTCGTTGGTTAGCTAGTTGTTTGTTAGTTGGCTGGTTAGTTGGCTGGTTTGTCGGTTGACTGGTTGGTTGATTGGTTGGTTGATTAGTTGATTGGTTGGTATGTTGGTTGGTTAGTTGGCTGGTATGTTGGTTAATTGGTTGGCTTCCCGTTGTTTCTTCGTTTGTTTATCTGTCTGTCAGTATCTTTATTTGTGTTTGTGCGTTTGTTTGTCAGTTGTTGTCAAAACGTGGTTGCTGGTGTTGTTGCTAATGATGATGATCCTGCTGTTCCTGCTCTTTGCGGCTCAGCTGATTTTGGGGATAGTCTTCAACAGATGTAACAGGCCTTTATTTGGAGAGGGAACTCGCATAGCATTTTAATTTTAATTTTTATGTTGTTTTTATTTTATTTTACAAGGCGGAAGACCATTTTCTATATGTGTTTGTACAATGCCAATGGACAATAAAGAAACTTATGACTTATATCGTTTGCTTTTTTAAGTTTTATCTGCATTTGCTGAAAGGGCCAAATTTGTTTATTATTAGGCTTACCTCCCCTGCTATAGTCGCCTTTTTAGATTGAAGAAACCCCATTTCGTCATGTCCCAAACAAAGTAGCAGAAGCAAACTCAGGTAAATTATTATAATTTCTCTGTCATTGCTGTTCGTGCGAATGGTTCAGGTGTTGACAACAATTGTAAAAATATTGATGCACATAATGTGTGTACATCTGTCCCTTTTCAGCGGTAAATAACATTAATCGCACCAAGTAAAATTTGAAAATGCAGTCGTGACCGGTGTGTTGCAATGTAAACAAACGATGACGGATGAGTCAAAACCTAAAACTGAATGGACTGGTCATCGTCAGTTCTTGATCTTCAAAGCAAAAATAGGATACCCCCCTGTTTCGTTGATGTTATGCCCTTATGGCCCATGCAAAGTGGACCACTAGTTCTATTAATCATACAAGTCTTACTCTTAGTCTAATGATCAAGTTATCCTGATTAGTTGGAAAGGTGTCTGGTCGTTTCGAGCGCAAACCATTTCGTGCGCTGGTCGTTTCGAGCACAAATTTCACTTTTTTCTAGGGTTAGGGTTAGGTAAATGAGCACAAATTTCACTTTTTTTCTAGGGTTAGGGTTAGGTAAATGGTTCAAGTAAAGAAAGAGTGAAATTAGCGTCAAAATGGTTTGCGCTCGAATGGACCCGTGACCTCCCCATGTCGTAAGCGTCATAATCATCAAATTGTTGATGGAGGATGCTATATGCAAGAAGAAGAAGAAGATCGACAAACAAACAAAAATCTTTGAGGTAATCTGGTCATGAAGATCAGATGAAACAGTACGTGTTCAGGAGAAACAGTACATAACTTGAGTGTTGGTAACAGGTAAGCATTGTAGGGTTAACATTCCTAGCTCGTTAAAATTCCTAGCTCGCTACTATGAGAGTGACTATTTGCGACAACCACAAATTTCACTTTTTCGTTACTTGAACCATTTACCTAACCCTAACCTTATCCCTAACCCTAGAAAAAAGTGAAATTTGTCGTTCATGCTCAATGTCGCAAAATGCCGCAAATAGTCAGTCTTATAGTATAGCGAGCTAGGAATTTTAACCCGACAAGCATAATCTGCAAAAAGAAATTATTGACTCATTCAGTGGCATTTATTAATATTAGTTGCTCCAGTGCTGCCTGTTTGCCATGCTTTTTTTTTAATGTGGCTAAATGGCTAATGAGCGCCAACGTAAATAATGTTGGTGGCAAGTAAATTTGAGTTTTACGTCCTCTCGACCTGGGAAGGCACATGTTGGTGGCAAGTGCTGAAGCATTATACTTTTATAGTAGACAGTTTACATTAAGATTGAGAGCCAAGAACATGAGGAGGATTAAGTCCTGCCCCTGACAGGATTCGAACCCACACACTATGTTGGATTTTAGACTGGTCAGCAAACAACTATCACTTGTCCGTAGTAAAATTCAGTAATAATGAAATCTTTTGTAAAGGGCCTTGTTTAACTTAAGTACTGGGTAAAGGTAAAGATGTGCCAACACCCCCTGCATTTCTTGGTTAATTCCATTTTTCCGTTTTTGCCTTTCTTACCAAACATAGAGCTGTATTTTATTAACCTTTTCAGCTAATTATCTTTTTGGAATACTAACCCTAACCCTATCCCTAACCCTACCCCCCCCCCCCCCCCACCACCCCCACCCAACAAGACGGAAAAAACTCAATGAACCACGACTGTGACAAATGCTGCTGTGTACTGCAGTACATAGGGGGGGTCCTATTAGATAATGGCGTTTATCATGACTGCAATTTATTATTGAAGAAAGTTAATTACTAGCTGAAAATGTTCATAAAATACAGCTTTACATGTTTGGTAAGAAAGGCAAAAACCGAAAAATGGAATTAACCCAGAAATGTAGGGGGGGGTGGCACATCTTGACCTATACCAAGTACTGCTATTATATAATCTTGTGTTGCTGCTGCCTTGATTGTTAAGGATGCTTTACATCACTTAAAGTCTAAAGGTTTGCTCAAGGTTTGCATACATGTGGATATATAGGCCAGGTTCGAACCAGGTGCAGTTGTGGTGAGTGATTGACAAAGCATTGTTAGGATTTCCCTTGTGATATTTCAGGGGGGTTGGCTCCACGTTCTTCTTTCCAGTAGGAGAGAGGTGTAGAGTGGCACAGAGGTACTAACGCATTCGCCTACATATGTCAAGTAAACCTGAGTTCGAACCTGGGTAGAGAGGATTTCCCCTCTCACTCTGCACTAGGCTTTATGGTCAGAGTGTGGAGTTTTTCGGATGAGACAATAAACTGAGGTCCCATGTGCCCATGCACTTAGCACACATTAATCCCAATGGTAACGAAAAAGTTGTTATTAATTTGGTCAAAATTCACCACCCCGCTTTCCTTCCTCATCAGTCACACAAAAATCGCTAGCAAAATTAAAAAAATAAATTGGGTGGCGCGCCTCTGGCTGCGACGCGCTCTCCAGGTGGGAGCACCCCGAATTTCACAGACACCTCTGTGACTATAAAGTACCTAATATCTGACAATATCTATTCTAATACCTGAATATTTTGATAGAGTGTAGGTGAAGAACATTGCCTGTCACAATGATTGAATGAACCCCAGTTCGATTAAACTCATGGAAGACCAAATTTTCTAAGGTGTACTAGAATGCGTTTGTGGTCACCCAGTATCAGTTCAACACATTCTTTTAGAATGTTTGAGAAGACACACAGCATGTAGAACGCAGTGCGTCATTCTAAAATTGATGTAATTTATATTTTTACGTCACAGTTTGCAAGTTCTGTCACTTTGTAGCAACTGGCCACCCCTTATTTTTCAAAAAAACCCAAATGTTTGCAAGTCGCTGACTCGCATCTTGCTGTTTCAAGCTTCGCCGATATGGTTGCTATGGTTTTGACAGAGTAAGTCGAGGTAGTCAACTATAATTTTCACGAAGTGCTCTCCCCTATATATTTTCCCAAAATCGTCTATTAATACTAAACCTGCTCCTTACAGTTACACAAGCAAAGCAAAATGTTGCATCTTAAGTCCGCTCTTACAGTCTTAGTGAACATTTTCAATGAGAAAATTAATTTGGTTAAAAGTAGCGAAAGTGCATTCCCATTTTGCAAGTTTGTGAATGAGTCAATTCAACGCCTTGTGTAACTCCACGTCTTTGAATTTCGATCAGCTGAACTGTGCAAGACTGCAAACAGGATGCTTGCCGATATTTTGCTTACTATGACAAGACTTGCTGTTTTTAATATGTTCTAATCACAGAGACTTATATCTGTGAAATTTGGGTTGCTCCCACGTGGAAATCGCGTCGCCTCAAGCGTAGCGGCGCCCGCCACTTTGCAGAAGTAGAGAAATTGACAAAGTACTCCAAAGTTGTTGTTTTTCTTCATATTTCAGGTACAGTGGAACCTCCCTTATAAGACCCCCCCCTATAAGACTCCCTCCCACTTAAGACCTACTTCTCTGAGACATTGGCCTTCTTTGTAAGTATTAAAATTACCTCCTTTATACAACTCCCTCCCAGTTAAGACCTTATTTTGGATGGTTTTTCGAGGTCTTAAAAGGGAGGTTCCACTGTATTTTCGCTTTTTTTCCCTAGCCTAGGTGGAAGAGCGAAGACAATGCCTGTCACAATGAACCCAAAGCTTGCCTATGCTACCCGCGTGAAGAAGGAGTGGCTGGCGAACAGTCTGCGAGAGGACATCCGCAGGTGAGCAGGCCTTGCTATGCATATGTACTCTATGGTTTGACCGGATAGAAAACTACATGTACTTCTTCTTCCGGTTAAGTGCCCACAATCAACAATTTGATTTTTATGGCACTATTTCGGTCAAGGTCCGAAGTTGGAAAAACAAAAGAATAAAATAAAATAGAACATAAAAGAAATAAAATTAAAAGAGAGAAAGCAAAAGAAACAGAGAAAACCCTAATCTACAATGACCCAGCCAGCTGGTTCTCCCTGTGGATCACCAACATGATGCCGCGTCAAAACAGGAACACGTTTAAAAAAAAAAAAATCTATTGTTGTTTGATGGATGACTGGAAGGTGCTGGGACAGGTGGCAGACACAGCCACCTCAGGTCCAGTTCCAGTCGCAGATGGTTCGAGGAAAAAATTAATTTCGTCTGTATTCAGTGCGACAGTGGATGGATGACAGTTGTTGATCATGTACAGTATTGTATGTATGCCTGTCTGTCGCTTCCAACTATGACGGCCAGATAGGAGAGGGGGTTGCTGCTATTCCGGCAGCTGGGTTAGAATTTGTTTGGGATTCTTTCCCTGACTATTTACGTAACCGGTCCACTGTTCCTTCCTTCAACAAGTCTCAACTGAAAACCCTCTTCTTCAGGAAAGTTTACTCTTTGTAGAGTCTATGATCCACCCCTGCTCCTGTCTTTCAGCTTGAGCACTACGATGTTTTGAGCAAGGTTAATGTGTGTGTTGTGCATGCGTGTGCGGTGTGTTCTTGATAGATATTATGAATATTAATGTTATTCATTGTTGGCGAAAATGGTGTTTTATGTCCTCTTGGTCTGAATCAGACACATATGGGACATTTGTAAATACAAATATGGTGGGAACAATACTGGAGGCAATGCCCGGAGGCAGTACGAAACCAGTTAAGTCCCGATTTTTTTTACTAATACAGATAGGTGTAGCAGTAACCATGCCTCTGTTAAACCTCATCGGCTATGGCACCACTACAAGTAATTGCGAGTTATTCATTGTTTTATGCATTCTGCCTTTTTATATTATTTTTTTGGGTTAATTTAATTACTATCATAAAGATTATGTTGAGGATATGACTTTGTGAGCTTGTCGTTTAGAAATGTTCGTAATAATGTGTATCTTGTTGTTGTTTAATGTTGGTATGAATGGCAAGTGAAAGTGCATCGAGTTGTTTAGCAAGATAATGCACTAGTATGTAAACATCATTTAAATGTATTATTATACCACTACCTGGTTATGAATATGCATTTCAGAATGAAGACCAGTGAAATGTTTCCCGACATGCAGTTTGTGTGTGGCAGTCACTGTGTCCCTGGCCACCGGCTCATCATCAAGAGCAGGTTCGTGAGTGCATAACTTGTTTGGGGTGAATTTCTTTTCCATTTCTATTACCGTAAAAACTCCTTTAAGGCCGGGTTCACATTAGACGTGTAAGTTCCGTACGGAAAACACTAAATAAGTGGAAGAAAGAAGGATGCAAGTTTACGCATATTGGGGAAATTCGGACACGTGCGCAAATCTTTTCCCTGCTTTGTTTCACTTATTTATGGATTGCGCACAGGTTTCCGCATGGAATATCCGCTTATGTGTGTACACGGCCTTGCACCTGTATACAAATTGACAAAATATTAGGTATTTATTCACATATAGGCAAGCACCAGTTTATAAGCCGCAGTGAAAATTATATGTGCACGCCACAACACAAATATAGAAATTCTTCTAGCAGAACATAAGTTTTTAATGTTCTCAGATACTTTAACCCTTTCGCCGCCAATGTCGCATTTATTCACCACAATGGTTTAACACCCATGTCAATAAAAGGCATCAAATCAGAGCCTGTTATCCAAAGACCCTATTTTCTTAATTTTGGGAGGTAAGGATAGGCCTAATGTTATACATGTCACAGAGGAATTCCCAATATTGCAGATAAATTTTTTTCTCTACCCAATGGTATTTTTTGGCTGAAAAATGGCTGGCGGCGAAAGGGTTAAACATGATGCTTTCTTCTTCTTCTTCTTCTTCTTCTTCTGCGTTCCCATTGGCCATGTTCAACATGATGCTGTGAATGCATTGATTACCAAAACCAGTTTGGAAGCTCAAAATAGGCTGAAAAAATGTGTTCAGAAACAGATTTAATCATACTGATAAATGTAGAATGGGGGAAAATGCGCACATAAGCCGCATCAGTCTGAAAGCCGCATGGGGCAGAGCTGAGGAGGAAAAAAGTAGCGGCTTATAGTCCGCATTGTACGGTATTATGTTTTCCTGTCTCTTTTGCTCATTTGATTGATTTCTGTGTGTGCTCACTCTTGTGTTGTTTCATATGGCACAAGCAAAATATGGGCATTTTGCAAAGTATTAAATATGTGATCTGTTATGTTTTTGTTTTGTTTTGTTAACAGGTCATTAAAATAAATCAAAATAAAATATTTGAACAAAGAAGTATATTGAGAGAGGGGGGGGGGGGGTCAGGGCTCCCAGGGACCCCCATTTGGGGGTCTATGAAGTACTAAAATTCTAAAGGACCTTATAAAAGAATGAGCAGGGGGTCCCAGGGATGCACTAGAAAAAATATTTGTAGCATTTGCAATGCCACTGGGACCCTCTATGCTGTAAGTGAAGGAGTCCCTGGGCCCCCTTGTTTTGCGGGACGATTGGGAGACCTGGGGGGTGGGTGGGTGTAGATTTCCCTGTTGATTGCATGAGAATGTTCACCTGCACCTTAGATTTCTCATTTAATTTGACAATTTCAAATGGGTTATGTTGGAGTGTTTTGTTTTGTTTTTCCACTTGTGTAAAGTGAAAGGTATAGATCTTCGTGAAAGGTATAGATCTTCCTGAAAGGTATAGATCTTCCTGAAAGGTATAGATCTTCGTTATTTCAAACATCAGTTTCCTGTACAGTGGAACCTCCCTTATAAGACTCCCTCCCACATAAGACCTACTTCTCAGAGACATTTCCCTTCTTTGTAAGTATTAAAATTACCTCCCTGATAAGACCCCTCCCTTATAAGACCTCATTTTGGATGATTTTTGAAGGTCTCATAAGGGAGGTTCCACTGTGTAATTCTGGATCAATGAAATTCACCATCTTTTTTTAAGACAAAGACTCTTAATAGCTTTTACGTTAGCTCTGATCATGATCATGTTGTATTTTTATTTTTTATTTGAACGTTTTAACTTTTGCAGAATTGAAAATCTCGATGATGTCGACTGGTACGATACATCTGATGAACATCTGCCAACGCTTCATCTCAGCCAAACAACCCTGGAGGACTGCAATGAATTTCTCAAGTCAGTTTTTTTTTAAATCACGTTTTATTACTCAATCAGGGGCAGTGGGCGGATGCCTCATGCCTCCATACGGGGAGCTGGACGACCCCCCGCCCCCTCCACGAGTCTCCCCGTGGGGATACCGGGGGGTATTTCGTAGAAAAAATCATTCTGGAAGTTCTGTGCTTGTAACTTCCTCTATCTGCCACTCTCTTTAACTCTTCCTTTTCCCTTTGCTTTCTATCATCTACTATCTTTCTGACTTTTTTTTTTTTTTTAATCTTCAAAATAATTGTTTTCCTTTGAGCTCCTCCGAAATCGGAATGTGTTGGCTGTACGCAGCGGGGAGACCAGTGAAAACTGAAAACCGGACACATATGTACCTTACCCATTACGGCCATATGGCCTGGGAATGCAGAAGAAGAAGAAGAATTACTCAGTCGTCATTACAAGTAACACAACTATCATGTCTTAAGTTTCTGTGTGACAGTTGCTGCTTGGTGTACCGTATTTTTCGGACCATTAGACGCTTGTGTGTGTGTATACGGCAAATAGGGCAATTTTCAAGAAAAATCTGAAAAACTTAAAGCAAAAGGCACCCTCATTTATAAGGCAACACACACCTCACAAAAGAAAGTCAAACTTCAAAGCCTGTACGCATCCGATAAACGTTTGCTGACCGCCATTACTGCTGTCATAAACGAGAGTTGGTTCCTCTTTCAAATAATCGAACTTCCATTTGTGCTACTTCCTGTTGTTGTATTTGGATTTTTCTTGGCGAAAAGCTGATATAATTATGCCATTTTAAGCTCTACAATGATACTCTTTACATCCAATGAAGGGTTATGGCATCTGTTGGACGGTATCTCGGATGATAATAGAGATTTTTAAGCATTTTAGCAGGAGTATTCGTCGTGTCGGCGACTTGTTGCCACTTTCGATGTCTAGACACAGTAGAGTGTACTGAGCACGGCAATCGTTGCCTCTCCTCTCACGATTTTGTTCACTAATTGGGCGCCCTCGTTTATTAGGCGCATAGGTCGAAATTGGAGAAAAAAGTATCGCCTTATAACCTGAAAATGACGGTAGTTTTTATTTTTTCTTTGTTTACAGTCTATCATGTGCATATACTGTTTTTACGGACTAAAATATAAGGCGATGCTGTTTTTGTAGGCTGAGAACCCTGCGCCTTATAATGTGACAGCTAATTTAAATAGACTATGAACTATAACAAAATCTGAATTCTGTGTAAAAGTTTGGGGGTTCGCCTTATAATCAGGTGCACCTTGTAGTCCGTAAAATATGCTAAGTCAGTAAGTGTACAGTCTGTAAACCAAAGCAATTTCCTTTATGGACTTTGGTATTGATGTAAGCTTTATCTTGTTTTCAGGCCATTATGTTTACAATCTAATAAAATATACGGTAATTTACAAACCCAAATCAGGGCTAACAGCTGTTAATTTTTTTTAACATTTTAATCTTTCTAGAGTAATTGTTCTGTTTGCGATCTATTGTTATGCAACTAAAATCTCAAAATATGGTAATCTTTGACATATTTTGATGGAAATGCTTTTGTATATATTTGTTTCCAGGGCTCTTTACACATCGGAAGTCATGAATCCCAAAATCGTACTCAAAGCAGTGAAGAAAGCAACTAAAACTCCACCAGCTACTACTAGTAGTGCTGATACAACAGAGAACCAATCCCCAAGTTCTTCTACAACAAACTTGGAGGCTCTTCCCAGCTTCATCAGTCAAGCTTCGTTATCTACATTACCGAGTAACGCTGTTCAAATGCAGAGCGAGAGTGGTGATAAGCACATCACTCCGACACGTTTGGACTTTGCCGACATTAGTGAGGAGGCTGAGAAAATGGAAGAAGATTTAACGCAAAACACGGAAGCAAACTTAATGCGAAACATTGAGGCAGAAATAAGGCAAAACACGGATGTAGATATAGCGCAAAACACCACCACCACCAACAACAACA
>CM065707.1:23713960-23718960 GCA_017654935.2 Phymorhynchus buccinoides
AGGATGAGAACATTACGTGTGTGACCGTTTTTGATTACCCCGCCATGTGGGCAGACACACTCCGACTTCGGAGGAGAACCTGTTATGATCTAACATACGCAACTCACCACCATTGAAGCCCCCTACTGACAATGATAATGTCTTAGTCGCGGAGCCAGCATGAGTGAGGTCGTCCTCTGAGTGCACCACCACGTCCGTTCACCAACAGCTCCCCAGAACATACTGATGCCCATGACTTTGAACCGAACAAATCACACCTTCTTGTCTGGTTTAAGTGACAGGTCTTTTTGCTGTGCTTAGTCAGAACAGACCAGCATGGCGTGGTGCAGTAACAAAGGGAGCCACCAACTTCGAGGTGCACCGTATCGAGACATCGCAGGCAAAGCGTCAGGCACACAAGATCCGCCTAAACAGTCGCAGCTCTGCAACACCGACAGATCCCCCCACCTCTTTCTCCTGTCCTCACTGTCAGAGATCCTTCCTGGCTCGCATTGGCCTCACTAGTCATATGCAAACTCATCCGGCATCCTAGATTTTCACAAAGACAAACTGTTGAAGCATGGTCATCATCCCTCGGGACAGACGAACGACATAGTCAGAGCCACTCTACCGCTGTTGCAGAGTGAGTGCCCATGTCATGCTGCCCATGCTGCTGTTTATGTATGGCACTTTTGTGGAGGTTGTCCCACCCTTATCCTCATCATGCTCCTATCTCCAGAGTTTTCTCTTTGCGGTTCCCTTGAGTTTTAGGATGAGGACAAATGTACTTTTGCATTCTTACGTTTTTACTCCGCCGGAGTAGTCGGCTCGTCTTAATCTGTTGTTATCTTACGAATGTCTTGTCTATTAGGGGTATGTGAACCATGTTATATTGTTTATGTATGATCCTATGAAAAATGCTTTATATAGTTATTATGTTTTAACACGCAGGATTTAACTATCTCGTGAATGTGTAGTCTATTGTTAGTTTGTAAATCATGTTGTCTTGCTTTTTCATGTGTGCTATTACGAAGTGTATGTTATATGCCTATTATGTTTTAGTAAGTAAGTTTTAATCTGTTGTTATCTTATGAATGTGTTGTCGTTTGTGGTATGTGGACCATGTTATCTTGTAATTTCTTATCAAGTGTATGTTATTTGTTTTTTGTTATTTTCTGATTTTACTTCATGTCTGATGTTTTATTTATATTTCCATGCATGCTTATAGTGTGGAACATTAACGCTATAGGAGATAAAATTATTATTATTATTATTAAGAAACAAACAGATGTAAAAAAACAGGCATATACTGATATAGCCTTTCATAGCTATTTAGTAAGCTACATTTTCTTGCCATGATATGAAAAATCCATGATTTCTCATTGAAAAGGTTCACTGAGAAGCAGCATTTTGTTTTGCTCTGGTAAACAATATGATTAGGTTAGGGTTAACCCCTTGACTGCCATACTACGTATCACGTACTGACTTGATGATATCACTGATGATGTCATCAGATGAAGAGGAATAACTCTGCTATGCTGGCTTTTTCTCTAACACAGTCAAGAGAGTTACATCCCCAGACCATTTTGCCAGATCGGCTCTATCAGTTGTCTTTTTCATGTCGTGATTTGAACAATGATTTTTTCTTTAATTTTCTCTGGCAGTCAAGGGGTTAATTTCATGAAGCTGACAGGATGATTCTTTGAAAGCTGAGAACATGAGGAGGATAGCTAAAGGATGGCCTTAGGAAGGAAGGTGGCAGAGTGGTTAAAGGCCTATCAACCGATCCCTAGGATGGGATAACGCTGGTCTGACACATCTGAGGCGGTGCGCAAAGGCTGCTTTATCTCACAATAGGGGGAAAACCCGCTTCTGTGGCTGCAGCGATTCGAATACTGAGCCCGCATCGAGCCTACCCTCCTTTTATAGTCCGGCTGTGCCTTTGAGATGTTCGCCTGCCAATTTCAATGCGTGACTGCAGCATGAGTGACCCAGGTTCGAATCCTGGCCTCGCCCTTTCTTTCTAGTTTAACAGGAAAATCGAACTGAACGTCGAGTCTTTCGGATATGGACTTTACGCACATCATGTAAAAATCCCATGGCAGTTCATATTCGGTAAGAGCAGGGATAAATCCCACTGCCTGGTATGATCAAATTGATAGCTAGGTTTCCCAAGTCTGCCCCCCCCCCCCCCTTCTCACCCTGTCCTCCCCCCCTGCAAAAAACAAATGGGTAGGCGCTGCCCTTGCGGTGATGCGCTCTCCACGGGAGAGCAGCCCGAATTTCACAGAGATAAGTCTGTGACTAGAATATAGTTTTTACTTTTTTACTAAATACCAAACAACACCTTTGCCCACATTTTGTAAAGTTGTTTCTGAAAATCGAAAATCAGGGTAGGCATCTCTGTTGCAGGGTGAGCGCCCGTGCCATGAGGTCCATGCTGCTGTTCCTGTACGGGGCCATGGTGGAGGTGGGCCCAGGGGACATCCCCACTCTCCTGCAGGCGGCGGACATGCTGGGCGTGGAGGGGCTCAAGGACTGGATGGGGTTCCTCATCGCCCGTGACTACTGCCACTTCTTTCACAAGGTAACGTCAAAAGATATGGGTGGGGTTCCTCATCGCCCATGACTACTGCCACTTCTTTCCCAAGGTAATGTCAAAAGATATGGGTGGGGTTCCTCATCGCCCATGACTACTGCCACTTCTTTCACAAGGTAACGTCAAAAGATATGGGTGGGGTTCCTCATCGCCCGTGACTACTGCCACTTCTTTCCCAAGGTAACGTCAAAAGATATGGGTGGAGTTCCTCATCGCCCGCGACTACTGCCACTTCTTTCACAAGGTAACGTCAAAAGATATGGGTGGGGTTCCTCATCGCCCGTGACTACTGCCACTTCTTTCACAAGGTAACGTCAAATGATATGGGTGGGGTTCCTCATCGCCCGTGACTACTGCCACTTCTTTCCCAAGGTAACGTCAAAAGATATGGGTGGGGTTCCTCATCGCCCATGACTACTGCCACTTCTTTCACAAGGTAACGTCAAAAGATATGGGTGGGGTTCCTCATCGCCCATGACTACTGCCACTTCTTTCACAAGGTAATGTCAAAAGATATGGGTGGGGTTCCTCATCGCCCATGACTACTGCCACTTCTTTCACAAGGTAACGTCAAAAGATATGGGTGGGGTTCCTCATCGCCCATGACTACTGCCACTTCTTTCACAAGGTAACGTCAAAAGATATGGGTGGGGTTCCTCATCGCCCATGACTACTGCCACTTCTTTCACAAGGTAACGTCAAAAGATATGGGTGGGGTTCCTCATCGCCCATGACTACTGCCACTTCTTTCACAAGGTAACGTCAAAAGATATGGGTGGAGTTCCTCATCGCCCGCGACTACTGCCACTTCTTTCACAAGGTAACGTCAAAAGATATGGGTGGGGTTCCTCATCGCCCATGACTACTGCCACTTCTTTCACAAGGTAACGTCAAAAGATATGGGTGGGGTTCCTCATCGCCCATGACTACTGCCACTTCTTTCACAAGGTAACGTCAAAAGATATGGGTGGAGTTCCTCATCGCCCGCGACTACTGCCACTTCTTTCACAAGGTAACGTCAAAAGATATGGGTGGGGTTCCTCATCGCCCATGACTACTGCCACTTCTTTCACAAGGTAACGTCAAAAGATATGGGTGGGGTTCCTCATCGCCCATGACTACTGCCACTTCTTTCACAAGGTAACGTCAAAAGATATGGGTGGGGTTCCTCATCGCCCATGACTACTGCCACTTCTTTCACAAGGTAACGTCAAAAGATATGGGTGGGGTTCCTCATCGCCCATGACTACTGCCACTTCTTTCACAAGGTAACGTCAAATGATATGGGTGGGGTTCCTCATCGCCCGTGACTACTGCCACTTCTTTCCCAAGGTAACGTCAAAAGATATGGGTGGAGTTCCTCATCGCCCGCGACTACTGCCACTTCTTTCACAAGGTAACGTCAAAAGATATGGGTGGGGTTCCTCATCGCCCGTGACTACTGCCACTTCTTTCACAAGGTAACGTCAAAAGATATGGGTGGGGTTCCTCATCGCCCATGACTACTGCCACTTCTTTCACAAGGTAACGTCAAAAGATATGGGTGGGGTTCCTCATCGCCCATGACTACTGCCACTTCTTTCCCAAGGTAACGTCAAAAGATATGGGTGGGGTTCCTCATCGCCCATGACTACTGCCACTTCTTTCCCAAGGTAACGTCAAAAGATATGGGTGGGGTTCCTCATCGCCCATGACTACTGCCACTTCTTTCACAAGGTAACGTCAAAAGATATGGGTGGGGTTCCTCATCGCCCATGACTACTGCCACTTCTTTCACAAGGTAACGTCAAAAGATATGGGTGGGGTTCCTCATCGCCCATGACTACTGCCACTTCTTTCACAAGGTAACGTCAAAAGATATGGGTGGGGTTCCTCATCGCCCATGACTACTGCCACTTCTTTCACAAGGTAACGTCAAAAGATATGGGTGGGGTTCCTCATCGCCCATGACTACTGCCACTTCTTTCACAAGGTAACGTCAAAAGATATGGGTGGGGTTCCTCATCGCCCATGACTACTGCCACTTCTTTCACAAGGTAACGTCAAAAGATATGGGTGGGGTTCCTCATCGCCCATGACTACTGCCACTTCTTTCCCAAGGTAACGTCAAAAGATATGGGTGGGGTTCCTCATCGCCCATGACTACTGCCACTTCTTTCACAAGGTAACGTCAAAAGATATGGGTGGGGTTCCTCATCGCCCATGACTACTGCCACTTCTTTCCCAAGGTAACGTCAAAAGATATGGGTGGGGTTCCTCATCGCCCGCGGCTTCTGCCACTTCTTTCACAAGGTAACCAGTGATTGCGCTAGGAATTTTGAAAACAAGTTCCTTCTGTGACAATTCCCCCCAACAACTGGAGTCAAAACCAGTCCCAGGGGGGGAAAAAACAATGAAAACCAGAATATCAGAGTTCAAAAAA
>CM065707.1:23728960-23841460 GCA_017654935.2 Phymorhynchus buccinoides
GTTATGCTATTTCTATTTCCTCTAGCCTACAGCCTACAACAAGTCATGGTTATGATGTCATAAAGAAATGTCATCTTTGTGATGTGAAAAACGAAATGAGGTCAAGTTTTGCTCTAGACATTAGAATGACAAGATTGTGAAGAATAGTGTCGGACCCTGAGCGAGTCAATGTGGGCATTCGCTTTTGTTATTTATTTATTTTTTGTCCATCACCAGAGTCGTCCAGTGACATTATTCCGAGTCTCTACCCATGACCACATCCTGGACTGTCCAGTTGCGGACTCCAAAACTGGCGGTCAATCGAGAGCTATCAGTGTAAGGTCATCCAGAGGCATTCGCTAGAGAGAAAAACTGCACTGCTGCTGCTGAGTAACTTCGGTGGAGTTCAGTGGAGACCTTTTCTGAGCTTACATATCGTTGGTGAATTAAAAAAACTCGTATCTCAATTTTGGTAGTTTTGAGAAAAATGAAAAAAAATGTTTTTAAAATTAACCGTGTTGACCACAATTGATTAACTATGATGAATATGTTGTTCAAGACATTGCAAGCTTTGTCCTGCATTGTGTTAAAATGACTTTAAAAAATGTCTTTTTAGACTTGAAAAGAACAAAGATACAAACGAGGTTTTTGTCCTTAACTAGATCTGAATTTGGGACTTATGAGTGTTTCTTCAATTTACACAACCTCATTTACCCCAGATAGAAAGTCGTTAGAGATACGAGCTTTTGGTGGAAGGTGGCGAGAAAAAATTAGAAAGCTGACTATGTATCTAACTAAAAAATCGAGATACAAGGTTTTTTAATTTCACCAACAATATGCAGGAACGCACCTACTAAGTCCCCTACTGACGACAATGCCTAATTGCTCATGTGGGTGCCAAGGGCAGGACAACGTGTGTCTGACAATGGCTCCCATAAGCCTTGACCCAAAGGCGTGGGCCAGAGCAGTTACTAAAACTGAGGTCCCCATGAGAGCTGGGCATGTATGGCTACCAGGCATGGTAATCTTCAGAGAATTCTCTGAATTCAGAGAAAAGTGAATGCAAAAAAACAAATGTCATAGGGCGTTTTGAGCTTGAGGAGACGCCCTTCTCTCAAGTTTGAAAAATGTTACATATCCATCTTCAAAAGCAATTGCCCCCTGATGACCATAAAGGGCTTTTAATCCCTTGATTACACCAAGGGACAACATCTCCTGAAACCCCAGGGCTCCCAATCGTCCCGCAAAACAAGGGGTCCCAGGGACTCCTTCACTTACAGTATAGAGGGTCCTAGAGGCGGGATAGAGGGTCCCAGTGGCATTGCAAATGCTAAAAATAATTTTTCTAGTGCATCCCTGGGACCCCCCTGCACATTCTTTTTAGAGGGTCCTTTAGAATTTTAGTACTTCATAGACCCCCAAATGGGGGTCCCTGGGAGCCCTGAACCCTATATGTTCATAGAAAAATGCTTTTCCTCCAATGCTACATACTTTTGGGACTTTTTGTTTTTAGCAAAATCTTGCACACCCATTTGTGTACTCCCATTTATACATGTCTATGTGTGTAAAAAATGTGGTGTGAATGCGTTTGGGCCTTTAGTCAAATGGCTGTTATCATTGGTTGACATTATGCCATAGCAGGGGCCATTAGTAAATTGAGAGCTGTGCAGTAAATGATTTTTCTACAGTAAGGAAACATCATGGCACAGCTTTTTGTTATGTGTGTGTGTGTGGAAACGATGACTGGCAAACTAGGGGGCGCTTGCACTGACTCTACAGCGGAAGGGATTGCTTGAACTTTGTAGAGTGGCGCAGAGGTAGCGCATTCGCTTCGTGTCAAGTAAACCCGAGTTCGAACCTGGGTACAGGGGATTTTTCCTCTCACTTTGTACTAGGCCTTACGGTCTGAATGTGGAGTCTTTCGGATGAGACGATAAACCGAGGTCCTGTGTGCCCATGCACTTAGCATACGTTAAACCCAGTGGCAACGAAAAAGTTGTCATTTGGTCAAAATTTACCCCCCCCCCCCCCACCCCTTCTTTCCTTCCTCATCAGTCACTCAAAAATCGCATGCAAAAAATAAAAAATAAATGGGTGGCGACGATACCTGTGTGACTATAAAGTACCTGATACCTAATATCTTCCCCAATGCCACCTGTCCTCAAATCTCTTTGAGAGAGAGAGAGAGTGGGGATGTACCCTGGGCCAGGCATCCCCACTATAGACAAATGTTTGCCAAGCCCGCGTCGCTGGAACAGCAGTTTCCCCCTCTGCTGTCGGGCAGTCACGGTCGGAAGCTTCATACAATGGCTTGGAGTCAAACCGGACTATCTTTAGATAGTCCATTGACGTATTATTGGCTTTATTACAATAACTAATAACTTGTATCAAACAATGACTGCAGAAATATAAAAAGGGGGTTTTGCTTTTTATATTTCAGCCTAAAATTGAATCCTGATCGATCGCTTCTCGGCCTTTTGGCTAAGACAGTGATTCAGGAACATAAATTTTTGTTTATACCATGGTTGGTTTGTTCAGCCCGTCGTACATGGCGAAAGCCGATAGGCGACGTTAAACTGAACTTATATTTCAGCAGTCTTTTTTTCATACAAGTTATTAGTTTTCGTAATAAGTTCAATAATATGTCAATGGACTATCTAAAGATAGTCCATTTTGACTCCAAGCCATCGAATACGTACATACACAGAGATTGTGCTGTTCTATGTGCATGTTTCAGAATGGTTGAAGACAAAGTGTTCTATGCCCTTGTATTGATACTGTGTTTCAGAATGGTTGAAGACAAAGTGTTCTATGCCCTTGTATTGATACTGTGTTTCAGAATGGTTGAAGACAAAGTGTTCTATGCCCTTGTATTGATACTGTGTTTCAGAATGGTTGAAGACAAAGTGTTCTATGCCCTTGTATTGATACTGTGTTTCAGAATGGTTGAAGACAAAGTGTTCTATGCCCTTGTATTGATACTATGTTTCAGAATGGTTGAAGACAAAGTGTTCTATGCCCTTGTATTGATACTGTGCTTCAGAATGGTTGAAGACAAAGTGTTCTATGCCCTTGTATTGATACTGTGTTTCAGAATGGTTGAAGACAAAGTGTTCTATGCCCTTGTATTGATACTATGTTTCAGAATGGTTGAAGACAAAGTGTTCTATGCCCTTGTATTGATACTGTGCTTCAGAATGGTTGAAGACAAAGTGTTCTATGCCTTTGTATTGATACTGTGTTTCAGAATGGTTGAAGACAAAGTGTTCTATGCCTTTGTATTGATACTGTGTTTCAGAATGGTTGAAGACAAAGTGTTCTATGCCCTTGTATTGATACTGTGTTTCAGAATGGTTGAAGACAAAGTGTTCTATGCCTTTGTATTGATACTGTGTTTCAGAGTGCTGCTTTGTTCCTGCTCATGCTGCTTCCTTCACTGGATCCAAGGTGTGTGTCAAGTCAAGTCAAAATGATCTTTATTGAGGGTTAAAGAATAAGCTAACAAGGCTTTTTTTCATCCTGACCTGTGTGTGTGTGCGTGCTTGCATTTGTGATTTAAAAAAAAGAAAATTGTGCCTTTGTATCTGGATGCATCTGGCTGAAGTTTACAGACATGACTTTTGTTTATTATTGTAAAAAAAAGTTTTTAAAAATGTGATCTTATCTCATTTTTGTATGTACTGTAAGAAAAGTTTTAAAAAACGTGATCTTATCTCATTTTTGTATATACAGACAAACCCCTATTTTATGACCCTCTGTTAAGCGACCACCTCTCATTTGAGACCGGATTTGTTGGCACAGATGCATTTTACTATGTAAACGACCTCTCTTAAACGACTTCCTCTAAAACGCGACTTACGACTGCCATTTTGTTGGTTTTTACGACCGTTGCTGTCGTCTGCATAGACTTCGAGCAAAGGGAAACAACCACGGTCAAGGGCCTGAAAACGGAGTCGCTTCCCTTGTTGTAGAAAAGATGGTGGAGAGCGTAGGAAAAGCACGAAAACCACCGACTTTGAAAAAGAAAACCACTGACTTTGGACGAGAGTGGAGGTGATTAAAAGAAGTCGGCAAAGTGAAACTGTAATATCGATTGCGCAATCCTATGGAGTTGGAAAGACCCAAATCCAGTTTTAATATGTCATTGTATGTGTGCATGAAGAAGAGAGTATGAACTGTGCTGAACTTTTTCTTTCTACGGCTGCCAGTGAAAACCTCCGTCATACGACCCCTCCAATTTACGACCGATTTTTCCGGACATTTTGGAAGTCTTAAAATAGAGGTTTGTCTGTACTGTAAGAAAAGTTTTAGAAAATGTGATCTTATCTCATTTTTGTATGTACTGTAAAAAAAAGTTCAAAAATCATGATCTCATCTCATTGATATAGCCAGATTGCATGC
The DNA here is from genome assembly GCA_017654935.2 of Phymorhynchus buccinoides. NCBI lineage: Eukaryota > Metazoa > Mollusca > Gastropoda > Neogastropoda > Raphitomidae > Phymorhynchus > Phymorhynchus buccinoides. The sequence goes on from CM065707.1 coordinate 23,733,341, forward strand.
ATGGAAGTTTAAAGTTTCTTTTGTTTCTCTTTTAATTGTGCGGTGCGATTCCCTCTTCTAAGGGAGTTGGGACCCTGTAATAATAAAGATATTGATAATAATTATTGCTCTTCTAATATTCCCTTGAAAGACTGGAGGGGAAAAAAACAGAACTTTTTCTTGGTTACTAAGTAGGAACCCCTATTCTTATTTCCAGAAGCAAGTGGCAGAGACATTTTAGACCGTGTTAGTGTTTGTTTGGTTTTTGTTCTGGGTTTTTTCTTTTTCTTTAATCTATTTTCTTTCCACAATTAAATGGCACTGAAATTTGACACTTTGCTGTTTTGGTTGCTTATTTATTTTTTCTGTTTCATTTTCTAGAGTCGAGCGGCTCAGAAGTCTTTTCTTAAACTTATTTTTATAGAGTCAATATCTTAGAAATGTTATTCTGTACCTATGCTTTTTTTAGTCCCCGAGCCGAAGGTTCGGGGAACTATTGTTTCTGTCTGGTCCGTCCGGTGTCCATCCGTCCGTCCGGCTATTCGTCCGTTTATCTCAAAAACTATTCAGTCTATCATCATCAAATTTGGTATACTAGTTTGCCAAGATGCAAGCTATCCACTGATGTATTTAGTTTTACATTACCCGCTGTGCCCTAGGCCCTTTGTGTCACAGGCCCGCTGTTTTTCTCAAAAACTATTCAGTCTATCATCATCAAATTTGGTATACTAGTTTGGCAAGATGCAAACTATCCACTGATGTATTTAGTTTTACATTACCCGCTGTGCCCTAGGCCCTTTGTGTCACAGGCCCGCTATGGCCGTCCATCCGTCCGTGCGTGCGTCCTGTTTTCAGTTCTCAATGGTCTCCCCGCTGTGTGTACAGCTGACACATTCTGATTTCGGAGTATCCCGGCGATGCACTTGTTTAAAAGTTTAGTTTGTCCTGTGTTCTGTTTCAAAGTTGAACGGCTCAGAACTTTCAAATTGTGTTAATGCATTGTAATTTTTCCAATATTCTTTTTTTTGTCCTTTGCCCCGATATAGATCAGGCAAAGGAGTCTAAGTTTGTCACGTTTTTGGGGTGTGTTGGCTTTTTTGTCTGTCCCAAGGATATCTCCCAAACCGCTTGACAGAATTGCTTCAAAGTTGGTGTGGTGCTGTGTCACCAAGAGAGAAAGGCATCGGCACATAAATTATCACTGTCATGACTTTGACCTTGTTTTTTTTAGTTTAGTTTTCTTGTGTTGTTCTGTTCCAGAGTCGGGTGGCCCAGAAGTCTGCACGCTCCCTGCAGGCCAACATTGTGCACACAGTCACCATGCTGTGTGAGACGGACCCCGCCCTCTTCCCCTCCCTGTCCCAGATCAGGAAGGTCCTCAACAACAACCACCACGCCTCTCACCCACCACCTCCACCACCATCCAAACCAAAGCCCTCCACCGCTAAAACTTCACAGCATCAGAAGCGGACCCTTACGACGTCGCAGAATCTCCAGAAACCTTCAGCTGATTCGAAGCTCCCAAGAGGAACAACTCCTGGAGCCAGTACTACAACTATGAGACCTGCTGAAGGATCGAAGAGTAAAAGTGCTTCCAGAATCGATGAAGCGTCAAAACAAAATTCCCAGAAATCTAGAGGGGCTTCAGCTAATTCGAAGCTCCCAAGAGGAACAACTCCTGGAGCCTGTACTACAACTATGAGACCTGCTGAAGGGTCGAAGAGTAAAATTGTTTCGATGACAGCTGCCAAGAATGAAGCCTCGAAACACAATTCCCAGAAAGCCAAAGGGGCCTCAGCCGATAAAAACCCTCTTAGAGGAACTGCTTCTGGAGCTGGTACTACAACTATGAGGCCTGCTGAAGTGTCAAAGAGTAAAAATGCTTTGACGACAGCTGCAAGAACCGATGAAGCCTCGAAACATAGAAATGTGTCTATGGCTGCCGCGAGTGTGGCTGGAGGTTCTAAGAGTAGAAATGTGTCGGCGGAGACGAGCTGGCAATCTGCGGGGTTGAAGAGTAAAAGTCTGTCAGCGAGTGCTAAGGAGACGGAAATGGTCAAGACTAAGAGTGCATCTGGAACTCGGGCACCAGGGACTATTGGTGAGACTGAAGAGTCAAAGAGCAATACTGCATCGGCATCATTATTATCCGCTGAAGAATCAAAGAGCAAAACTGCATCGGCATCATCATCCGCTGAAGAATCAAAGAGCAAAACTGCATCGGCATCATCATCCGCTGAAGAATCAAAGAGCAATACTGCATCAGCATCATCATCTGCTGAAGAATCAAAGAGCAATACTGCATCGGCATTATTATCCGCTGAAGAGTCAAAGAGCAAAACGGCATCGGCATCATCATCCGCTGAAGAATCAAAGAGCAAAACTGCATCATCGTCCTCTTCTTTCTCTTCATCTACATCACGACCAGGATCAGGAAGGTCATCGAGTTCCAGACCATCACAACCACGACGACCTCTTCAGACCTCAGGTGCAGATTCTTCCTCCAGAAAGGAACAACAGAAATCCTCCTCTACATTTTCTTCAGCCGCGCACCGTTCAGCTCCAAGAGTGATGAAGGCACCAAGGTCCTCAGTGTCCGTCTCCTCCTCCAGACCCTCCTCAGCTTTAACCTCCACAGGGAAGACTCCGGTCAACTCAGGCCTGTCCTTGAACAGGAGTGGTTTGAAGACCCCGGGTGCTGCCAGGCCTTCGTCAGCCCCTGTTAGAGCACCACCCTCCGCTCAGAGTAGTAGGTCCACACACAAAACTAGCTCAGGTACCTCCGGTAGTATGCAGAGGAAACAAACGAGCGTGGCAGCGACAAACAAAAAGGATTCAGCGGTGAAGTCTGCCGTCAGCGTTCAGGTCAGCAGAAGCAGTGCCGCTCAGAACTCTGGCTCATTAATCAACAAAAAGGATTCAGCGGTGAAGTCTGCCGTCAGCGTTCAGGTCAGCAGAAGCAGTGCCGCTCAGAACTCTGGCTCATTAATCAACAAAAAGGATTCGTTAATGATGCCTTCCGGGGTTCAGGTCACCAGAAATGGTGCTGACTCTGGCTCAGGGCCCAAGGTCCAGGTGTCAGTAGTCGCACAGAAAACGAGAGCTACAGGTGCGGTGAAGGCTGCCCCACAACCACAGGCCTCCAGTGCAGGGGGCCCAGCAAATCACACAGCATCAGCCAAACCTCAAAAAGGAAGCAGCAATACACTGGTATCATTGCAACCGCCTGAGAAGTTGAGAGCGGATAACTCTTCTACGAAACCATCCCAGGCACTGTCACATGCAGGAAAAAGTTCCGTAAAGTCTCAACATCAAGGGTCGCGTTTGTCAACGAAAAAGCCTGATGGCGATAAAGTATCAGAGGCCAACACACTTAGCAGGGACAGCTCCAGTCAGAATCAGCCTTCAGAACTTTCGATGTCTGATGCAACTGAAAGTTTGATGGAGACAATGCCTTCACAAAACGATCAAGCCTTAATAGCTGGAACAATTGAATCGCCGCAGTCTGAAACTGTTTCTGACCAACTCATTGTCAGTGAATCAACTTCAGAACCGTCTGAGAACAAAGGTTCTGACAATTCAGGGGAACGCTCATTTTCAGTCCTTCCAGCGGAAACTGGACAGCAAACCAGTGGATCACAAGTAACGTCTTCTTCGGGAATAGAAACTAAACACAGGTCTGATCAGCGTGCAGCTGCATTGATGGGAGATAGCGCTCAGTCAGAACATTCAGCTGCTGAAACCACTAAAGACAAATTTGAGAAAGATTCAGATGAGAAATGCAGCGACGATACTGAACGATCACAACACAAGCTGAATTCTGGTCAACTCACAGAAACAGTGGGAACAGTGACAGCAGATGTTAGTCAGTCAGAAGCTGCAGCCGACGAAACCTCAAAGGACATCTTTGAAAACGATTCAGAAGAAAAATGCGGAGAAGACACTGAACGATCACTTCATGAACAAAACTCTGATCAACACACAGGTACATTGACACAAGATAATATTCAGTCAGAAACTACAGGTGCTGAAACCACAAAAGACACCTTTGAAGAAGGTTTAGGAAAAAAATGCAGAGAAGATTATAAGCAATCACGTCATGAGTTTAATTGTAGTCAACACACTGAAGCAGTGGAAACACTGACAGGAGGTAACCCTCCATCAGAGGCAGCAGCTGCTGAAGCCTTAGAAGACATCATTGGAAAGGATTCAGATGAGAAATGCGCAGAAGATACTCAACAATCACAACATGAACAAAATCCTACTCAACACACTGAAGCAGTGGAAAAACTGACAGGAAATAACCCTCCATCAGAGGCAGCAGCTGCTGAAGCCTTAGACTTAGAGGATATCTCTGCAGAGAATTTGGAAGAGAAAAAAGAAGTCCATCACTCTCAGTCAGAAGCCACAGTCACAACTGAAGCTTCGGGTCAAACATTTGTGGAAGGTTCAGAAGAAAATGTTTTGGGCCATAGCACCCAGTCCGAAACTATTGTTGCGGAAGTTTCAAAAGGCGTGTCTGTAGAAGGCTCACAAGAGAAAAGCTCAATTGTAGAAACAGAAGAGACAAATAAAAATGACAATGGTCTGTCAGAAACTCCAACTGTTGAAACCTCAAAACACAACTTTGAAGAAGGCCCACAAGAGAAAAGTGGAGACAATGGTAGTCTGTCAGAAATAACAGGCACTGAATCCCCAAAAGAAGTCTTTGTCAAAGGCTTAGAAGAAAACGTTGGGGACCGTGAAACCCAATCACCAACAACAGCCACTGAAACGTCAACAGACATCTTTGTGAAAGATTCAGAAGACAAAAATGGGGTTCTAAACACTCAATCAAACTCTGCAGGCATTGAAGCCTCAAAAGAATTTGTTGTGAAAGGTTCGGAGGAGAAAAATGAAGACCCCTTTCAGACCGACAATGGCAATGTTAGAAACATAGAGGCTGTATCACTGCAGTTTGAGAGCGCAAACCTTGTTGTCAGCCATGCCGATACCTTTGAACCACGAAACAGGGATGTGTCGATGGAGGAGAACGAGACTTTGGAGCAAACGACAGCAACCATGAACAGTCTTTTGTCCTCAGTCAGTGAGGCAAAGCCAAAGGATTTTACTGACAGTGATGTTGAGTAGAGAGAAGATCGTCACGTGGTGATTATATTTTAATTCTGGATCATTAGAATGTGGACGAAAAAGAGTAGGCAAGTTTGTGTTTTGAAGAATCGGTCCATTCAAATAGTTGTGATGTTGATTGAAAACAAACAAACAAACAAAACAAAAACATGGTTATTGTGAAAGCACAGAAATGACACGATTGTGTTGGTGAATACAGATAATTATGACATAGGATCATTAGGGTGAAAGCACAGAAATGACATGATTGTGTTGGTGAATACAGATAATTATGACATAGGATCATTAGGGTGAAAGCACAGAAATGACATGATTGTGTTGGTGAATACAGATAATTATGACATAGGATCATTAGGATGAAAGCACAGAAATGACATGATTGTGTTGGTGAATACAGATAATTATGACATAGGATCATTAGGGTGAAAGCACAGAAATGACATGATTGTGTTGGTGAATACAGATAATTATGACATAGGATCATTAGGGTGAAAGCACATAAATGACACGATTGTGTTGGTGAATACAGATAATTATGACATAGGATCATTAGGATGAAAGCACAGAAATGACATGATTGTGTTGGTGAATACAGATAATTATGACATAGGATCATTAGGGTGAAAGCACAGAAATGACACGATTGTGTTGGTGAATACAGATAATTATGACATAGGATCATTAGGGTGAAAGCACAGAAATGACATGATTGTGTTGGTGAATACAGATAATTATGACATAGGATCATTAGGGTGAAAGCACAGAAATGACATGATTGTGTTGGTGAATACAGATAATTATGACATAGGATCATTAGGGTGAAAGCACAGAAATGACACGATTGTGTTGGTGAATACAGATAATTATGACATAGGATCATTAGGGTGAAAGCACAGAAATGACATGATTGTGTTGGTGAATACAGATAATTATGACATAGGATCATTAGGGTGAAAGCACAGAAATGACACGATTGTGTTGGTGAATACAGATAATTATGACATAGGATCATTAGGGTGAAAGCACAGAAATGACATGATTGTGTTGGTGAATACAGATAATTATGACATAGGATCATTAGGGTGAAAGCACATAAATGACACGATTGTGTTGGTGAATACAGATAATTATGACATAGGATCATTAGGATGAAAGCACAGAAATGACATGATTGTGTTGGTGAATACAGATAATTATGACATAGGATCATTAGGGTGAAAGCACAGAAATGACACGATTGTGTTGGTGAATACAGATAATTATGACATAGGATCATTAGGGTGAAAGCACAGAAATGACATGATTGTGTTGGTGAATACAGATAATTATGACATAGGATCATTAGGGTGAAAGCACAGAAATGACATGATTGTGTTGGTGAATACAGATAATTATGACATAGGATCATTAGGGTGAAAGCACAGAAATGACATGATTGTGTTGGTGAATACAGATAATTATGACATAGGATCATTAGGGTGAAAGCACAGAAATGACATGATTGTGTTGGTGAATACAGATAATTATGACATAGGATCATTAGGGTGAAAGCACAGAAATGACATGATTGTGTTGGTGAATACAGATAATTATGACATAGGATCATTAGGATGAAAGCACAGAAATGACACGATTGTGTTGGTGAATACAGATAATTATGACATAGGATCATTAGGGTGAAAGCACAGAAATGACATGATTGTGTTGGTGAATACAGATAATTATGACATAGGATCATTAGGGTGAAAGCACAGAAATGACATATGATTGTGTTGGTGAATACAGATAATTATGACATAGGATCATTAGGGTGAAAGCACAGAAATGACATGATTGTGTTGGTGAATACAGATAATTATGACATAGGATCATTAGGGTGAAAGCACATAAATGACACGATTGTGTTGGTGAATACAGATAATTATGACATAGGATCATTAGGGTGAAAGCACAGAAATGACATGATTGTGTTGGTGAATACAGATAATTATGACATAGGATCATTAGGATGAAAGCACAGAAATGAACGAGCACAGAAGCACAGAAATGACATGATTGTGTTGGTGAATACAGATAATTATGACATAGGATCATTAGGGTGAAAGCACAGAAATGACATGATTGTGTTGGTGAATACAGATAATTATGACATAGGATCATTAGGGTGAAAGCACAGAAATGACAAGTGTTGGTGAATACAGATAATTATGACATAGGATCATTAGGATGAAAGCACAGAAATGACATGATTGTGTTGGTGAATACAGATAATTATGACATAGGATCATTAGGATGAAAGCACATAAATGGTATGGCTTGTGGTTTATAAAATGGAAATAGTAAGGGATATTACGGTGACAGCACAAATTGATATGTACAGTAGAAAGTTGATAATTTTTCAAAGAAACCTTTGTCTTAAGGTTCTTGATTACACATGCATGCACACGCACACACTATGTTTAAAGGTGGAGTGCAACAACAAAATGCAAGGCCACAATTTAGATGTACTTTACAAACAGTTTTGACTTTCCTTTTTTTCCCAAAGTGGTGAAATGTGATAAACGTGGTTATTTTTCATATTATCTGTACTGTAATTAAATGAGTTGTGATTATTGTCTTTCATTTTTTAAAGAGTTATTATCCTTGAGTTTTTGTCAATTATTTTGGGATCAGAAATGATACCCCTGTTGGCTATTTATCCATTTTATGTACATTGGGTGACAATCTCATTTTGTCTGTTTGCATTGTAAACAGTTGTGGTTTACAAGCTGAAAGTTTCCAGGTCTCAGATATTTGTTTTTTTATTTTCTTTATTCGTTGATTTTCAGAGATATTTATGTGTCATATGTTTGCTGATTGCCTGCAGTCTCACTGTTTATTTTATTTGTTTACAAATCTGTTGGGGTTTTTGTGGGTTTTTGTTTTTTTGCTGTCCCATCATCTGGGCCTTACAGTGGCGTTGCTCCCACGCTGCTCATTCCGAGTCCCAACTCCCAGCCACACTCAGATTTACTCTGGCTTGTCAGGTTGCAGAATCCGAAATCAGCAGTTCTAGGGGAGCGAATCTATGTTAGGCCGTCAGAAGACAACCAACTGAGGAAGCACTGCACTGCTGCTGTGTCACTTCGGTGGAGTTCAGTGGAGCCTGTTCTGAGTTAACATACGCAGGACACCACCTACTGATGACAATAATGTCTTAGTCGCGGAGCCAGTGTGAGTGAGGTCCTCCTCCGAGGGCACCACCACGACCGTCCACCGACAGCTCCCCAGAACATTCTGATCCCCGTGACTTTGACCCGAACGCACCAAGGGTATAGACTGGGTTGGAAATCGAAACAGGTCACCATGAGAGCAGGGCTTGCAAAGCCACAGAATGTGGTGTGCACATCTGCTTTGTGAGCATTCCCTTCAACCAAAATCATGTTATGGTCCTTTTTGTAGGACTATTGCTTGCTTGTTTATGTGTTTGTTTGTTTAAGACTATAAACCCCACACAAAAATGAAATCTGTTGATATTTTATTGATTAAAATTTTACAAACTGTGATTTTGATTAACCTATAATCTATGTGGAGTGATTTCAAATCATTGTGATTGATCATTACATTTTGTCTTCAAAGGTTTATCTTGTTCATCATTTCTTCTTCTTCTTCTTCCTGGATTTGGACAGGGCCAATGTATGGCGTTTGATGTCCAGAACTTTAAATCACGCTAGGCAGGCGGCGTGTGCTCTCGGTTCTTTAATAAAGATGGATTAAAATCAGCTCTAAAACTTGTGTTAAAACTATGTACATTTCTTGGTCCACAGGGGGGGGGCTCAGCAGAGAGAGGCCTGGTGGCTGGTGTGAATGCCACCGAGGCCTGCCCTGAACACATGCGAACAGGTGGTCTCTGTCAGACTTGCGGGGATCGAGCAGGTTCCACTCTCTCAATTTATTGTCGCTCTGTTGTAAGCACATTCATTTTTCACAAATTCCAGGATTTCGAGTTTTCTAGCATGATTTTTTTGTTTTTATGCTTGTCATGATTTATTCCATTCTTTACGGGTTGTATAGTGAGCTTTTCTAATCTAAGTCATGCAATTTTGTACTTAACTTTTTAAGCCCCTTATAGCCTGATTCCGCCCATGACATCCATTGCTTTCTCCTACCAAGCCGTCTAAAACCGCCCCCGTACACCCACTTCGTTATGTATTTTGGAGTTAAAATTGCAATATCAAAAAATCAAAAATATCACATAACAAAAAAAACATTGCAAGTTAAACATTCTTCATTTATACACAAACCCTGGACATTTGAAATCAATCCATCAAGTAGTTCTTTTTTAATATTTTTTTAAACAAAGTACCCCATTTCAGGCCCAGTTTACCAACATTAATTTGGTGGTTACAGGGAGTAGAGTCATCATTTTAATCGGGGTTACAAGTGTTAAACTATTTTTCGAATTAACATTTCAATTAAATATATGAACTTATTTTTAGGGGCACAAACATTTTCACATAAACATTTCATTGTCTGCAAACTGCCCGTTTCCTGAAAATGTCTGCAAACTGCCCGTTTCCTGAAAATGTCTGCAAACTGCCCGTTTCCTGAAAATGTCTGCAAACTGCCCGTTTCCTGAAAATGTCTGCAAACTGCCCGTTTCCTGAAAATGTCTGCAAACTGCCCGTTTCCTGAAAATGTCTGCAAACTGCCCGTTTCCTGAAAATGTCTGCAAACTGCCCGTTTCCTGAAAATGTCTGCAAACTGCCCGTTTCCTGAAACTGACTGTCTTTTCTCCCTTTGACATTTAGATTCAGGGGTCTACCATAAATCATGACTTTTTGCTCACACATAGGATTGAAAATGAATAAAAATGTTGACTTGATAACAAAAAGAGAACCCACTGAAATTGTCCAAATGTTTTTTGTTCATCTCTCTCTCTCTCTCTCTCTCTCTCTCTCTCTCTAACAGTAACAGTACTAACACACACACACATACACACACACACACAGAATAATTATGTGAGAGTTTGGGATAATGTATGTGCTTTTGATCGTGTTGCGGTGCGCCTGCGTGTCTGTGTCATGTTGTGGTTCTAATCATTGTATATGTTTGTGTGTACAGTGGAGTCCGGGTAAAATGAATTTTAAGGGAACACAGACTCAGTTCGTTGTATCAGGATTTCGTTATACATGTACATGTACAATGTATGTTGAAAACAAAAACAGTTCAAACACTCACCAATGATAACCGAAAACATAAACTTGACCAGTTTGGATTGTCTGTCTTAATCACGGGATGTACAAGGCTTGAAGAAGTTCAGCAGTGTTGTCTGACACTGATCTGTTTTGGCACACTTTTCAACAAGTTTGTCCATTAAGTGACAACACATCACACACACTTAGTTTGTCATAGGCTTTCACAAACTTTTCGATCTTTATTTTGAGCGCAAATTGTAAAGCGACCTTGAGAAACCGAATGATCTGTAGGAAGCCTAGACCTAGCAGACGACTCAGTGTGAATCTAAATGAGTTCACGCATGCGCAGTTCATATTTTCCAACTTCCTTCCTCTTGACAACACGTTCTAGCTTGGAGTTTGAAGGCCTAGGTTTTTTGCAGCGCATCGCACAGACTGAGTTCGTTATAGGCTATTTTTCCAAGTAAATCAAATTATCCTGGGGCGTAGAACATGTGTTCGTAAAAAGCGGGTGTTCGTTATTTCAAAAGAATTTTTTGTTCGTTATACCCATGGCTTTGCAAGTGACAAATAGAAGGGCATTTGCCGGAAAATTGAAGTCAGTTCGTTAATCACGAAATTTCGTTAAAAGCGAGTTGGTTATAGTTGGACTCCACTGTATGTCACATCATATCAATCGCATCATATCATAATCATATCATATGCTGTCCAAAAAATGTTTAGAACCACTTGCTGCGAAAATGTCACACTATTTTGAATGCTTAACTTTTACCAGACTTCCTGGGTCGCCCACGACCCATAGACACACAAATGGAACTATTGGGATTATGATAATGAAATTTTAGGTATTTTTTTAAAACAGTTTGGCATACGTCAGCAAATTTTGGTGCCAATACAGTAAAAACTAAAGTAATAATTAGATACATCATTTTAGCATCCTTCTCCTATGTAACGCGGGTCACGGAGGACCCATACTTTAAAGAGCAGAAATATGTCACTGCAGTGCATTGAGTATGGGTCGTAGGAGACCTGCACCATCTGGAGAAGTATAAACACATGGTGACTCTTTGACGAGTATGGGTCCTGGAGAACCCGCATCATCTGGAGAGGGATAAACACTGTTAAAATGCATGTAAAAATCTGTGGGTACGAGGAGACCCCGCATCATCTGGAGAAGTATAATCACAATCAACATCTGGTAAAAGTTAAACTAACATTTATAGTAATTATACATGTTCTGATGCTGTTTTAACACTTCACCTAAACCATGCATACGCCGGACAGCGCAGTCACACTCACACTGCAGGCACAGTTTTCAGTTCGTCCCTCCCCGGGGTCTTGTGTCCGATGGGCATCACGGATGGCACTCGATCCATCGGAGATCTCTATGTATATGTGGCATCACTCGATCCATCGGAGATCTCTATGTATATGTGGCATCACTCGATCCATCGGAGATCTCTATGTATATGTGGCATCACTCGATCCATCGGAGATCTCTATGTATATGTGGTCTCTATGTTTCTTCTTAAAATGTTCATATTGTAACTATTTTACTCTTGTATAATTAATTGTGTGTGAGTGTGTGTGTGCGCGCATGTATGTGCGTGTGTGTGTGTGTGTGTGTGTAAGGAAGTAAGAGAACGTTGCGTGCAAGCATCGTGCTTATTTTACTTTCTAATGATTAATTATTTGTTTGCCTTTAATGTTCTTGTTATCAATGTAAAGCATACTGAGCTCATGTGAGAAAGAGCACTATATATAAATTCCCATTATTATTATTATATAAAATATAAAATTCTGCTTAACATCCTCCGGTCTGGAACAGACACATATGGGACATTAGTAGATATAAAGATGGTGGGAACGGAAGCAGTGCAATACCAGGAAACTCCCACAGGCACCCCTTATTCGCTACACTATTGCTAAAGGTGATGGATTTCTCCTTTGGGGGATTTCCTCTGGAGAGTTGTACTTGGGCCCTCCACGAGACGACACAGCAGGCCCACATGGTGCCGAGGGAGGATGCACTTAGACTTAGTGCATTGGTGTTTTTGTTTTATTCAACAGTTTTTATTCCTTCTTTTCATTCATTCCACAATTTATGCTTTCACTCATTCTTTCACACCATCAACACTTAGTATATTGTTGTTGTTGTTGTTGTCGTACCCTGGCTTAAAGACTCCAGGGATCATCCCAACAGCCAAAGCGCTTGAACACTATGGTCCCCGGGTGCGAATGTAGTACTTCCTCTCTACAGTCCAAACACTAGACGTTGTTTTGCTGACTGCCCTTGACGTAGAGCACCTTGTGTTCAGGGGTCCCCAGCAGGGCGGTCAGAGTCCTCAGATCTCTCTCTCTCTCTCTCTCTCTCTCTCTCTCTCTCTCTCTCTCAGTATCTATCTATCTATCTCTCTAAACATAAAGCACAACAGTCCAAACACTAGACGTTGTTTTGCTGACTGCCCTTGACGTAGAGCACCTTGTGTTCAGGGGTCCCCAGCAGGGCGGTCAGAGTCCTCAGATCTCTCTCTCTCTCTCTCTCTCTCAGTATCTATCTATCTATCTCTCTAAACATAAAGCACAACAGTCCAAACACTAGACGTTGTTTTGCTGACTGCCCTTGACGTAGAGCACCTTGTGTTCAGGGGTCCCCAGCAGGGCGGTCAGAGTCCTCAGATCGGCGCTGGTTCGCAGGGCGTATTTCTCAAAGTGGGTCCGGCAGCACCGGTACCCATTAGACCGCAGCCGTTCGATGACCGCATGGTGCCTGAAAACCACCAACAGAAAGTTTCTTAACAATAATTCAGGGTTCATACATATTTTTCATATCAAAATTCCCCCCCCCCCATGGGGATACCGGGGGGTCTTTTGTACAAACAGTTCCCCCACCTTCTCGAAGTTCTGTGCTTGTAACTTCCTCTAATTCTGTCATTCTCTTTGACTCTGCCTTTTCCCTTTGCTTACTGTCATCTGCTATATTTCTATCTCACCGGTCCATTCTCCTGCCTTTTTTTCTATAAATTCCTACAAAGATTTCTTCAGCCGAAGTCGGACATGCTGGGCCTACCTATTTCTTAGTTAGGCGCATGACGGCAGCATGATGCATCTACGTTCATATGACAGGAAACTGAGCGAATGAAGAAGAAGAATATCAAAATTCACAAACTTTCAAAGACTCTTTATCCTATTTTCAAAGACCTGTCACGACGTGCAATTGATGACGATTGCTTCAATCATGATTATCTAAGTTGCACCTGCGTAGCCAAAAGACCTGGTAAGGTGAAGCAAAACGACTCCCGACAAATCGAGGACGTCTGCTATATGGAAAAAAAGTCAAATTAAATTACTTCATTATCAATTGTGGAAACAAACAAAAAAAGTGTAATGGCATTAGCGACTTTTTTAAGCATCGATGACTTTTTCACAAACCATTTCACGATTTTCACAGACCACAGCCAATTTTCAAAGACTTGAAAAGGGCACTCCATTTCTGAAAGACTTTCAAAGACAATATACATTGGATCCTCCCTTGGGGGAAAAAACTGACAAAAAAAGGTCATAACAGAGAGGGGTCTTAATCATGGAAGTGGACACTCAACACGAAGGGGTAAAAAAAAAATCGGTGCAAATTTTGTTGGTCACATCGTAGAGGGAGTCTTTATAGGGAGGTTCCGCTGTATAGTAGTAAGAAATACTGAAGCAGTGTTGTCAAGAAATTGCGAGCGTGAAAGGAAGAGTGAATCACTAATTTCTTCTTTTTTTTTAATTCCTTTTTTTTGCATTTTACAAATCAAATAGTCACAACACGTAACAAAACACATTTACGCTTGCACACATACTTACACACACACACACACACACATTCTTATACCTGTGGTCATATCAACAACAATTCAAATTTTACATCACTTTCAACCAAAAAGTATAGTCGTACATTCAAATTAACGCAAAAGAGATAAATATGGATGCCATCGTGTGAAAAAAACTTCTTGTGACATTTCAAAACCAAAAATACATTTTTCAATTTCATATCTCTTTAAATATGGGATCACTAATTTCATTTAAATTTTGGGGGACTAAAATTGATTTTTATTTCTTCTTCTTCGTCAACCACTCAGTTCCATATAATAATTATGAGCACAGATGAGTCATGCTGCCGTTATGCACCTAACCAAGAAACAGTTTGGCCCAGCATGTACATCTTTGGCTGGAGAAAATCTTGGTAAGAATTTCTGGGGGGGGGGGAAGCAGGAGAATAGACCAGTAAGGCAGTAAAGCACAGAACTTCCAGAAGGTGGGAGAATTATTTATACAAAAGACCCCCAGTATTCCCATGGGGGGTTTCTATTTCTATTTCTATACAATGGAACCTCCCTTATAAGACTTCCCATTTTAAGACTCCCTACCACATAAGACCTACTTCTCTGAAACATTGCCCTTCTTTGTAAGTCCTTTGTCCCTTCAATATTAGTAAAACAGGCATGTCCTCAGTAAAGAACAGACCGGCCCCCCATTTGTCAGTCTTTTTTTTTTCCAAAGGAGCCAGAATGGTCAACATACTGACCGTGGGCCCTAAAGAGAAGAAGAAGAAGAAGAATTAAAATTACCTCCCTTATAAGATCTCATTTTCGATGATTTTCTAAGGTCTTATACTAAAGTGCGGACTCACTTTGGCAAGTTGTTGGTCCCCAAACGCTTGCTGTGCAGGTTGTAGTAGAAACAGGGGGCGGGGTCAACCACGGGGTCAAAGGCCGTGCCCTTTGACCTCTTCCCAGGGCCGCTGGACTCGTCAAAATCTGATGCTGCTGGTCTCTTCAGGCCCCGACGATCATCACGATCGCTGTCTGCATCTGGCACCTCCTGGAAAGGTTTGGCCCTTGTTGGGGCTGCATCACACGGATGGACTGCATTTCTGTCACCGCTTGGCAAGGCCTGCCTGCTTTTCACAACATGATCATCATCACCATCATCACCCACTTCACACTCTTGTTCTTTGTTGCTTGTCTGCTCTGTGTTTGTCGGCAACACCTCAGAAGGTTGAATGACAGCACTGTCTCCTTTTAACAGCGAATTCCCATCCTTTGATGCATCCTTTTTCATAGCACATTCATCGTCATCCCTCTCACATTTCTGTTTTTTGTTGCTTGTCGGCGATGCCTCAGAAGGTTGAATGACAGTGCAGTCACCTTTTAACAATGAATCCCTGTCTCTGGATACATCCATTTTCACAGCACACTCTTCATCAACCGTCTCACACTTCTGTCCTTTGTTGCTAGCCGCCGATACATCACACGGCGCAATTTCATCAGTACGAGCACTTGACAACGAATCCCCATTTTTCGCTTCATCCTTTTTCCCAGCGCATTCTTCTTCTTCAACCCTCTCACACTTCTGTTCTTTCCTGTCGTAGCTGCACACCTCTTTTCCTTCATGCTGTCGGCTGGCCATGACATTTTTGCCATCATTCTCGCCGTCACTCGCCAGGGAAGGAATCTCGGGAACGTCGCCGTTGGCGGCTCGAGGCAGCTCGTCCGACGGTGGGTGAGCCAACCCGTTGAGGAGGGTGGGGAGGGAGGGAGGGGTGTCGCACAAACAGTCCTCCATCACGCGCTGAAGGAGGGTGAAGAAGGAGGGGGGCAGGTTCAACGTTTTGCCGCTAGCCGCTAGTCGGGTCAGACAGGAGTAGTCGTAGAGAGTGTCTTTCCTGGGAGGAAAAAAACAACAAATTTTAACGCATTGCATTGTTATTGAAAAGCTACACGAGTATTTTAGTTAAAATCACTGTACTATATTGTAATGAGAAGCCACAAATCTTCAAGCTTACACTAATAATATACGGCATAATTACCTAATGTCACATTTAGACAGTTTTGCGATAACGGTTTGCAAAAGAACTCAAGAACGGATCTTCACTTTCTGTCGAAATTAAGGACAAAAGTTATGATTCAAAATTGTTGGTGGCATGATTTTGTATCATTTATCAAGTTTTAGTTTTTGTTGTTTTCGTTCCCCAGCTTAAACGCTCTGGGGGCACACCCAGTGCCATGTGAACATTTCGCAAGGCCTTGGGTGGGAAGATTACGTGTATGGCTGCTTTTAAAGGGCCCCGCCACATGGGCGGCCATACTCCGACTTCAGGGGACATCAAGTTTTAGTGCGACAATTTTTGTTCAAACCAGCAAAAGGTAAAGACTGCATCCAGAGACAGTCACGGAACAGCAGGATGTAAGGATTCCGTGTGTGTGTCTGTGTGTGCATGTGCATGCATGTGTGTTTGTGTGTGGGTTTGTCTGTGTGTGTGTGTGTGTTTTTGAAGTGCGTGTGTGTGTCTTTGAGTGTCAGTACTAATGTAGCATGCATATATGCTTTTATGTATGTCTTCCTATCTGTCTGTCTGTGTGTGCACTTGCATGCATAATGTGCGCATAAGTGTGTGATTACCACAGAGGTCCCAGGATGACAGCTGTTTTTCCGGGCACGGTGCGGTGACAGTCGCAGGACAGCAGACTGTACGGATTCTCTGCACACCAATACAACAATCATTGATCAGTCAAATAATGTATGCATCAGGCATCAGAATGGTCTGAAGTCCAATCCTCTGAAAACCGCGGTAAAAGGGCCATCAAGGCCCCACACTAAAGAGGGACAACACTGAAATCAGTTCTGAACACCACCAAAATGGCTTAATATAGTGAGAAATCACTTTAAAATGCTATTTAACACAAAGGATAACACTGAACAAAAAGGCAAATCCTCTGACAAGAGAAGCCAATCCTCTGTCAGAAATTCTTAATCCTCTGATAATTCTGATGTATGATTGTATGCAGGCCACTCAGTCGTTTCTGACAATGACTGACAGATAGCAGAGGGGGAAGCTGCTATTCCGGAGGGCTGGGCTAAAATTTGTTTACAGATGCCCTGCCCAGGGTACATCCCCACACTCTCTCGACCAGAGATTTGAGGACAGCTGGCGTTGCGGAAGGTCCCCAAAGGCCAACCCATCCCCTACGCCGGAGCACCTAGAGCCAGTGCAAAGTCCTAATTTGAAAGTCATAGTTTTCCAGGGAAAAGACTAAGCTGTGTTGTGATTTTCCACAACTGTAGAAAACCAATTGTACAGCTCTCATGTTACTACTGGCCCATACTACAGGCTAATGTCAACCAATAATAAAAGCCATTTGGGTAAAGGGCCAACAATCAAAATAATAATGAAAATAATAAAAGGCAGCTGGGTTTTTTTTTCAAGGCACATTGGCTTAGATGCATTTTTTAATAATTTTGTTTCAAACTGTTTTGCGGATTTGTGAGTTTTTTTAATAATTCAAAATCGCTGCGATGCGAATGAGTTAAGCACTACCTACCTACTGGGGCCATGGAGTGGGGGTAGAATGCCCTCTCCTCACATATGCAGTAGTGTATAGAGCTGTCACTTTACAACACACCCAAACTTCAAGCAGGTAGACACCTACACATGGGGTCATAGAGTCAGGGTAGAATGTCCTCTCCTCACATATGCATAGCTGCCAACTTTTCCCAAACAAAATCCTGGAGGGGGAGTATCCTCCCTCCCAGATCGGGGGTCAGGGGGCTGTGCCCCCTGTTTTATTTTAAATGTGAAAACTAGCCCTCAGGAGGCTCACTGAAGTCATTCTAAGTTAAAGTTTACCAGCAGCAAAAATGCAATGGCGGCGTGAGACAGGCCTAAAGACCGCCAAACAAAGGACTGTAGGAGGAAGTAGCCCCCGCTTCCGACATGCGCAGTACGAACTCTGCTCCGCAAAGCTTCCTGAAACCCAGTTTCGGGTTTCATAACACTCGTTTCTGAGGTCATCTAAGCTGGAAATTTTGAAATCCGGGAGTTTCACGTGAATTCTGGGAAGACCGGGAGAGGTGACAAAATCCGGGAAGCTCCCGGATTTACCGTGAGGGTTGGCAGGTATGCATATGCAGCAGTGTATAAAGCTGTCACTTTACAACACACCCAAACTTCAAGCAGATAGATACCTACCCACTGGGGCCATGGAGTGGGGGTAGAACGCCCTCTCCTCACATATGCGGCAGTGCAGCACGTGCCCTATGTTCTGCTGCAGCGTGTGGTCGGCCATGTTGGATCCCCTCCGCACCCGCACGCACAGCAGGAGAAAGTCCTCCACGCACACGCAGTACAGCACGGTGAAGGACTTGTTGCATTTGGCCGCCTCCCTGAAATGAAAAGCACACACATACACATCCGGAAAGGTGAAACCTGGATAAAATTAAAAGCAGGAAGGCCTAGGTTTGTGAGGACTGAAATGAAAAGCACACACACACACATCCGCAAGGGTGAAACCTGGATCAAATTAAAAGCAGGAAGGCCTAGGTTTGTGAGGACTGAAATGAAAAGCACACACACACACATCCGCAAGGGTGAAACCTGGGTAAAATTAAAAGCAGGAAGGCCTAGGTTTGTGAGGACTGAAATGAAAAGCACACACACACACATCCGCAAGGGTGAAACCTGGGTAAAATTAAAAGCAGGAATGCCTAGATTTGTAAAAGCACACACATACACATCCGCAAGGGTGAAACCTGGATAAAATTAAAAGCAGGAAGGCCTAGGTTCCGGCAGGCCGCCCTGGTTGGATCTAAGGGGTGGAGTGGTTTGTAGGGCTCGGTGGGTGAGGCCCCGCAGCTGAAGTTTCTTTTAGTACATTTTTACTAATGAAATAAGAGCATTTAGAGCTAGCTTTCATTTCTTAAACAATAAAATGAGTGGGGATTTTCTTATTCCAGAGTAATTATTCTTCAATAAAGTATTGCGAATTCCTGATATAAGGACAAATAGCAAAGCCAAAATCAGGATTCCCGGATCAGGATTTAATCAAATTCAGGGGTTGAGGCTTAGAGTTAGACAACGGTGCGCTTTGTAGACTGGAAAATATGGTAATACTTACTGTGCCAGTGGCCAGAACAATGCGCACAGCCAGTTCTTTCAGGTACTCTATCTTCAAGCAGTGGGCACTGAAGCATCGAAGTGCATGATTTTAGTTGACAAGTTGTTGTTGTTGTTGTTGTTCCCTGGCTTAACGACTCCAGGGATCATCCCAACAGCCAGAGCACTTGAACAATTCAGTACAAATGCACCAGCTAGGGATGAGAACATTACGTGTGTGACCGTTTTTGATTACCCCGACATATGGGCAGCCACACTCCGTCTTCGGGGGATTTTAGACTGATGATGTTATGCTGGGAGCTTGTCATGGCTTAAGACAATCCCCGCACAACCATTCAGAGCATAACAATATTTTGATGTAGCCTTGGCGTTCTAGCTTATGTCAACTGGTCTGACACAGCCTCATGCCAAGGCAAAGTTGACAAGTAATAATATAATATACAGAGTACGAAGGGGGGTTGCGTTGGAAAGGCATTGGAAAAAATGACGCAAGCGGGACGTAATTTCTATATAATCTCTACGATTTCAAGTGTGTGTGTGTGTGGGGGGGTTACGCATTTTAGTACTCTAGTAATACTTACTCTCCCAGAGTGGCCAGAACAATGCGCACAGCCAGTTCTTTCAGGTACTCTATCTTCAAGCAGCGGGCGCCATAGGATTACCGCACAACTTGGGGGGAACGTGCAAAGTGCATGTTTTTTCTTGACTAGTAATAATATATAGTAGTCAACAAAAAACATGCAGTAATAATATATAGTAATAAGTAAACTTACTCTGCCAGAGTGGCCAGAACAATGCGCACAGCCAGTTCTTTGAGGTACTCTGTCTTCATGCAGTGGACGCCGTAGGATCGCCTCACCAGAAAGGAGCCTCAGGAAGAGAGTCGCGGAGCACAGACTGGATTCGTCACCGGTCGCATCCCACATGGCCAACTACGACCACCGGTTCTCCCCCGACACCATCTCTGTGCTGGACCGAGACAGCAGATGGTTCCAGAGAGGGGTGAAGGAGGCCATCTACATCGCGGGCCGCCAAGCCCACACTGAACCGTGACCGTGGGAGACACACCTTGCCCGCGGCTTATTCTTCCCTGGTTCAGTCATGCGCCGTGGGTGCAGCCTTGAGCTGTACTCACGATCGTGTGCACTGATCTGCCAGTGGCCTCTCAGCAGACGACGCTGACGAAGGGAGCCCCCAAAAGCTCTGAGGTGAGCCTATACTTTTGCTGAGTGAAACTGTTATAAAATTCGTTTTATCATATATAGTATACTTACTCTGCCAGAGTGGCGAGGACAATGCGCACAGCCAGTTCCTTGAGGTACCCCGTCTTCATGCAGTGGGCGCCGTAGGATCGCCTCACGACCTGGGGACAGCGTGCAAAGTGCATGGTGTCCGGCACCACCAGACAGAGGGCGCCACCGTTACGAACGTTGCGGAACACGCAGCTGAAGTAGGGGCTGGGGTTCTTGTGGGGGTCCACATACCTGTTGCAACAGAGCGAAGATCACTACCGGTGTCACGATAAATAAGTAGCTGCCATGAAATATCTACCTGCCGCATGCGAACTATAACCATCCTAACCCTAATCCTAACCGTATCCCTAACCACGGAAAGAACCAGGAAATAGAGCAGGAGGGTGTAAATCTACATATTTTGCCGAGAAATCAATGTACAAAGCCATGCACTTAGTTTCGTAAAATTCACAATGGCGGACAAACAAACAATTCCAGAGCAGGATGACAACCAAAAACTGAATAGAGCTCAGAATGAAAAGAGAGGGTTAATTGAGGTTAGGTAGTGTGAGTAGAAATCATGAATAAATGAGACAGTGAAAGCAAAAAGACAGGGGAAAGGGAGGATATGATGGTAGTGGTTTGAGTAAGCAGGGTGTGAACACACATACACACAAACAGTACACACACACACACTTTTAACATTATATGTAAACTTATTTGGGTAACATGCTTGTATCATTCAAGTGAAAGAATATTCATTTCTGTTCTCTTAGGGGGGGGGTTCCCGTAAGTAATATTATGCGTGTACATGCGCGCCCCAAATGTTATCTATCATTAACTCATTCGCATTGCAACGATTTTGAATTATTTAAAAAAACTCACAAATCACTCCAGCCATGCACACAAACAAAACATACATAAACAAAAGGAGAAATGAAAGAAGATTACGTGTTTTTACTTCAGGCTTAGACATAAAGAAGTGGTAGATCAGATTTTTATATATATATAGACTATATAGACTTTATATAGAAAAACTCTCTACGCCGATTGGTTCCCCCACAACAAAGTCAGTGGCAAAATTGTGGTCTAAGGGAGCGGTGCGAGTTTAGAAGTGACCAAGGTGGACACAGATTTACTTCCCTTGAAGCAAATGCATCAAATTGACAGCTATCTATTAATTCTGGACATATATGGCCTTGGACTTGAATGAGTTAAAATCCCCCCCCCCCCCCCCCCCCCCCCCAGGGGGTCTTTTGTATAAATAGTTCCCCCACCTTCTGGAAGTTTGAGTTTGAGATTTTTTGACCGGTACGCACACAAAGTCGAAGGCCTGCAGCTGCAGCAGCACCTGGGGGTCGCAGGCAGCCACGTGAACCTCGCCAGAGTTCTGCGGATGCAGCGGCAATCCCGTGGGATGGGCGGGGTCTAAGGGCAAGGGGAGCGAAGCGAAGCCATTCAGTCGCGCATTGTCCTGCAGGTGTTGTTGACCTTCGTCTCTCTGCTGCTGCACCAAGGTCACATGGACTTTGTCCCCTAGGTGCTTTTTCCACTGCAGGCCCACCATTCCTGATTGGAGCAGGAACAAATTTGATAGTGAAAAGCGAGATACAGCGGAAACTAGTTACTGTATGTTTCGGACTATAAGACGATACTTTTTCCCCAGACTCTCAGTCTGCGCCTTCTTCTTCTTCTTCTTCTGTGTTCCCAGGCCATATGGCCATAATGGGTAAGGTATGTATGTGTCCGGTTTTCAGTTCTCACTGGTCTCTCAACTGCATACAGCCGACACATTCCGATTTTGGAGGAGCTCAAAGGAGAAAAAATATTTGGAACATTTTTTGGAAAAAATGGGTTGCTTTTTCATTAACAGATTATCTTCTATTTCGGGCGAAAATGTGACTTTTGCCTAACTTTGTTTATTTGTTTAACTCCTATCCCATTAACCCTTTCAACGCTAGCCATTCCTCAGCCAAAATGTACCATTAAACTTACCCGGGTAGAGAAAAGAATTTGTCTGCAATATTGGGGATTCCTCTGTGACGTGCATAAAACAGGGCCTATCCTTACCTCCCAAAATTAAGAACATTAGGTCACTGGATACCAGACCCTCATTTGATGCCTTTCAGTGACATAGGTATCAAATCATTGTTGTGCCAAGAGGTGAAAATGGCGATGAAAGGGTCAACCCACTTTGTCAAAAAAAAAGCAAACATGCCTATTATTCAAATAAACCATTCCGAATTCAGACTGCACTGTAATGTATACCTGACTGAGCAATGAGGTCGCAGGCAAAGAACTGACATTTTCCATTCTCGCTGCCGGCCAGAGCTGACCGACTGTGGGCGTGGTCCTCCGCAAATACATGCGCAGTGGCCAGCACAAACTGCCTGAAACAACAACACACAACAGTTTACAGTGTGCAGTGGCCAGCACAAACTGCCTGAAACAACAGTTTACAGTGTGCAGTGGTCAGAACAAACTGCCTGAAACAACAGTTTACAGTGCGCAGTGGCCAGCACAAACTGCCTGAAACAACACACACAACAACAGTTCACAGTGTGCAGTGGCCAGCACAAACTGCCTGAAACAACAACACATAGCGTAGCCCCTTGCAGGCTTGCACTGTTGACTGCAAGAGACAGGACGGAGACCGATGTTTCCTCATCGAGGGTGCTATCACATCTGCGCACAAACTGCCAGAAACAACAACACACAACAACAGTTTACAGTGTGCAGTGGCCAGCACAAACTGCCTGAAACAACAACACACACAACAGTTCACAGTGCGCAGTGGCCAGCACAAACTGCCTGAAACAACACACAACAGTTTACAGTGTGCAGTGGCCAGCACACTCTGCCTGAAACAACAACACACAACAACAGTTCACATTGTGCAGTGGTCAGCACAAACTGCCTGAAACAACAACACACAACAGTTTACAGTGTGCAGTGGTCAGCACAAACTGCCTGAAACAACAACACACAACAGCAGTTTACAGTGAGCAGTGGTCAGCACAAACTGCCTGAAACAACAACACACAACAGCAGTTTACAGTGTGCAGTGGTCAGCACAAACTGCCTGAAACAACAACACACAACAACAGTTCACAGTGCGCAGTGGCCAGCACAAACTGCCTGAAACAACAACACACAACAACAGTTCACAGTGCGCAGTGGCCAGCACAAACTGCCTGAAACAACAACACACAACAACAGTTTACAGTGTGCAGTGGCCAGCACAAACTGCCTGAAACAACAACACACAGCGTAGCCCCTTGCAGGCTTGCACTGTTGACTGCAAGAGACAGGACAGAGACCGATGTTTCCTCATCGAGGGTGCTATCACATCTGCGCACAAACTGCCTGAAACAACAACACACAGCGTAGCCCCTTGCAGGCTTGCACTGTTGACTGCAAGAGACAGGACGGAGACCGATGTTTCCTCATCGAGGGTGCTATCACATCTGCGCACAAACTGCCTGAAACAACAACACACAGCGTAGCCCCTTGCAGGCTTGCACTGTTGACTGCAAGAGACAGGACAGAGACCGATGTTTCCTCATCGAGGGTGCTATCACATCTGCGCACAAACTGCCTGAAACAACAACACACAGCGTAGCCCCTTGCAGGCTTGCACTGTTGACTGCAAGAGACAGGACAGAGACCGATGTTTCCTCATCGAGGGTGCTATCACATCTGCGCACAAACTGCCTGAAACAACAACACACAGCGTAGCCCCTTGCAGGCTTGCACTGTTGACTGCAAGAGACAGGACGGAGACTGATGTTTCCTCATCGAGGGTGCTATCACATCTGCGCACAAACTGCCTGAAACAACAACACACAACAACAGATCACAATGTTGGCTGCAAGAGACAGGCTGGAGACTGATGTTTCCTCATTGAGGGCGCTATCACATCTGCGCTCTGTTTCTAACTTTGCCAATATGAACGCTTGCAGGGTGACTACGACTCACTCTACCACTTTCGGCATCTAGTCAACCCAGCTAAAACCATGCAACACATGAATCACATGAATGATTATTTTTGTAATGTATTCATTGCATGTGCGTGCGTCAACATACGGTTAAATGTAGTTCCAAGACAAACTCTGGTGACCTACTTCAACTTTTACTTGAAAAGTTAGGCTGCCGATCCTTGAGTCTTCTTCTTCTTCTTCTTTGGTTAAACCACCACCATCATCATTTTGATGGTTCTGTCGTTGGAACTGGGGGACTCCAGCCAGGCAGAAAAACTGTAGGTGTCTTTGCCGCCCGAATGATCGGCCTTTATGGCTGGGATGTGAGGAGGAAATGGGGGACAGTGAAGAGGGAGGGGTGAAGGGTAGGGTAGGATGGGGTAGTGGGGGAGGATTGAGGGGGTGGGGGGATGGGAGATGGGGAGTTATTAGTGTTTTTGTTTTTAATAACAATGTTGATATGTTGAAGGGGGTGGGGGTGGGGGGTAATCACAAATTTACATGATTGTCACTGTTACATGCGTCAGCCTCGTTTTGGAAGCGGTCGTCTCAAACTTGCAGAATTATAGGCAATCATATGAATTTGTGATTAACTCCTAACCCCACCCCCTTCAGCATATCGAAATTGTTAATAAAAAAAAAACTACTCAAAGATCGGCAGCCAAACTTTACATGTTAGGTCTATAGTATTATTATTAGCATAGAGAATTGGTCTTCTGCAATTAACCGTATGTCGTACGTCACAACAGTCAACAGTAATAGTCACTAACAGTAATACACTGTAATCAGTAAGAGGATGTTAAATCGAATTCGAAGAAGAAGATCAGTAAAGTTCTACTAACAGTAACTAGAGACCCAATTAATTTGATTTTGAAACACATTCTGTGGTTTTTGCTTCGTTTGTTTTACCTGAAATCACGCAGCTTGGGGTTAAACTTTCCGGTCATCTTTTTGTTGTCAGGTTCTTTAATTTTAATTCCGTTTTCTTCAATCAAAGGGCAACTTATTTCCATCTTCTCGTCTTTTTTGTCAGAATCCATGATGTTGCCAGCATGCGTCTGTGTACAAAGGGAAATCACTTTTACAGCTTTCGTAGAGTCGTGTTCTCCTTTCTGTCTTGACTCGGTAGGGGGAGGGGGGTGCGCGCGCGCGCGCGAGAGAGAGAGAGAGAGAGAGAGAGAGAGAGAGAGAGAGTGTGTGTGTTTGTGTGTGTGTGTGTGTGTGTTCGTGTGTGTGTGTGTGTGCTTGCCCTTCTCAGTGTCTGTGTGACTGTCTTGTCAGTTTGTTTGTCGATATATTCACACATTAGGGAAGACGGGGTAAAAAGCGCATGGGCGGGTAAGAAGCCCACCCCAATTATCTCATGAAATGAAGCAAATTTCAGTCTCATTTTGCCCATGAGACGAGCGTTAATGTCTAGCATTCGTCTCATGGGCAAATATGACTGAAAGTTTCTTCATTTCATGAGATAATTGGGGTGGGCTTCTTACCCGCCCATGCGCTTTTTACCCCGTCTTCCCTATACTTATACGTGTGTTAATTATATTTAGTTATTACTTATAGTGCCTTAGTGTGTCCTTGGGAAAGGCACTTTACTCCTATTTTCCTCACTCCACCCAGGTGTAAATGGGTACTGACGTCAGTTGGGGAAAAAGTCCTTCGGATGAGGCTTTTCAAAAACTGAACTGAGGTTCCCGTGTGCGAACGCATGCACAAGATCTTGCGCACACAAATAAAGCCCATCCCACTATTCGGTACGAATAGGCCGTGTGTGCCGGTGAGATGGATGACACGAATTCACATAGCATGCATCCTGTGCGCTACCAATGGTCTAAATGAAGACGACCAGTGAGTGCGGGGCAGGATAAACATCCCCAACTGGAAGGAGAATAAGAAATACAGCAAGGCTGACTTCATTCTATATAAGTATCATCACGGCCAAGTCTCCATCAACAATTTTTAAGGCCGCAGAGGGCGTAAAACCCTATTTCGACTGTCTCCATCAACACGCCGTACCCTCCACCACTCAGCCCACCAACAAGGAGGACAATGCTCTCTCTCTCTCTCTCTCTCTCTCTCTCTCTCTCTCTCTCTCTCTCTCTCTCTCTCTCTCTCTCTCTCTCTCTCTCTCTCTCTCTCTCTCTCTCTCTCTCTCTCTCTCTCTCTCAAAACCATTAATGATATAATATGGAAAATATAATTGAATTATTAGAAAATTGTATCATTGACATCTTATTATTGTTGGATGAGACAGAAACACTGTTGTGTGCTGATATGAATGCTAGAATAGCTAATAAATGTCCTGATTATTTTGATAATGAATTTATCTATGTCAATTATTCAGTCTGACGTTGCAAACATATTTTCTCAATACACATTTGGTATACAAATTAAAAAAAACTAAACTATTGAATATGTGTACTGTTTTAGGTTTCAGAGAATTGAATGGACTGTGTTCTGGTGGTGCTAAAGGCCTCTACACTTACATATCCCTGACACAGACCGCAGTGTTACGACTTTTTTATATATTTTTTTTATTGTCAATGAATTTATTACAGTATTTGAGTAAATACGCTACTTTGAGTGTCATGGACAGGCTTGAGTCTGACTATTTGTTCATTGTATTTAAGGTTAGGGGTAGAGGTATTAACAATGACTCTAATGTAAACCAACGTTAGTTTATCATTGTGAAATATTGTTGGAACACTGATTATGCTCAAGACTTTAGCAGTGGTATGTCTTCACAAGTGGTTCAAAGGAAGTTAGCAATGGCTGAAGAGCTTATCAAGTTCTTGAGGGTATTAATACAGCTTTATGTATGTCAAAAATGAAGCAGGAATTATGAAGAAAACTATATAATTAAATAAAGATCTTAGAATGAAATGCATAAAGCAAAAGTTCTATTCTGACCCATGTAACTTTCGGATGATTCTATTGCTGACATCAAGACATGAAAACTCTGTTGGATTTAGCTTTGTATATCTACGAAGCTAGCAAGAGAATTCATAATGCATTGTCCTAGGCATATACTTTGATTTAGTAGTATTGCGTTGTGCTGCATCTTCTGTGTGCACTATTTCAATTATGATGAGTTTTCTTGTTGTTGGCTTCTTCCTTCTTTTTCTTATACAAATTTGTTAATGTGAACTTCATCAGTATGGGGCTATGGCCTTGACCTGGTTAAACATTCGTATTCTCTCTCTCTGTCTCTCTCTCTCTCTCTCTCTCTCTCTCTCTCTCTCTCTCTCTCTCTCTCTCTCTCTCTCTCTCTCTCTCTCTCTCTCTCTCTCTCTGTCTCTCTCTGAAAATCTGTATCCTTGTTAAATAAAGTTTTTCAGTGTTCTGTGTCTGTCTGTCTGTCTGTCTGTCTCTCTCTCTCTCCCTCTCCCCCCCCCCCCTCTCTCTCTCTCATTCTCTCAATCGACGTGTTTTTAATGAGCTCCCAAAATCAAATACTGTTCAATAACTTTCTCTGAATTAAACTGAAAGCAAAACACAACATTTTAGTACGACTGTAAGTAATCAATTAAACTAATCTAAAGGAAGGCGCACATAGACGTAAGCCTACAGTCATAATTGGCGTGCATACGTGTGCATATCGACATGAACTGAAATTACGAATATGTACATAAGTTGTGGTGTCACACACACACACACACACACACACACACACACACACACACACACACACACACACACACACACACACACACACACACACACACACACACACACAACGTGCTCCCCTCCCCACTCACAACACATACACAAACATGATATGCGCGCACGCGTACACACGCACCACACGAGCACATCCTCACATACTTTCTAATAGGCCTTACACTACGCACAGTAAACGCACAGAACGTTCAAAACAAACAAACCAAAAATTGATCACTCGCTTTTAAAAATCTAACTGCGTGTGTTTGTAACTTCTTTTTCTTTTCTTTTTTTACTGTTTTCGAAATTTACATTATACTACCCCCCTCCCCCTCCTTTCCCCACCCCTCCTGGGTTATGCCTACTGTTTTCTTATATATAAATCCAGAATTGTAGGACTACAAATGGCTAGTTATCTTGTCTTCTGCATTCCTTGATGTTGGTGGGCCTGTGCTCAGTTCACGGTCTCACAGAACAGAGATAAATTATACATAGAAATATGAGTCAGTGGAATCTCCCTTATAAGACCTTAAAAATCATCCAAAATGTTTTATAAGAGAGGTAATGTTAATACTTAGGGGAAGACGGGGTAAGACGGGGTAAATTTGCCCATGAGACGAATGCTAGACATTAACACTCGTCTCATGGGCAAAATGAGACTGAAATTTGCTTCATTTCATGAGATAATTGGGGTGGGCTTCTTACCCGCCCATGCGCTTTTTACCCCGTCTTCCCCTACAAAGAAGGACAATGTCTTAGAGAAGTAGGTCTTATATGGGAGGGAGTCTTATAATGGGAGGTCTTATAAGGGAGGTTCCACTGTACCATTAATGCTTCGCCGTTTTAGTTCTTGTGGCGTCGATTTTGTGCTTGAAATTAATTCTTTGAAAATGCACAATTATTAAGCATAGGGGAAGACGGGGTAAAAAGCGCATGGGCGGGTAAGAAGCCCACCCCAATTATCTCATGAAATGAAGCAAATTTCAGTCTCATTTTGCCCATGAGACGAGCGTTAATGTCTAGCATTCGTCTCATGGGCAAATTTGACTGAAATTTGCTTTATTTCATGAGATAATTGGGGTGGGCTTCTTACCCGCCCATGCGCTTTTTACCCCGTCTTCCCCTAACAACTGTACAATAATAAGTAATAAACAGACGATATCAGAACACAGGAGAAGGAGATGAAACACATATAACAGAATGGCAAACAGGCTAAACAGGGGTTTGCTTAAATTATAATTTGTTAATTTTCAAAGCAAGCTTGAAAAACAAATGCAAGAAAACAAACATACAAAAAACCCACAAACATTATAAAACAAGAACAGAAAATAACAAGGTCATACGCCAAGGTCAAGGTCACGACTGCGATAATATATGCGCGGATGCCTTCCTCTCATGGTGACACACCACCACACAAAATTTGAAGCGATTCGGTCAAGCGGATCGGGAGATATCCTTGGGACGGACAAGAAGGGGAAAAAAGAAGAAAAAAAAGAAACATACACGAATGAAAACATACTCCTTTGCGATCGTAGATCGGCAAAGGACAAACAGGAAAGCCTTAACACAGTGAAATATGTCTGCCAACATGCTTGCCTCTTTGGCCATCTGCCTATATATCTCTTCACGTATCTGTCTGTTTCTCTTGACATCTTCCTGTCTTCCTGTCTGTTAATGTATGTGTGTGCGTGTGTGTTTATATGACTATGAGCTTGTGTGAGCATAGTGTGTGTGTGTGTGTGTGTGTGTGTGTGTGTGTGTGTGTGTGCGTGCGTGTGCGTGTGCGTGCGTGTGCGTGTGCGTGTGTGAAGTCAAGTCAAAATGATCTTTATTGAGGGTTAAAGAATAAGCAGACAAAGCTAGAGAGAGAAAATGGAGTTTTACGTCCTCTTGGTCTGAATCAGACACATATGGGACATTTGTAAATACAAATATGGTGGGAACAATACTGGAGGCAATGCCCGGAGGCAGTACGAAACCAGTAAAGTCCCGATTTTTAAAATTAATAGACAGCTGTAGCGGTGACCACGCCTCGATTAAACCTCATCGGCTATGGCACCGCCACAAGTACTGTCTTGCTTTTTAATTCTAGAGCAACAAAGCTATTTTTCATCCTGCCCTCATAAAACAAATACAAACATCAATTTTAAAAAATGAGAAAAGAACATATTTACTAAATTATATTGGTGAACTAATTGAACCATCCTCACTTTTCAGAAACACGTAGCTGAAACTTATCTCCAAACCGCCTGTATGTTTGTCAGGTTAGCAAAACTGTGCCATTAAACAAAGGGAGTTACGCTTAAAGTTATAAATCTGAAACCTGATTGACAAACTACAAAATATTCAAAACAGCTTTAAAAGGAAAGAAAAAGAAAGAAAGAAGAAAAAAAATATTTGAAAGGAAAGAGAAAAGAAATCGAGTCTTAACCGCCACCTTGATCACCATCACCTCCTCAAAACATAACAAAAGGCTACAATGGCTGTGTCCGGAGAAACATCCACATTCTCCTCCTCCCACGCCATTTTCACTGACGTCATCGACCCTT
Source organism: Phymorhynchus buccinoides (assembly GCA_017654935.2). Lineage (NCBI taxonomy): Eukaryota > Metazoa > Mollusca > Gastropoda > Neogastropoda > Raphitomidae > Phymorhynchus > Phymorhynchus buccinoides. Next base: position 23,763,983 of record CM065707.1, read on the forward strand.
CCGTGACGTCATCCGTGACAACCGATCAGAGTTCCGCGGTTTCAAGCAACACCTCTTCCTTCTCCATCCCCGAAGGCTGTGTGCTGAAACCGGTGTCCCGTTTCATCCCCTGGGACAACGAGCACAACCTGATCCCCAAGCAGGTGGACGTTGTCATCAACGTGGTCTTCACCGGGGTTCTCCTCCCCCTCTTCTTCCTCGTGTCCTTTTCCGCCAACCTGCTCAACATGGTCGTGTTCTGCAAGCAAGGGCTGAAGGAGCGGATCAACATGTGTATCTTCTCTCTGTCTCTGGTGGACCTACTCTACGTCGCTGCCACCTACGGGTACAACAGCGACGTGCTGTATATGTTCGCAGTAGGACGAGGGAAGGAGATCGGTCCGGTGGGGACGTTCTACCTCACCAATTACCTAGCCGGGTTGACGGGGATTTTGAACGCCTCGCAGATAGTGTCCAGCGTGGTGGCTTTGGAGAGGTGCTTGTGCGTGACCCACCCTTTGCTGGTGAAGAGCTTGATGTCCACCAAGAAGATGGCGGTTGTAATGTGGCCGTTCTTAGTGATCGTCGTCGCCGGTGTGTTCATCTACGGGGGGATGCGATACACCGTCATCTGCCTTTACGACGCGGGAAAGAACAGCATTACTTACTCGCTGTACACTAGCGAGTTCTACGCCAAGAACAAGGAGATCATACACATTTTCGGTGGTATTATTTACGGGTTGCTTTTACCGTCTTTCTGCGCGACCGTCGTGACGGTGTGTACGGTGATCACGGTGGTGAAGATGAAGAAGCTGTCTCAATGGCGGCGGGAAAATGTGTCGTCTGCCTCTGACGCCATGAGCTCACGAGATCTGGCAGTAACCCGGATGATCGTGGGGACATCAGTGTTGTTCATAGCCTGCACTGTGCCCATGATTGCCGACCGAGTTTCTGTCGTTCTGGTTCCAGAACTGAAAGTCGGTGGGCGGTATGACAATCTGAAATCGGTCTTCATCAGAATTTACATGTTGACTTCGGTGATCAACTCCACGTTCAATTTCTTTGTGTACTACTATTTCGGGACCAAGTTTCGACAGACGGTTCAAGGGCTATTCGCGTCGTGCACGTGCATCAAGAAGATGTTCCATTTTCCTAAAAGTATTCAATAGTTGATGGGGTTTTTCCTTCTTCCGTTCTTAACCCTTTCACCGCCAAAGTCGCATTTCAGCACCACAGTGATTTAACACCTATGTCATTAAAAGGCATCAAGTTGGTAATTTTGTGTCGTCTTTTTGTCTGTCTTTTCCTCATTCTTGTTGTCTTCTATCATTCAGACACTTTCCTGTCAATTATGAGCGCAGATGCGTTATGCGCCTAACTAAGAAATAGTTAGGCACAGCAAGTCCGACTTCGGCTGGAGGAAATCTTTTTGAAAGTGTGTCTTGAAAAAAGGCAGGACTGAGAATGGACCGGTAAGGCAGAAACATAGTATCTAGATGACAGCAAGCAAATGGAAAAGGCAGAGTCAAAGAGAGTGACAGATTAGAGGAAGTTACAAGCACAGAACTTCCAGAAGGCGGGGGAACAGTTTATACAAAAGACCCTTCGCAACAAAGATGCTTTATTCTTCTGAAGCCACGCTTGTCAATCACTGTGTGACTACAAAGCAAAGCATGCAACAACTCAGCAACACGAAGAACTGAAGGACACACGCACAATTACAGTGGAAGTCGGTTATATCGAAGGTGCCGAGATTTTATTTGATTTGATTTGCTCTCTCTCTCTCTCTCTCTCTCTCTCTCTCTCTCTCTCTCTCTCTCTCTCTGTCTCTGTGTGCTAAAGCTTTTGACGTGATTGATCATGTGTTGCTCTTAAAAAAGCTAACATTATACGGCCTCTCTAGCAGAGAGCTTATATGGATTCTAGTAGATCTGTAATTAAATCTACATCAACTTAATCAAGTGGGTAATAATCACATTTCTTCCCGCCAAGAACGATAATTTGTAGCAGAAAATAACATAGCCCATTGTTTTTTTAGTCATCATATTATTGTTCTTGACGGGGGAAATGTGAATATTAACAAAAGAACAATGATTCGCCCTGAAGAGAAGAAGAAGATTCCTAGTTTGAGTTTCAACAGTATGTCAGATGTGCACACATAAGCAGTTGATCTAAGACTGTTCGTCAATGTTTTATAGGCTTCCATGCTCGATTTCCAGCTTCTTTACCTTTTTTTTTAATCTTGCTTAAATAGAAAGGGGGCTCTCCAACCACCCAAGTTTGAACCTTGCATTCCAACATGTGGTTGGAACAGTCGCTTCGATTCAGAATCAAATTTCGATGGGGGCCGCCATTGTTCCTACCTGTACGGAAAGATAACTCTTTTGGGTCGTCATCACCCTACCTTCAAGTTGGCTATCTCCCCTAAACTATCTCTGGTAATACCAGAGAATTAATGTCGTCATTCTTAGATGAAAGATACCAACTTGTTTTCACTAATGGTTTATGCCCCACATGGCCGAAAGGCCAAAGAGGGCGTAAAACATTATTTTCTCTCACTAATGGTAAAAAATCCTCTCTTCTCCCTTTAAAATATGGAATTCCTCAAGGGTCAATCCTTGGCCCGATCCTCTTTTCAATTTATATTAATGATTTGCCTCTCAATTTTCAAGCTCTCTGTGACATGTTCGCGGATGATACTACTCTCCATACAAGCAACTCCAAGGTAGAAAACATAGTTCATGCATTGCAAGAAAGTATCAATCAGTTAACAGAATGGTCTGAACTAAACCACATGAGTCTAAATCCTAACAAAACTAAATTCATGCTTGTCACCACTAGGCAAAAACGACAACTTTTTTCCTGTTCTCTCCCTTTGCACATAAATGGTAACGATATTGAAGAAGTTAACTCACATAAAGTACTAGGGGTCTTAATTGATAATAATTTATCTTGGTCTAACCATGTACAAACTCTTTGTAAAACAATTTCCAAGAAAATATATCTTCTATGCAAAATAAAACACTTTCTAAACACAGATTCACGCAAAATTTTCTTCCATGCATACATTGATTCTCACATAAACTATTCGTCTACACTCTGGGATTCAGCAAGTGAGCAAACCCTAAAGCCACTGCATAGTCTCTATAGACGAGCACTGAAATTAGTCTTACTAAAATCATCGAGTCTTACTCAATCCGATTATGTATCATTAGACATTCTCCATCTTCATTTTAAATTAAGATAGGGGAAGACGGGGTAAAAAGCGCATGGGCGGGTAAGAAGCCCACCCCAATTATCTCATGAAATAAAGAAAAATTCAGTCAAATTTGCCCATGAGACGAAAGCTAGACATTAACGCTCGTCTCATGGGCAAAATGAGACTGAAATTTGCTTCATTTCATGAGATAATTGGGGTGGGCTTCTTACCCGCCCATGCGCTTTTTACCCCGTCTTCCCCTATAATAAGGCAATATTTATGTTCAAAATTATGTCAGGCTATGCTCCTCCTTCTTTACAAAAAAAATTTCAATTCAACATGAAACATCTTCCTCATAGACTGATGTTACTTCTTCCCAAATTAGATTTATTCAAATCTAGCTTACAATATGCAGGAGGTCTCCTTTGGAACGGCATTTCTTCCCAATTTAACGTTCATGTTTGTTTAAACACATTCAAAAAAAGATATCATCAAATACTCATGAAGGAATACTCTAGCTCATAATATCCAAGAATGTCTACTTAATATCCTTTTTTAAATATCTCATTTGTTATAATACATGCTTATGTGTTAAGTCTTCTTTTATGTACATTGTATTTACTATGCATTATTTTTCCTGCATATATTGCTTCATTTCTTCCATTTTATTCTGTTCTTTTATTTTGACCTCCCTCTCTCTGATCTGTCTGTCTGTCTGTCTGTCTGTCCTTGTCTCAGTCTCGTTAATTGATGTAATTTATTTTATTTATATGCCTTGCACGGTGCGTCCGTTTGCGACCTTGATTGAAGGTTGAGGTTTTTTTCTTGTATTTTGCGATGTCTTTTTTGTCTATTTGTATTTTTTTAATTTATTTTCTTTTGGTTCTGAGGGCCGGATGAAAAAAAGCCGGTTATTGTGCTTATTCCGCTTTTCATCAATAAAAAAACATTCGTTCGTTCGTTCGTTCGTTCGTTCTCTCTCTCTCCTCAGTTATATCGAAGGACACACGCACAATTACAGTGGAAGTCGGTTATATCGAAGGTGCCGAGACAATTGTGATCAGTGTGATCGGCTTTTGGTACAACCAGAATTCTAACTGTAAGCAGTTGGTGGATGCCTCGTACCTCCATACGGGGAGCTAGACGACCCACCCACCCCCACCCCCACCCCCACCCCCACCCCCACGTGTCTTATCTCCCCGTGGGGGCTACCGGGGAGCATTTCAGTACGGTTGTTCCTCCCAACTTCTGTGCTAGCAACTTCCTCTAATCTATTACTCTTTGACTCTGTCTTTTCCTTTTCTTACTATCATCTACTATTTTTCTCACTTATTGGCACATTCTCCTGTCTTTCTTGTTTATTTTTTTTATATATTTTAAACTCTTCCTAATAATTTTCTGCTTTGAGCTCCTCCGAAATCGGAATGTGTCGGCTGTATGCAGGTCGGGGAGACTAATGAAAACTGAAAACCAGACACCTACGTGCCTTACTCCATATGGCCATGTGGTCTGGAAGGTTAGGTTAGGTACATTATAGTCACAGAGGCGTCTCTGTGAAATTCAGGTTGCTCTCTCTCTCTCTCTCCCTCTCTCTCTCTCTCTCTCTCTCTCTCTCTCTCTCTCCTCCTGGAGAGCGCGTCATAGCGCGCGCCACCCAATTTTTTTTGTTTTTTTGTTTTGCATGCGATTTTCGTGTGACTGATGAGGAAGGAAAGGAGGGGGGTAAATTTTGACCAAATGACAACTTTTTCGTTGCCACTGGGTTTAACGTGTGCTAAGTGCACGAGCACACGGGACCTCGGTTTATCGTCTCACCAGAAAGACTAAGAAATGCAGAAGAAGAAGAAGGCTCGTTGCTCCCAGTGGAGTGAGCATAGCTAGGCCATCGACGACACTGACTCCGACTCTGTTCTGGCATGGATTGTAGCATCTACTTTTTTGGGCAGCTCGCTCAATGCCGCTCCAGCTGGTTCCCTGCCTCTCCTCCAGTTCTGCCAGGGTGTCAGTCTCACCTCCAGCTGTTGCCAGGTCCGCCTCTAGATGTCTTCCGCTTTCTCTGTGGGTTCCAGGTCAGGGCCTGGCGTGTGGTGCTGGATGCCGGGGGTCGTTTCACTAGGGATAACGTTTTGTAGTGTAAGCTCAAATCGGCAAAAACGGTACTAAGAAACTCCTCTTTTGCCAACGTTTGCCGTAAACGTTTTGTGGCTGCTATAGAGGTAACAAGCGACAAACTATTTTAAAGATGATGGGAAATACCAATACTTCCGGCTTTTTCTTATATCTCGCGTGAACGTGACTTTAACTTTCAAAATGCAGATGAAGACCGAAACAAGCTTGTCACAGCAAATATTCTTTAGTCTATCATGAAAAAAAAACCAGGATGATTTTAGCCAATTAAACGAACGCAAGTGGTTTTGAGTGCTCTTTCTGACTTTTTCATCATGTCAGATATGGCATAATATAGTGCACATTTAATTTTCTGCACACAAATAGACGTGGATGAAATCCGGAAATCTTTGTACAAACTGACACAGAGGTATGACTTATCTCCCTTTTAATAGCAACCCTTTTCTCGCTCTCTCCTAAAAGTGAAGAGTAAGCTTAAATAGTTATCTGACCTTAGTAAATGTTTAGGTGTTTCTTAGACCCCTTTTGGCGTAACAGTTATTCGCGCGGCGACCATTATCTAGAGAAACTAGACCCACAAGGGCGAGTTTCACAAGGGCTAACGTTTCGTCGCGCTCGCTCAAATCGGCAAAAACGGTCTAAGAAACACCCTTCGTTTGCCGATAGATCGCATGACGTTTTGCTCTCAGTCGAAAGGTGACAAGCGACAAACTATCCCGGGGGAACTAGTAGGGGGTGAATACGGTTCTTGTTGTTGATTGGTCCATTACAGTTTGCTTAAAATAATAATTTGTTTTGACCAATCGGACAAGAGCTTTCAATATTCTTCCGCAAACGCTTTCTAAAGTGTTTCTTAGGCCCCGTTTGCTGTGAGCGTTATTCGCGCGGCGACCGTTATCTAGAGAAACTCGCCCCTGGTTCCCTCAGTGGCTGGGATTGTGTTCTATCCACCCCACTTCCGCTGCAGAATATGCTTGGCCACTGGTTCCTGTTTCGCCCCGCTGCCACATAATCTTCATTCTTGACCTTTTCAGGCCATAATGATCACAGGGCCTATAATAGGCCTAATTATATTATATGCGCAGGCCTAATTATATTATATGCGCCTTAGACATGTGTTCGTGAAAGTTTGGTCTGTTGTCATTGCTCGCTGTTCTTTTAACATGCATGCAGATGGGTCACAAAAACGTTGACGGCAAAACCCCCCACCACTTTTCTTCTTCATTAAAACAAGTAAGTCAAGAAAGTTTGACGAAAACCCAACAATTAGGGCATTCAGCCGGTAAAGTTACGAATACGCTTTGAATACGAAATCACTCATCTTATTCCTTGATTTCCCACCCTCATCAACCTCACCAACCCTCTTAGTCAGTCTCATTCTCTCTCTCTCTCTCTCTCTCTCTCTCTCTCTCTCTCTCTCTCTCTCTCTCTCTCTCTCTCTCTCTCTCTCTCTCTCTCTCTCTCTCTCTCTCTCTCTCTCTCTCTCTCTCTCTCTCTCTCAGATATGCGCCCACCACTGATGTAGGCTACAGTGCCAATATTTCAATCCACGTCCTTGTAGTGCTTTCGTCATGGTGCACACAACTCTCTGATCCCACGATTATTTGATCCCGCAGTTCTCAGTTGTGTTCTCAAATTTCGTGGGGCTAAACGGTCGTGAAATCTAAAAGTTGTTTGGAAAAGAAACTGAACCCAACACCTTTGATAACGTAGAGACAATCTTTGATTCAACACATGAAATGTTTTCGAAAAGAAAATGAGGACGTGCCTAGTAGGCCAAAAAAATATCACTGAGTCGGTCAATCCAAAAGTTAAACGAGCAACACATCCGCTTTTAAGGTTTCAATACAAGTTAACATTTTTCATTCTTTCCTCATTAAACACAATGATAAGCCACTCATAAAATTATTTGCATATCACTGTGTTGCCATTCACGAACTGGGCCCCATTGGATCACGTGGATCCATATTATACACTGGTACTGAAAAGTGGAACCTTGAAGATGAGCCAGCAAAAGCTGAGACTAGGAGGAGGCCAGGGACGGTATTCATGTCGAGATAGCATGAGACTTAGCATGATGCTAACTTAGAAGCTCTTCCAAAAGTCCTATTAAATCCTATAGGACATTGGAAGAGCTTCTAAGTTAGCATCATGCTAAGTCTCATGCTATCTCAACGTGAATACCGTCCCAGGCCAGTTGGGAAGCCATTGTCGCATGAAAAAAGGTAGCTCGTAAAAATAAGTAGCTCGCTACTATGAGAGTCTGTATTTGCGACAACCACAAATTTCACTTTTTCTGTACTTTAACCATTTACCTAACCCTAACCCTATCCCTAACCCTAGAAAAAAGTGAAATTTGTGGTTCAAGCTCAATGTCGCAAATACACACTGTCATAGGTAGCGAGCTTTTTACGAGCTACCTTTTTTCATGCGACAGCCATCACGTTGGAAAAACAACAACCCAGAGACAAAACGAGATACAGACTCTTATCTGCACGAGCCCAACGAAAAGTAGTACGCTGCACTGATCCGCCTTCTTCCATAACCAGACACTCATTGCCATTGTGTGGTCTTCACCCCGAGAAGACCTTGCAGTCTTCATGCAGAACGTCCTTAAGGGTCGACGACCAATTGGACGGTAACTCTCACTTTCTTGGGAGTCACATTTTGCCCATGAGACGAGTGTTAGGCCTATGATGTTTAGCATTCGTCTCGTGCGAAAATTTGACTGAAATTTTCTTTATTTCATGAGATGAATTGGCATGAGCTTCTTACAATACCCGCCCATGGGCTTTTTACCCCGTCTTACCCCCTTTTTTTTAATGAATAGATTCAACACAATTGAAACGTTAAAAGTTAAGCAATTCAAAACCGTAGGCCTAGCTAATATTTTATTCAAGTTCGTAAGGATTCGTATGATTATGTTTTTCTGTTGCTGTTTTGAGATAGGCTCAGTAGGTCTATAATTTTGTTTTTTCCTGCAGCAAACAAATAGTCGAAAATAAACTTTTAAGCAATCTCTCTCTCTCTCTCTCTCTCTCTCTCTCTCTCTCTCTCTCTCCCACAGTGTGCGTGTGCGCGCGCGTATGTGTATGCATGTATGTGTGTGTGTATGCGTGCCTGAAGTTGCCGAGTTGCTGAGCGTTCATAGCGGAGGACAAACGCCCGGACTGAAACCCCCATACGAAACAAGCTAAGTCACGCGACTGAATGCTTGTAACATTACGTATGAAAATGGACAATAGCCCCGCCCCGCTGTCTGCGCGCGACGGTGGACAGGAGGCACAAACTTTCTTTGTCCATTTTGTCCACTCGGCAAGCTCTTAGTTCAAACTACTTAGGTCAGCTGTACTGACCGGTGTCCAGAAGAAGCCAGCAGTCTTTCAAAGTTTCTTGAATTCTCAACTCAAATGTCAAAATAATTAGCGATGGCTACTGCAATGCCGTTTGATGTGTTTGCGGGTATTCGTAAAGCAGTTAAACGGGTGAAATCTTGGCAAGATCTTGTCTTCGGAAACATCTCTGACTCTGAAGCAGACCGATACTGCTACCCGAATCTGGTCCAAGCCATCATTGATGTCAAGTTTGCGCCATGCGGCAACCGGTCAACCACTGCAGAAGACGATCAACTTCTGATTGAATGGCTTCGGGGGCCACAGATATGTCTACTTTATGAGAGGTAGGTAACTAAGTTTTTGAGAAGACGTTGACAATATTTCGATCAGTCTAGTGTTGTCTTATAAAACCGGTTTCGAAGCCACTAGACTTGTCAAAGAGTACAAAGATGAGTTATGAAGAAAGACTGGTATGTAGGGGAAGACGGGGTAAAAAGCGCATGGGCGGGTAAGAAGCCCACCCCAATTATCTCATGAAATAAAGCAAATTTCAGTCAAATTTGCCCATGAGACGAATGCTAGACATTAACGCTCGTCTCATGCAGTCATGGGCAAAATGAGACTGAAATTTGCTTCATTTCATGAGATAATTGGGGTGGGCTTCTTACCCGCCCATGCGCTTTTTACCCCGTCTTCCCCTACACCTAAATTTGCATTCACTGAAACAGGGAAAGGGAGAACTAGAGGAGAAGCGTATAACTATAAGATAGTTAATGGTCATGTCCTATCGATCTGTCATGGGATAAATTATTTCAGGTTGTGCACCACAGTTTTTGACTAGAAACCCTTATGCCAGTTATGGCAAGAAGCAGGTCTTTAATAAACGTTTCAACACTAACATCAGAAACAATTGCTAACATTTGGAATGATTTACCCGCTATAACGAACGTCGGAACTAAAACGTGCACCCAATTACTAACTTATTTAAAAATTGTCTCGACAAATCTCCAAATTATTTAATGATATTTAGAGATGCTTTGATGAGTAATTGTAGGAAAATTTGACCCTGAAACCTTGACCATTATACAGTTTACTGTATAAAGATGGGACTATCTCAAAAGCTTGATGGCTTGTTTTGTCCCTACTACTACTACTACTACTACTACTACTACTACTACTACTACTACTACTACTGAGTACTACTACTACTACTACTACTACTACTACTACTACTACTGGTTAGGCTAAACCGCTAATGGAGTACTAATATTACTAGTTGACAGTTCATTCTGTTGTAGTCTTGTACACACTTCTGTGAGTGTGATGCTTTTCTTATTTATTTCCACTTTAATTTTAGTTATCTGGATCGCTAAACGAATGAAGAAACAAAACAACAAACAGTACTTAGTCTGTTAGTTAGCTACTGCGGAAAAAAACCCAGTCTTTGAATTTGATGAAACGTGCATAGGTAGGCCTAAGTCATGAATATTGTTAGTAATACTAATAGTATATGGTGTAGCATTCTCAAATTGGATTTGTTCTCAACATGTCTGCGCATGTGTGAAATCGATCATGATGTCCCACCATCAAATTTTATCTTTTGTGTATTCGACACTAAATTGACCCTAAATCTATCCCTATTCTTTACCCTATCCCTAATCTTAACCCTAATCCTAAACCTATCCCTAGCTCTTCGCGCACACGCAGACGGTTTGAGAACAAATCACTATACAAACACATCAGCACTCAACATAAATCAAAGAATTCAATGAGTTAGATGTCAATTATTTTTTAAGTAGACACGGTTTTGTGGCATCACACACCGTCCACACAGGCTGAGATCGTCACCGGGCACATAGCGACCTAGGCCTGGGCCGTATGTTATTTTGAATTTTCCTATATGTTCTGGTCTTTTTCAGCATTTTCCGGTGTTCAGACACACCCCAGTGGCATGATATATGAATGATGATTGTGCTGGGCCTTCTCATGTGATCACTAATGCACTGGAGACACTCGGTCAGAAAGTCAAGGTGCTTTTAGAATTTGAGGTCCTGGGACGGTATTCACGTTGAGATAGCATGAGACTTAGCATGATGCTAACTTAGAAGCTCTTCCAATGTCCTATAGGATTTAATAGGACTTTTGGAAGAGCTTCTAAGTTAGCATCATGCTAAGTCTCATGCTATCTCGACATGAATACCGTCCCTGGTGTTTAGCAAAGTCAATGACATTAGGAGTCATCTTTCTGTTTTGTAAAACTAAAAGTAAGACTAGATTTAAAAGATTTATTATAAAGGAGACTGCTAGGTCCAAATCCTAGTCAATGTAGATTTGGAGGGGGGGGGGGGGGGGGGGTACAGGGGTTCAGAACCCCCATCCATTCAAAGAGAGAGAGAGGGAAGAAGAAAGATAATTCCATGCTATAGTTTAGCTCAGGAGTCTGTGCTATAAATAACTTTGGTAAAAAAAAAAGGGAGTTAATTTATGAGAAGTTCCTTCCCCTTATTCATTTCACTAGCTCAGGAGAGGCCTCCATTCATCTATTATTGTTGGCTTCTGGGCGAGCTAGCAGAGAAGCAAGATTCTGCCATTGTCATGAATAAGGCTTCACCACCCAACCAACTAAGCAGTTGTAACCCCTTCCCCTCCCTTTTCATGACTGACTGATTCCTACTGTACAGGATGAAGTACAGTTCTGATCACCATGTGCCAAGTTACGCTTGGTAGAACACACAGTGAGTGACACATGTATACCAACCTTACGGTGTTTCAGTTTCACTCATCTTATTCCTTGATTTCCCACCCTCATCAACCATCTCAAAGTCTCATTTACTGTCTTTTCTCTCTCTCTGAGTCTCTCTCTCTCTCTCTCTCTCTCTCTCTCTCTCTCTCTCTCTCTCTCTCTCTCTCTCTCTCTCTCTCTCTCTCTCCTCTCTCTCTCTCTCTCCCCCCTCTCTCTCTCTCTCTCTCTCTCTCTCTCTCTCTCTCTCTCTCTCTCTCTCTCTCTCTCTCTCTCTCTCTCTCTCTCTCTCTGAAGCTATAACTCATTCAGTCATTGCTACAGCACAATGTCTAATTTAATTTATTATGTCAATATGTGTGATCATTTCAGACACGAGTTGCTGAAAAGGTCTGTTGAGCATGTGGAGAAGATAGTGGACCTGAATACTAAGGTAATGCATCAATACTAAGGTATGCTTAATACATAGGCTAAGACTTATTGCATACAAAACAAAATATTCCAAGGAAGTTAGCTGTATTTGTCAAAGCAACATTTCTATTGAACATATATTAAATTGCTCTAAATTAAATATTTTACCTAGAGATTTTGCAAATATTGAAATAAATACTCTGCTATGCAAAAAAGATCATTCATTTTTGATTAACCTAGCACAAAATATTTTACATAGTTCAGTAGGACACTTCTTATATAACTGGCTTGCAATTGCATGCTAGTATTGGTTTTTGTTTGTTTGCTTGTTTATTCTTCTTTTCGAAATTTTTGTTGGTGATTTTAATTTGTTTTGTGTAATATCACTGTGAAGTGAACACACGTTAAATAAAAGATTCATTCATTCATTAATTCATTCATTAATTCGTAATGCATCAGTTTAACTAGATTAGATACACAGACACACACACACGCACACGCACACACACACACACACACACACACACACATGTGCGTGCATGTCACTTGACACTGTGTGTCAACTGTCATTGTGTGTGTGTGACTGTGAGTGTGTGTGCATTATCATTCTACAGTGGAACCTCCCTTATAAGACCTTCAAAAATCATCCCAAATCAGGTCATATAAGGGAGGGGTCTTATATTATAAAGGAGGTAATTTTAATACTTACAAAGAAGGGCAATGTCACAGAGAAGTAGGTCTTATATGGGAGGGAGTCTTATACTGGGAGGTCTTATAAGAGAGGTTCCACTGTATTTGATTCAACAACTAGAAATGCACTGTGACAGTTAAAACCCAAGCAGACTGACAGATTTATAACAAACACTGACCTACACATAAATTTCAAACCATGAAACCTGCCTGTTTGTAGCTGAGCTCTTCTCCCCTCCCCCACTTTCCCTTTCCCGTGAGCTTACACTGTTTTGCCAAACTTAGTAACAATAGTGTGGGTCTATCATGGTATTGTTTACAAATTGACACTTTGTTTTAGCAAATGAGACCGGTGGGTTGCTTACAATTTGACACCAATAGACGATTTTCGGAAAAAAAACTAGAGGAGAGCACTTCATAAAAATTTGAGTTGTTGACCTCCATTACTTGGTCAAACACCATAGCAACAATGCAACAATGGTGTCGAAGCTTGAAACCGCAGGATGCGAGTCAGTGACTTGCAAACATTTTTTTTGAAAAATTAGGGGTGGCCAGTGGCCACAAACTGATAAAACTTGCAAAATGTGACGTAAAAATATAAATGACATAATTTTTTAGAATGACGCACAGTGTTCTAAGTGCTGTATGTCTGCTCAAACACACGAGTCGATAGGCTACGAGAGCTGATGGTAGAGTGATGTCCCCTGTTGGAGCGATTGAATTAGGCAAGATCACTCCCGCACATCTTGAAATTACTCCCCTTAATTATTTCCAAACAATTCCTATTCGCAAACGACACTAATTATGCACATTTTTATATACATGTTCTTACAGATTAAACCCCAACCTGACGACGAACAGAACGACGAAACAGACGCAGATCAAGAACAAGACGATTCCGTCTTCACGTCAGCACCTCACTCAGTATTACGCCAGTTCTTTTCGGAAGTGCAAGCGGACATGGCCGAAGCTCGGCGACTGCTCAACATGGTGGCTGGCCCGCCTGGGGACATTCATCATTCCTCCTTCATTCATCGCTTCAAGGCCCTCGCCACGAAGCCTCTGCCCCGCATCTTCCAGTCCCAGTGGGCCAAAGCTTCCAAGGATGTGCTGCGTCAGGTAGGAGTTGTCGTATCAAGAAAGTAGCATAGTGTAAATTCTTCGCTCGCTAGTATGAGACTTAGCATTTGCGACATTGAGCGAAGTTTTTTAAATTTCACTTTTTTCCGTAATGTCATGAAATATGAATGATTTGAGTACGGAAAAGTGTTTCAAATATGAAAAAAGTGAAATTTGTCGTTCATCCTTAATGTCGCAAATGCTAACTCATAGTAGCGGGCGAAGAATTTACACGATGCTACCTTTTTGCATACGACAGGAGTTGCCCTACCCTACCCCCTGTGGGGATACCTGTGGGGGGTCTTTCATACAAATAGTTCCCCCACCTTCTTTGCTCGTGTGACAGGAAACTGAGCGATTGATGAAGAAGAAGAAATTAGGTGTTGGAAAACCTAGAGGCTAAATTTCATATACATGGGTGCAACTTTTCCTGGTGTACAAGGATTTCTTGTTTTTGAATTTTACCAGAAAAGGAAGTTCCTTTTAGTTAAACTAGATCTTTGTGGATCTATTTTTCTAACACTTTAAAATAAGCATATGTATAAATTGTGGAAAAAGCAAACAAAAATACCTTCATATATCAAGTTTTGCTTCATCTGCAGGGGGACATTGCCCCTGGACCCCAGCCTTTCAGGTTTTTTCATTTTGTGTAATTGCACCCATGCGTATGAAGTAAGGACGGATCAGAAAGTCATGGAGGGAGGGGGGGGGGGGGGTCCACGCAGTTGGTTGACCTGGTGGGTCTGGGGGGAGCTTCCTGAACCGGAACCCCTGTAGCACCCCCCCCCCCCCCTTCCACCCAAACCGCCTCTGTGAAGTTTAATTATGAAGTAAGTAGGTTTGGACTTGGGAAATCTAGCTATCAATTCGGTTTATACCACTATGCCAGACAGCAGGAATCACCCTATTCTTATCAATTTTTCATTGGCAAACTTTTCCATTTTCATTGCCGTTGAGTTGTTTTACATCCGTAAAGCAGCAGGTCAGATTGTTTCACACATATTATTTGTGCTTCTAATAATGTCGGACATTTTGTTTCAGTTAAACATTTTTTTGAGATTTTATATATATATACTTGTTTTTGTTTATCTTCATAATTCAAAATACCATTTGATTTCAGATTATGACAGTCCGTTTAACGTCCTCCGGCCTGGAACAGGCACATGTGGGACATACTAGTCACATAAATAACTATTATAAAGATATAGCAGGATGATTCTGGAAGTACTGCAAGACAGAGGAACCTCCCTTAAAAGACCTCCCATTATAAGACTCCCTCCCGTATGAGACCTACTTCTCTGAGACATTTCCCTTCTTCGTAAGTATTAAAATTACCTCTCTTATAAGACCCCTTCCCCTAAACGGAAGTGTCATGTTATGAATTGTACTACATTTTTTATTTTCAGGTTTTGTACGTTGTTAAGATTCTTGGATTTGTGTTTTGCTATGCGTGGTGGATTTTGATGTGGTGACAGTCCTGAGATAACCATAGCTGTTGACGGGACTATAACAAACTAACTAAGACCCCTCCCCAATAAGACCTCATTTTGGATGATTTTTGAAGGTCTTATAAGTGAGGTTCGACAGTACCAGTAAAGTCCCAATGTGTTGAATTTATCAATATTTTTGATGATGTTTACCCTTTCAGAGTTGTTATGATTTGTCAATGTTGTGACCATGTGGCAGGCTATTCGCCGGGTGGAGGAGAACCCCAGTGTGGAGACCATACCCGACATGTGCACCACCCTCTTTGGAAACATGCGATTCGACATCTACAGGTACCTGGGTGTTTTTATATATATACAGTGGAATCCGTTTAATCGGCCATCGGATAATCGGCCAAAGCCGCTTAATCGGCCAATTTCCTCTGGAACGGAATTTTTTCTTCTTAAGCATGTATTATTTTGTTCGTTTTTACGGCCAAAGCTGAAATCTTCAATTTCGCTTTATTGGCCACTTTTTCTCTCTTAATTTTTCCTCTTTACCCCTTTTTGAGAGGGAGAACAACAGAGGCAGACAAACTGACAACACGCTTTTGACGTTTACATGGTTGAGTGTGAAGTTGGAAGGTGAGCTGTTGTCAATTGAAAGACCCTGCATGGCGTTAAAATCACTCAAGAAAACAAAATCATTGTCTTTTACTCGTGCTTCTGTCAAGTTGTAGGATTAATAAACACGCACACACACACACATCACAAAAAGGGAAAAAATTTGAATTTGAACTGCAACATTTAATTTTGATGTCATTGCTTTTGACTTGCATAATTGCGTCATACAGTATCTTGATGTTCGTTTTATCGGCCGATTCGCTTTATCGGCCATATTTTTCCTGGTCCCAAAAGTGGCCGATTAAGCGGATTCCACTGTATACACAAAGAAGAAAGTTAAGCACCCCGCCACTTTATTGCTGTAGATGAGATGAAATCGAGATTTTTTTTTTTTTTTTTTCAAACTTTTTTTTAATGAACGAGTGAATCAAACACAAGCAAACATATACATCCAGTTTACATTTTAACATACATCCATTCATTCTTTTTTTTTTAACTTGATAAAGACAGGCAGATGAGCAATAAATAGATTATCCAATGAATAACTCATTCAATACAGATACAGAAATAGAATAATAAGAGGGGAAAAAACAACCAAAAAACAACAACACACACGCACAAAAAACACACAAAAACCCCCCAAAAACACACAACAACAACAAAAAGAAAAAAAGGAAGAGGCATTGGATAAGCGTTATGAAAGACGTGAATATGTTATGTATATGCGAGAGGAGCACATATAAATGACAATTTTTGTACTTTATTTAATACATAAAAAAATAAAAATAATGAGTACTCATATATTTACCAAAGCATTAGCTCAAGACAGTTTGTTAACCACAACGGACACAAATGCCATACAAAAAAAAACCCCATCTAAATTACACTGGTCTAAGAAAAAAGAAAAGAAAACGTATAATACATAATTATATTATTGTTGAAAAAATTCGATACGCTCTCCCCTCCCCTTCCTCAAGACCATAATCTTTCAATATCAGAAAAACAAGGGTTTGTATGGGTCCCAGAGTTGTTCAATCTGATCGACTTTCATTTGGATTCTGGCATTGTATTTTTCAACTGAAAACCTATATTTTAAAGTATGTGTAAATGACATGAACAGTGGTGATTCTTTTTTTGTCTTGCATTTATAAATGTACGATTTTGCGAGCAAGATGATCAAATCTATAATCTCATCTGTGCGAACATTCTTTTCACAACCGAAAATTACTAAGTGTTCGCTAAATTTAAAATTCTGTGCGATTGAGCATTTTTGAGTAAGTTTTGTTTGAAATTCTTTCCAAAAAGTTTGAACAAATTGGCAGTGCCAGAAAAGGTGTTGAATATTTTCTTTTTCAATATTACAAAAAGAGCATTTATTTGTTGCTTCACAATTCATGCTTTGAAGAATAATGTTAGTTCCGATAATTCTATGAACAATTCTAATTTGGGCCCACTTTAATTTAACTTCTTTAATTTTTTTAATTTTTCAAAATATGATCTTCCACGGCACATTCCTTGCAAGTCTACTATCCCAGTTCTGGCAACACCTTGGGTTTACTTCATTACTTACCAAATAATCATAAAACAGTCTTGCGCCTTTGGGGGAAGAGAGCAAGACAGACAGTACTTTATTTGTTGAAAATGAAGAAAAATTGCCATCAGTTAATTGTACTGCCTTTTTTTTAGCATAATGTTTGACCCCATTTATGATTCCGAAGTATGTAAGAATGTTTGTAGGAATGCCATACTTTAACAAAAACATATAAGACAGAAATCGAGATTTATTGCAAATAATCAATAAAGAATGAAACAACATTGATTGGTAAATGAAAGTTTGACTATCTGACTTTAAGAAAACGCATAATTTAATGTATGGTTTTACAAATGCATTCTGATAATCTGAAACAAAAAGGATTGTCATGTTCAAATTGAAAAATACCATGTTTAATTATCAATGTAACAATTTCATATGGCTATCTGAAGAGTTAATTATTGTGGGAAAACGCCATGAGGAGTGTCCAAAACTCATTTGAGGTTGAGTGTGAAGTTGGAAGGTGAGCTGTTGTCAATTGAAAGACCCTGCATGGCGTTAAAATCACTCAAGAAAACAAAATCATTGTCTTTTACTCGTGCTTCTGTCAAGTTGTAGGATTAATAAACACACACACACACACACATCACAAAAAGGGAAAATTTTTGAATTTGAACTGCAACATTTAATTTTGATGTCATTGCTTTTGACTTGCATAATTGCGTCATACAGTATCTTGATGTTCGTTTTATCGGCCGATTCGCTTTATCGGCCATATTTTTCCTGGTCCCAAAAGTGGCCGATTAAGCGGATTCCACTGTATACACAAAGAAGAAAGTTAAGCACCCCGCCACTTTATTGCTGTAGATGAGATGAAATCGAGATTTATTGCAAATAATCAATAAAGAATGAAACAACATTGATTGGTAAATGAAAGTTTGACTATCTGACTTTAAGAAAACGCATAATTTAATGTATGGTTTTACAAATGCATTCTGATAATCTGAAACAAAAAGGATTGTCATGTTCAAATTGAAAAATACCATGTTTAATTATCAATGTAACAATTTCATATGGCTATCTGAAGAGTTAATTATTGTGGGAAAACGCCATGAGGAGTGTCCAAAACTCATTTGGCAAATCAAAGTTCAATAGCATGTGTTTCCTGTGCCTGGATGACTGCTTCAACCCTGCTTATAATGGAATAATGGTACAGAGCTGATTCTAGAGCGCGGGATTGGTACAATCCCCCGAAAATCTGTTCCTTCCCGCGATAATCGAGTCTTAATGCGGGCCGACTCCCGCACATTTGCAGAACTGCCCGCTATTTTCACCGATCGCTGCGGGCATGGCGTTCGTCGTCTGCAAAACCTGTTGTCTAGGCTACACAAACTGATCAACCAATCAATCACGTTCATCTCATTCATCTTGAATACCGACGAGAACTTGCGAGAGTTTAAGCTGCCATATTGGATTTCTTCCAAAATGAAGCGCGTAGCCACGCTCCTTTATTTTGACTTTCGCGGAGGCAAAGTGAAAAAAAAGCAGTCTGTGCCACATGATGAGTCAGAGTGTGGAGAAGAGCTTGAAGAAACGGCGACTACATCTAAAAACTCGGAGAAGCAGCCCGATAACAGCGCCAGTGCAAGGGAACACCGGTTCCAAGACGACTGGCTGAAGAAGTGCCCTGAATGCTTTCAAATAAATTTGTGTGTTATGGCCGTTTTCCTTTGTATCCAGTGGACCTGCCACCAATCCCCCCATTTTTTATTCTTAGGGGGGGACCTGCCCCCCTTTTTTCAATCATAGGGGGGGAATGCCCCCCCTTTATCAAAATCCTAGAATCAGCTCTGATGGTAGCCTTAAGGGGTGCTTAACTTTTTTCTTTGTGTATATGTGACCCAGCACCATGAAAGGGACATTATTATTAACCCTTTCATCGCCACTGTCGCCTCTTGGCACCACAATGATTGAACACGCCTCTTGGCACCACAATGATTGAACACGCCTCTTGGCACCACAATGATTGAACACGCCTCTTGGCACCACAATGATTGAACATGCCTCTTGGCGCCACAATGATTGAACACGCCTCTTGGCACCACAATGATTGAACACGCCTCTTGGCACCACAATGATTGAACATGCCTCTTGGCACCACAATGATTGAACACGCCTCTTGGCACCACAATGATTGAACACGCCTCTTGGCACCACAATGATTGAACATGCCTCTTGGCGCCACAATGATTGAACACGCCTCTTGGCACCACAATGATTGAACACGCCTCTTGGCACCACAATGATTGAACATGCCTCTTGGCGCCACAATGATTGAACACGCCTCTTGGCACCACAATGATTGAACATGCCTCTTGGCACCACAATGATTGAACACGCCTCTTGGCACCACAATGATTGAACACCCATGTCACTGAAAGGCATCAAATGAGGGTCTGTTATCTAATTACGTTATGTTCTTAATTTTGGGAGGTAAGAATAGGCCCTATGTATATTGTATGGATGTCACAAAGGAATCCCAAATATTGCAGATGAAATCTTTTCTCTACCCAGGTAAGTTCAATGGAAAGTGTGGGCTGAAAAATGGCTGGCGTTGAAAGGGTTAAGTGTCAAACTGAAAATTCTGAGAAAATTAAACATTTGCAAGCTTCAGTCAATTCTCTTTCTAATGATGCAAGAACCATTCTTGTATCTTTTTCCCGTTCCAGAGTTATATGAGCACTTAAAGTTTTAGTTAGTAGGGTGAGCGTTGGCCATTTTAAGAAAACACAGTATAAGCTCTAGCATAGCTGAAGAAAATGCATTGACCTACTCGTTTTAAAGCACTTATAAGACCATTTAGAGATCATATTAAATATTATCTTTTATAAATGTGAAAGATAAGATGTTAGAGAACACAAAAATGTCCGTAACTCAAATTTGACCCAAAATGATATTTTTGACTTTCCAAGCCTGTTGTGAGAAACTAGCCCAGTGACTTAATGTCCCTTTCGTGGTGCTGGGGCACACAGATAATAATATTATAAAAAAAATATATATATAATCTCCACACAAAAACAGAAAGGAAAACCACCCTCAAATATCTCCATAAATACTAATTATATAGAGAATTCAAAACAAGACTGATCAGGTCTTATAATGCAGGGATTATTCTTAGCACCGGTCATCAGTCATTGACTGATAACATTTGGAAATGACCTATTGTTGTTGTAGGCAAGAGGTCATATGACATGTTTACTTCATGTCTGTTAGCAACTTTAAGGATTTTGATTCCAGTGATACTGATCAGGGCCTGTATTCACGTTGAGATAGCATGAGACTTAGCATCATGCTAACTTAGAAGCTCTTCCAAAAGTCCTATTAAATCCTATAGGACATTGGAAGAGCTTCTAAGTTAGCGTCATGCTAAGTCTCATGCAATCTCAACGTGAATACAGGCCCAGATTGACTTTGGTGGAACAATAGACTGTAAAAATAATTACCGTATTAATATTTTACATTGCATAGTGATGTACTAACTGTTCTTGTGCAATTTAAAAACAAACAAACAAACAAAACAAACCTTTTCTCATGTCATTATTTGAACATGTCAAACTACAGGGTTCGCACGGTCTTTGAAAGTCTTTGAGAAATGGAGTGCCCTTCTCAAGTCTTTTGAAAATTGGCTTTGGTCTGTGAAATTCATGAAATGGTTTGTGAAAAAGTCGTTGACACCTAAAAATTTCATTGTCACCCCAAAATAATTTTTTTTGCTTACAGAATTAATAAAGGAGCGATTTAATTTGGCTTATTTTCCAATACCCGTAGTTTATAGATCTTGCTCCATTTGGCAGATGTCTTCGATTTGTGAAGGGTTACTTTTCTTTGCTAAATCTGAGTCGTTTTGGCTACACTGGTGCAACTTGAATTATGATTGAAGCAAATGTCGTGAGAGGTCTTTGAAAATAGGATATAGGGTCTTAGAAAAGGTCTTTGAAAGTTTGTGAATTTTGGTTTTATAAATCGGTATGATTCGTGAACTATGTGATTGA
This sequence comes from Phymorhynchus buccinoides, assembly GCA_017654935.2. NCBI lineage: Eukaryota > Metazoa > Mollusca > Gastropoda > Neogastropoda > Raphitomidae > Phymorhynchus > Phymorhynchus buccinoides. The sequence goes on from CM065707.1 coordinate 23,785,214, forward strand.
TTGCAACAGCGTCCTAGAAAACAGTTTTTGTTGCGCTCAAGTTGTATTTCATTTCCTTTTGTCACGTTATGACTTATCCAAGTTATCGTTTTATGAAAATGACCTATCATATTTTCTTTGAACTGGTCAAATGACCTATGATGTTCTGTGACAAGATTGATCCCTGTAATGGGGGTCATTTTTATATATGAAGAGTTCAACACTGTGCCAAAAGCCAAAAAGTTCAGTGTCAAATGAGAGGTCTTTTAACAGAATCTTATAATAGAGGTTTGACTGTTTTCAATTACAGTAAAATGAGAACTGTAACTGTGTAAGCCGTTACCGTTTCCCATGCGGCTTGTAGACTGGAATTTTTTTTTTTTCATTCTACATTTATCAGAAGGATTAAATCTATTTCTGGACACATTCTTTAGCCTATTTTTAGTATTTAGAGCTTCTTTACACTCAAAACTGGTTTTGGCAATCAATAGATTCAAATCTCATATTTTAAAGTGTATGAGGACATTAATATAAATACTCATGTTCTGATAGGAGATTTTGTATATTTGTGTTGGTTTGTGCACATACAATTTTCTCTGCGGCTTATAAACTGGTGCGTCTTATCTGTAAATAAATTCCTACTATTTTGTCAATTTAAGGGATGCGGCTTATATAATACTAGCCGGTTACTACCCGCTTCGTGGATTAAATTTTTATATTTTTTTTAATTGGACGGAGCCAGGTTCGAACCCGGAACGTTTGTGTGAGTATGCGACGACTTAACCATTAGGCTACTGTATCTTGCAGCTGTCTGTTGAAAATTTTGCCTTATAGTTGTAAAAAGCAGTGGGTAGAACCACTGACCTGGTCGACTCGCTTTCTAATTACACTAATTACGGAGCGTGTTGCAAAATGTTACCCCGGGATCATCCATCTGGATACTGTGAAAGTTTGGCGGCGATAAAACTACGCTAAATATGGTTTTATCCCGAAAACACACACACACGCACACGCACACACACACACACACACACACACACACACAGCTCGCATATATATTTTGACCAGGCGTGTTTTATAGTCCAGTTTTTACGATATGTTACAGACAAATGCTGCACTCCGGGTTTGGAGGAGAGTTTACCTGCTCCAACAAGGATGCAGAGAACAAGATGATTGCAGAGGATCAGAGGAACGACAAGCTTTTCGAGGGCTTCCTCCAAAGTCTCTTTACCAGGCCGGAAAGCCGAGACAACGTGTCTCTGTCCGGCAAGAGAGCCATGATGTGTGTTGCCGTCGTTCTGCTGGAGTCGGCTCTTAGGTGAGTTAGCGCTGATTTGTGCTACATGGTTTTTTGTTTGTTTGTTTTTTGTTTTTATATTATTTCTGCTTGTAAGTTAGCACTGATGCATGGGCACTTCTCTTCAGGCTCAGTGCCGGAATTCAGTTTTTGGCTAAGTCATAGTTCAGACAACCCCTGTCAAAAGTTTCGCATTGAAGATTTTCACCGAGAAACAACATACATTGTGCCGTTCTCGGGAAAGGGATAGACTCAGCTTTGAGTTATTGTTATGAAACTGAAAAAAACAGACTTAAAGTTAAAGGCCAAGTCATAAACTTCCAAATTTGTGTGTGTGTGTGTGTGTGTGAGAGAGAGAGAGAGAGAGAGAGAGAGAGAGAGAGAGAGAGAGAGAGAGTTGCTTTGCATATGCGTTGTTGCTGGTTTGTGTCATTCTTAAACACTATTTTTGTTGTCTACTTGTTGATGAATATTCAATTGTAAAGCGCTTTGGGCTCATTTGAGGTAAAGCGCTATATAAATGCACTAGTATTATTATTAATATTAGACTACAATGTTTCCTTTCTATGATTTTTAATTAATTTTTGCAGTGGTCTGTTCTTGAATTACAGATTTGTTTTAATTGTATATAGAATATTAGTTGGGCATGTACATACATATGCAGAAGTTCTGCACGGAAACCCCGCTCTCTCTCTCTCTCTCTCTCTCTCTCTCTGTTTTTAAATGTGCACATAAGTTGATGTAATGAATTTGAATGATAATTATTTGGTTGGTATAATTTTGTTTCACGTGTTTGATTAATGCTCTTTCAGTTATGTTGTTGCACCTAACCTGAATTTCTCTTTGGGAGATATTAAAGTATACTTGAACTTGAAAATCATGCGCTTCTTTTTTTCTTCTTTCTTTCTTTCTTTTACTTGCCAAGTATGATTTCCGCACGGAACTTCTGCATATGTATGTACATGTCCAACTAATAAGAAAATGTGAAGTTTGTGTAAAATTTGGGGAGTGCACATTTAGTCTGCAAAATACTGTAATATTTCTGATTTTTTTTTTTTGGCTCTGGCGTCAAAGTCACTTTATTATCTCAACAAGAGAAATTATATTGTTGTCTCTTGATACAACAAGGGCAACAGAAAACAAAATATCCATGCATTTGAACGAAACAAAAGGAAGAGAGAACAAAAATCAAGGCACACAGCAACAAAAAGAAGCAAAATTCATCTTACCAATAATAAACAACCTTCTTCATACTCAACAAATGTAACCCACCCCACACACCCCTTTCCAAAGATTGAACAATGACATGTGGCTATGTTTATAAATGCACATTGTCTATGGTCTCAACCTTTTTACCAAGACAAGCAGTGAAGCTACATATGGAAACACACACAAGGGCACATATGTGGAAACCTATCCACATCTCCCATAGATCTGCAATCCGCAAAAAAATACCTGAAGAAATATGTGGATGGGTTTGTTGTGCATGAATGTGTACGATTAATTTAAGATCCAGTTTTCTGCTACCGTACTTTTTGGCTCATTAGGCGCTGCTGTGCATAAGGCGAATAGGACAATTTTCAAGAAAAATCGGACAAAATCCAAGTCAAAGGCGCCCTCGTTTATATGGCGATACACATCTCACAAAAAAACAAAGTCGAAGTTTGAAGCTAGTGTGCGTCCTGTAAACGCTTACCGACCGCCATTATTGTTGTCATAAACGAGAGTTGGCTCCCTTCTCAAATAATCGAGACTTCCGTGTTGTTGTGTTTGGACAACTCTTCATGAAAACTGGTAGAATTATGGCATTTTAAGCTCTACAACAATGCTTTTTACATCCAAGGGTTGTGGCATCTGTTGGACGGTATCTCGGGACGATAACAGGGATTTTGAAGCATTTTAATGTGAGTATTCGTCGTATCGGCGACTCGCTACCACTTTCGATGTTGTGACTCACAGTAGACTGTACTGAGTATGGCAATCGTTGCCTCTGTTATGATTTTGTTCACTTATAGGGCGCCCTCGTTTATTAGGCACATAGGTCGAAATTGGAGAAAACAATATCGCCTTATAGTCCGAAAATTACGGTAACTTAACAGCAGGACATCCACAGCATACAAAATATTATGTGCACTAACTAAGTCATCTGAAAGCAGACTCCTCATGATCACTCAAGCAGAAAAAAACCTGCAACAGCAAATATTGTCTTGTTAACACAAGTCTGTAAAATATGGTACCATTTTTGTTGACAGCATCCAAGAAAAGAACACACTGATGCAGATAGTGTACAACCGAGTCGCCCGCACCCAGGTACAACCAACCAGCTCGCCTAGCCCTGTGCCACTGGATTCCATCGTTTCCAGTTTGGCTCAGGAACAAGCCAGTCACTCTACGCCACCCGCCCAGCCTAGCACTGCTCCGCAGGTGTCTACTGAGCCCAGTTTGGCCCGAGAACGACAAGCCAGTCACTTTACGCCACCAGCCCAGCCTAGCACTGCTCCGCAGGTGTCTACTGAGCCCAGTTTGGCTCGAGAACGACAAGCCAGTCACTCTACGCCACCGGCCCAGGCGAGCCTCATCCCAGAGGAGTCTATGGAACGAAGCACGGCTCAGGAACAACCCAGCCACTCTGCTCCACAAACCCAGCCCGACACTGCTTCACAGGTATCTATCCAACCCAGTTTGGATCATGAACTTGGCAACCTCGTCACGTTGGTGTCTGTCGAGACCAGTCAGGCTCAGAAACAACAATCCAGCCACTGTCCTCCACCCACCACACCCCCACCTCCCAAAGAGGATGCTGCCAAGGCTGATGAACCAGACCAGGAACTACCAACATGCCAACCCAATGTTGACCCAAGTTTTGAGTGTGCTGAGCTCCTTTTGGCTCTGAGTCTGGCAAAAGTCAGTCATCCTCCACCACCCCCTGTATCCTGTCTTCCTCCCAAAGAGGGCGCCACCAAGGCTGAGGAACCAGAGCAGGAACTGCCAACCTGCCAACCCGGTGTTGACCCAAGTGTTGAATGTGCTGAGATCCTTTTGGCTCTGACAAAACTCAGTGATCCTCCACCACCCACGGTATCCTGTCTTCCTCCCAAAGAGGGCGCCACCAAGGCTGAGGAACCAGAGCAGGAACTGCCAACCTGCCAAACCAGTGTTGACCCAAGTGTTAAGGGTGCTGAGATTGTATCCTGTCTTCCTCCCAAAGAGGGCGCCACCAAGGCTGAGGAACCAGAGCAGGAACTGCCAACCTGCCAACCCGGTGTTGACCCAAGTATTGAGTGTGCTGAGATCGTATCCTGTGCTGAGATCGTATCCTGTCTTCCTTCCAAAGAGGGCGCCACCAAGGCTGAGGAACCAGAGCAGGAACGGCCAACCTGCCAACCCGGCGTTGACCCAAGTGTTGAATGTGCTGAGATCCTTTTGGCTCTGACAAAACTCAGTGATCCTCCACCACCCACGGTATCCTGTCTTCCTCCCAAAGAGGGCACCGCCAAGACTGAGGAACCAGACTGGGAACTGCCAACCTGCCAACCTGGTGCTGTTCCGCTGGTGTCTGTACAGCCCGGTTTGGATGAAGAAGAACCCGGTAAATCTACCCCACCCATCCAGCCAACTGCTGCTCCACCCGTAGCCAAAATAACTGTGGAACTCTCCCCCACCTGCATCCCTCCACCATCCGCCCAGCCTGTCCCTGCACCACTGGTGTCCAGCAAGCCCAGTGTGCCTCAGGAACAACCACCCAGCCACTCTACCACTGCACCCCCACCTCCCAAAGATGGTACTGCCACGACTGAGGAACCGGACCAGGTAGAACCAGCCTGCCAAGACAACGACGACTTTCAGTCAGCATTGTTGTCTCTAGCGCAAAGTGTGAAAACACTCTTTCTCAATTTTCAACCAAACGCTGTGTTGCCTCCTCTCACTGAAGATGGCACCGCGGAGACTGAACGTCTGGATCAGGCTCAACCAGCTTGCCAACCCAGCGCTGTTCCGCTGGATTTTAACATGCACAGCCACTGTACACCACTCACTGTAGCTCTGCCTCCCAAAGAGGGCGCCAACAAGGCTGAGGAACCAGGCCGATTGACCTCACAAGATTTTCTCCGACTGGAGAACACATTTGAGGAAATGCAGAGTGAAAGTACACCACCTACTGTGTCCACTTCCCCCACCAAAGATGGCGCCGCCAACACTGAGGAGCTGGGCCAGGGGAACGCCACTGGTCAGAATTTGGACGAATCGTCCACCCAACCCTGCGATGTCCCACTGCTGTCGCTCAAGTTCGATTTTCCTCCGGAACAACAATTCAACTGCTCTACTACTACTGCGCCACCATCTGTCAAAGATGGTGTCACCAAGACTGAGGAACCATACGTGGTAAAACTAACCTGCCAAGTGAACGTCGACTTACCATCAGCATTGTTGTGTCTTGAATATATTCGGTTTCACCTGCCTCCCTATTCTACAAACAGCATGTTCCCTCCTCCCACCGAAGATGACGCCACAGAGACATTCAGGGTTGATCTTCATAGAGACTCTATCCAGCCCAGTTTGACTCAGGAGCATCAACCCAGCCACTCCACATCATGCAACCTTTCAGCAGCAATCGTTGTCCTACAGGAGTCTGTTCGGCTTGGCAAGGGTGAGCAGTATGTTCTATGGGGATGTCTCTATCCTGAATTGCTATTCCCTTCCTCCGCCAGCTATGACGACTTCGAGATTGAGAAATCTGAACGCTCAAAGCTAAGGGGCTTCTGTGACACTCTGCATCTGGAGACTACCAAAACGCAAAGCTTGGTTGATAAACTGCTCAGCCAACTTCCACCACCCAGCGTATCTTCTCCTCCCACCACAGATGGCGCCGCAAACTTTGCTGAGGACCAACCCAGCCACTCTACACCATCCACCCAGCTAAGCACTGCCATAGGGCAGGCTGTCATGCAAGGCATGAATCTAGTGCTTAAACTAAGTGAAGTATACAGTTACCTTCATCCATCCACAGGATTCCAAGATGACGCAGCCGGAACGGAGGAACCTGACCATATAAAAGAAACCTGCTTCCGCATTGCTTACCAGCTGATGATAATCCAGTTGATTAGCTCTCTTGAGAAGCATTCCGGCCAACCTCTACCTCTCACCGTATCCATTCCTCCCACCGAAGGTAGTGCAGCTGAGAATGCCTTACTGGTGTCTATCGAGCCCAGTTTGCTTCAGACACAGTTCAGCTACTCTACCACTGCACCCCAACCTTTCAAAGATGGTGCCGTCATGCCCGAGAAACCAGTCCAGGTAGAACCAACCTGCCAAGGCATCGACTTACGGCCAATGTTGTCGAAACAACCCGGCCACTTCACACCATCCAACTATTCAAGAGCAATCACTGTCCTACAGGAGTCTATTGAGTATGGCTTCGATCAGCTGCTTAATCTAGACGACCATCTTGACGGTCTTCTTCCACCTTCAGCCAAAGATGGTGCTGCTGACACTGAGGAACCTGACTATTTAAAACTAACCAGCTTTTTGGAAGCTCTCAAGTGGGAGACTGACAAAACGGTGATATTGACTAATAAACTGATCATTGAATCCTTGCCACCCACCGTATCCCTGCCTCCCACTATAGATGGTGCTGCAGAGACTGAGGAGTCGGACAGAGGCAACACCCTGGATCAGAATTTGGTCGCACCACCCACTCAACCTGGCACCATTCCACTGAAGTCTGTTGAGCCCAACTTGGCTCAGGAACAACCCAGCCACTCTACACCATCCACCCAGCCAAGCTGCATCCTGGATGCTGCCAAGCAAGGTTTTGCTGTCATACTCTTGCTACAAGAAGTACACATTTATCAGAGTCATCTTCTTGCACACAAATATGACGCAGCTCAGATGGAGAAAAATGACCAGTTAAAACAAACCCATGACCGCATTGCTTTCGAACTGCTCCGTTTGATCGACACTTTATCCAGTCTACCTCCACCACTTGCCATATCCGTACCACCCACCGAAGATAGTGCAGCTGAGACTGAGATACCAGACCAGGGTAACTGCATTGCCATATCCATTCCTCCCACCGAAGATAGTGCAGCTGAGACTGAGATACCAGACCAGGGTAACTGCATTGCCATATCCATTCCTCCCACCGAAGATGACACCGCTGAGAATAAGGTACCAGACCATGGTGACTGCACTGCCATAACCATTCTTTCCACTGAAGGTGGTGTTGCCAAGACTGAGGTACCGGACCATGGTGACTGCACTGCCATATCCATTCTTTCCACTGAAGGTGGTGTTGCCAAGACTGAGGTACTGGACCATGGTGACTGCACTGCCATATCCATTCTTTCCACTGAAGGTGGTGTTGCCAAGACTGAGGTACCGGACCATGGTGACTGCACTGCCATATCCATTCTTTCCACTGAAGGTGGTGTTGCCAAGACTGAGGTACTGGACCATGGTGACTGCACTGCCATATCCATTCTTTCCACTGAAGGTGGTGTTGCCAAGACTGAGGTACTGGACCATGGTGACTGCACTGCCATACCCATTCTGTCCACTGAAGGTGGTGTTGCCAAGACTGAGGTACTGGACCATGGTGACTGCACTGCCATATCCATTCTTTCCACTGAAGGTGGTGTTGCCAAGACTGAGGTACTGGACCATGGTGACTGCACTGCCATACCCATTCTGTCCACTGAAGGTGGTGTTGCCAAGACTGAGGTACTGGACCATGGTGACTGCACTGCCATATCCATTCTTTCCACTGAAGGTGGTGTTGCCAAGACTGAGGTACCGGACCAGGGCGACTGCATTGGTCAGAATTTGGTTGCAGAGTACTTCTCTGCAGTTGAAGAGAGTTTCGATGAGTTTGAAATGGTGTCGGCACTGGAGCCATCCGAGATTGATGAAGAGAGTTTTGACGAAGAGAGTTTTGACGATTTTGTTATGGCAATGGCACCAAAGCCATCCGAGATTGATGAAGCGAGTTTTGACGATTTTGGTATGGTGACGGCTGCTTCTTCCGAGGCAAGGGAAGAGGAGAAGCGAGGAGAAAGCGGTAGCAGCTGCACTGTGCAGTGAACAGAGAGAAATGCTGGTTTTTGTTTTTAACCTTTTCGCCGCCATCCATTTTTCAGCAAAACATTTCCATTAAACTTACCTGAGTAGAGAAAAAAATGTGTCTGAAATATTGGGGATTCTTCTGTGACATATATAAAGTAAGGCCTCCCAAAATTAAAAGAACAGGGTCTTTGGATAACAGACCCTGATTTGATGCCTTTTAGTGACATGGGTGGTAAATCATTGTGGTGCAAAAAAGCGACGTTGGCGGTGAAAGGGTTAATGGCCTGTAAGCGTTCTAAGTAGAGACAGGGTGGCTTTTTTCGTTTTGTTTTGTTGGCTCTTTTGGTAATTGCAGAGAGAAAAAATGACAGTAGCTGAAATAGAGATGCTTTTTTCTTTTTTTTCTTGAAACAGGAATTGAAGAAAGGTGGTGGTAGTTGTGCGTTGCAGTTGATAAATGTGCTTCTTTTATTTGTTTGTTGTGCTCCACCCATACTTTGTATGGTTTGCGGTCATTCAACATCACTTTCTTTTTATTGTTTTACTTTTATGCTTTCTTAAAAGAAGAGTAAAGTGGTGGCAGCAATACTTCTGTGAATATAGAGATGCTGCTTTTTGTTTTAAATTTTAACCTGCACATTTCATATCGCTTGTTTTGTTACCGTGAGCCATCACTTCATTGATGTCTCTCCTTCACTGTCTCACTATTGTGTCTTCTGTTTGGTCGATGAAGAATAGAGTGGTGTGGCAGCATTTCACATTGTGTCTTCTGTTTGGTCGATGAAGAATAGAGTGGTGTGGCAGCATTTCACATTGTGTCTTCTGTTTGGTCCATGAAGAATAGAGTGGTGTGGCAGCATTTCACATTGTGTCTTCTGTTTGGTCCATGAAGAATAGAGTGGTGTGGCAGCATTTCACATTGTGTCTTCTGTTTGGTCCATGAAGAATAGAGTGGTGTGGCAGCATTTCACATTTTGTCTTCTGTTTGGTCCATGAAGAATAGAGTGGTGTGGCAACATTTCACATTGTGTCTTCTGTTTGGTCCATGAAGAATAGAGTGGTGTGGCAGCATTTCACATTGTGTCTTCTGTTTGGTCGATGAAGAATAGAGTGGTGTGGCAGCATTTCACATTGTGTCTTCTGTTTGGTCCATGAAGAATAGAGTGGTGTGGCAGCATTTCACATTTTGTCTTCTGTTTGGTCCATGAAGAATAGAGTGGTGTGGCAGCATTTCACATTGTGTCTTCTGTTTGGTCGATGAAGAATAGAGTGGTGTGGCAGCATTTCACATTGTGTCTTCTGTTTGGTCGATGAAGAATAGAGTGGTGTGGCAGCATTTCACATTGTGTCTTCTGTTTGGTCCATGAAGAATAGAGTGGTGTGGCAGCATTTCACATTTTGTCTTGTTTGGTCCATGAAGAATAGAGTGGTGTGGCAGCATTTCACATTGTGTCTTCTGTTTGGTCGATGAAGAATAGAGTGGTGTGGCAGCATTTGACATTGTGTCTTGTTTGGTCCATGAAGAATAGAGTGGTGTGGCAGCATTTACATTTTGTCTTGTTTGGTCCATGAAGAATAGAGTGGTGTGGCAGCATTTCACATTGTGTCTTCTGTTTGGTCCATGAAGAATAGAGTGGTGTGGCAGCATTTCACATTGTGTCTTCTGTTTGGTCGATGAAGAATAGAGTGGTGTGGCAGCATTTCACATTGTGTCTTGTTTGGTCCATGAAGAATAGAGTGGTGTGGCAGCATTTCACATTTTGTCTTGTTTGGTCCATGAAGAATAGAGTGGTGTGGCAGCATTTCACATTTTGTCTTCTGTTTGGTCCATGAAGAATAGAGTGGTGTGGCAGCATTTCACATTGTGTCTTCTGTTTGGTCCATGAAGAATAGAGTGGTGTGGCAGCATTTCACATTTTGTCTTCTGTTTGGTCCATGAAGAATAGAGTGGTGTGGCAGCATTTCACATTGTGTCTTCTGTTTGGTCCATGAAGAATAGAGTGGTGTGGCAGCATTTCACATTTTGTCTTCTGTTTGGTCCATGAAGAATAGAGTGGTGTGGCAGCATTTCACATTTTGTCTTCTGTTTGGTCCATGAAGAATAGAGTGGTGTGGCAGCATTTCACATTGTGTCTTGTTTGGTCCATGAAGAATAGAGTGGTGTGGCAGCATTTCACATTGTGTCTTCTGTTTGGTCGATGAAGAATAGAGTGGTGTGGCAGCATTTCACATTGTGTCTTCTGTTTGGTCCATGAAGAATAGAGTGGTGTGGCAGCATTTCACATTGTGTCTTCTGTTTGGTCCATGAAGAATAGAGTGGTGTGGCAGCATTTCACATTGTGTCTTCTTCTGTTTGGTCCATGAAGAATAGAGTGGTGTGGCAGCATTTACCATTTTGTCTTTTGTTTGATCCATGAAGAATAGAGTGGTGTGGCAGCATTTACCATTTTGTCTTTTGTTTGATCTATGAAGAATAGAGTGGTGTGGCAGCATTTCACATTTTGTCTTGTTTGGTCCATGAAGAATAGAGTGGTGTGGCAGCATTTACCATTTTGTCTTCTGTTTGGTCCATGAAGAATAGAGTGGTGTGGCAGCATTTACCATTTTGTCTTTTGTTTGATCTATGAAGAATAGAGTGGTGTGGTAGCATTTCACATTTTGTCTTCCTTTGTTTGGTCCATGAAGAATAGAGTGGTGTGGCAGCATTTCACATTTTGTCTTGTTTGGTCCATGAAGAATAGAGTGGTGTGGTAGCATTTCACATTTTGTCTTGTTTGGTCCATGAAGAATAGAGTGGTGTGGCAGCATTTCACATTGTGTCTTCTGTTTGGTTGATGAAGAATAGAGTGGTGTGGCAGCATTTGACATTTTGTCTTGTTTGGTCGATGAAGAATAGAGTGGTGTGGCAGCATTTGACATTTTGTCTTGTTTGGTCCATGAAGAATAGAGTGGTGTGGTAGCATTTCACATTTTGTTTTCTCATGACAAAATGTCATGGTGGTGCAGGACTGCCCACCGTCATTCTCAAGGGGCATTTGTCTCTGCAAACAGTTAGAAGAGAAGGGGACACTGTGTCTTATGTCCCTGGACACTGAGAAATTCAAAATGGGCTTGTTGAGTAGTCACTTATTAATTAGGTATCTTGCTGAACACAGGAATGCCTCAAACGATTGGACTTTGTGAAATTTTCTGAAGTTATTTTACACGTAGGTTGTGGAACACCAAAGGGAGTTGAACATATAGCACATATTGGCACCAAATAGCGCAGGAAGAGTACAGAAATCCCAGGGTAACAGAAATGTTGCTAGATCATGATTTACAAGTTTGGTTTGATTGTGATGCGTGATGTAGCTATGCTTGTTCCGGGAAATATGTCTCTCCTTGGATTTTAAAAAGTGTCCCTGGAAACAGCAACAGAGTGTAGACAGCACTGGTGGTAGTTGCATTTTGCAGTGAATAGACTACCATATTTTCCGGGCTATAAACCGCTATTTTTTTCTTCAACTTTGACCCCTGCGGCTAAAACGATTGCGGCGAATTTGTGAATATTTCCCCTTCCGTATTTTAGGCTGGTCAACTCCAGCCTGTGCGTGTTGACATCACCAATCTTGGTAAAAACGAACCGTTCTCATGCTGAAACTGAAGAATTTAATCGGCGATATCACAATCTGACCACTAAATTTCACCACTCAGTTGTCATGTTTTGCGTTGTGTTGTGTCGTTGTGCAGAATTCAGTATTTAGTAGGTCCCTTAAGGCGAAGATTAGAGTGTTATGTGTAGTTTGTGTGTGAGAGCAACACGGGCCGTCGTGGCTTTCGATCGTTCATCTGCTCGTCTTCTTAGGTTCGTTTTTCTTTTTCAGTCTCTTACGGCTTAGACACTGAACGCGGCTTTATCGTTGTTTTTCCCCCAGATTTTTAATAAAATTCAGGGGGTGAGGCTTAGACAACAGTGCGCTTTGTAGTCCGGAAAATACGGTATATCGTCGCTGTCCAACGCTAACCGTGTATTTACATAATCAGTGATTTTACAGGAACACGGTTAGTCACAAAGTTAGTGCATTGTTCTCACAATGGGAAATACAACAGCTGCCGGCAGTTACACGATTAGTGTGACCAGTTACACGCTTATCGCGTCAAAACCAGCAGCAACCCGCCACATACACGATTATTTCCGTGGTATCATGTGACAAATTTGAGCATTTTCATTGGTCGCAGACACAAGATATTTATAGAAGACCTGCGTGAGGTCACTGGAAGGAGTTACAGTAAAAAATCTATTTTTGTCAAATTTTGTAGATACACGGTTAGCGTCGGACAGTGACGATATGATAAATGCTTTTTTATTCTTAAAAATATTTGCGCTGCATATATGCGTTATCAATGAAGAGGAGTCACGTTGTGCCAAACGTATCAACAATGGTTGGATAATGGTTGGATGGAAGTTCAGTTTAACGTCGCGTATCGGCTTTCTCCATGTACGACGGGCTGAACAAACCAACCAGGTATAAACAAAAATTTATGTTCCTGAATCACTGTCTTAGCCAAAAGGCTGAGAAGCGATCAGTTGTCTGAACATTTATGGTTGGATAATGGTTGTTTTCTGTTTCCATTTTTATATGTTTTGCATCAGCCTTTGTGTACGAGTGTTTTCTGTGCCATGACTAGTGTTTTCGTCAAGTGCTGCCATTGTCTCATGTGTTAATGTTATGTGACATGGCAGTCACCATTCCATGATGATGTTCACTGAATTTTTACCATTCCATATATTATTTTTGACTGATGTTTTAAATCTACCATCTGTTTTCAGAGAAGTTTTAGAGAAACTTTTACTGGATAAAACTATGTGTGTGGGAGATCGGACCTGTTTACTCTACTCTTTTCGAGTTGTGTTCTACTCAATTTGGACCTCTACTACTCTTCAAAAATGAAAATAATGCTCTAATTACTTATCTTCAGTGAACATTGTTTGATTTTATGCTACACATTTTGAGCCAAAAAGATTATCATGTTTGCGATATGATTTGTTTTGCTTTTATTGTGTTTTAGATTTTTAATTACATAATTATGAGGATTTGTAAGGGTTGGATTTGTGTGGCAACATTGTTCATTATGTGAAATCCTGGATATTAATGTCACGATTAAGGGATCTTGTTTTTCTCCAGAAGTTGGTGAATAATGATTGATGCAAGAAACTGATTCTCATGTTTGTGCAAGATGAATGATTGGTATAATAAAATGGTTGGCTTCTCAGTTCTGCTTTTTTTGTACGAGAGATCATGAATGATTGGAACATGGAAATGGTTGGTGTCTGAATTTTTGGATAAGATTCCTGTTTTATATCAGGCTTTACAATACAATGTCAGAAATCACTGAAAGTGAATGCAAATCAATGCAATGCCAACTGTGTGGATATGTTACAGATTTACCAATATGTTACATTCATGGGATCTACTCAAATCCAATTTCTTTACTTCTTTACTTTGCTGATGACAAGTATTTTTTTAATGTATTTTGATTGAATTTTCCATGCTTTTGTACTTGTGCAGAAAATTTGAGCACTGCCACAATACTTGCCAATAAAACAAGAATGTGGACAATTGTGTTACTGTTTCTGAGTGTTAGTGATGATGTTAGTGACTGAATGTGCGTGTTCACTGGTTTTAACATATATTCTATTGTTTGATTAAACGCATTTAACTTTTCAAAGCTTTATCAGATTATGTGCTTTCACAGTTTATGCATTCATTACTGATTAGTGACAGGATCTCGTTTTGTTACGCTTCAGCTTGTTCTCACTATTCTTCACACTTGTTGCACAAGCTGTCAAACCTTTGAGAGGCACCAGGGGTGCATGTGGGTGTGCTTGAAGCCTGAATTCAGGCGATTTGATGCTGGTTCAGGCAGTGGTCTGCCTGAAGACAGGGCTCTTCTTATGCTCTTAAATTGATCATTATAGCAAGGGTTATGATGGAAAGTTCAGGCAAACGCTTCAGTCGCCGCATGCACCCATGCAGGCACTCGCGTCACATTTACTTAACACATTTAGTGACTACAGATACACTACTGCATAGAAAATGCCAAGTCAACATGCGACAGGTTAGACATCAAAGTGACACTTTCAGTTTGAAACTGTCGATCCTCCCATCCCCCAATCTCAAGCGTCTGTCCTAAATGCTATGTCTCCCCTAAAAAACCCACCCCGCAAGCTATTTACTTTTCTCTTCTTTCCCAAACATAAACATGCGCAAAGAAACAAAAGGCAGTTTTGAACCAGATATGTCCCAAACTGAAGGAACGCAAAGCTAATGCATTTGCTTTGTAAGCCACAGTACTCGGACAGATTCATTAACGATCTAGTATCTACTGCAGTATTTCTGCTCACCCAGGTGACATCCACTAGACTATAACGTACAGCGTAAGGTATGAGAACTAAGTCTTGCAGATGAGAAGACAAAACAAACAAGGTCCCATGACCTCAGGTGCTTAACAGTCACATGTTAAAGAACCCACAATGCACCGAACGCCCCCAAACAAAAACGATTCACCAGCAGAGTAGTGTCTCTGCGGATGGTTGTCTCAAACCTCAAAACCCACCGGTTTCCCCGTCATTGAACCTCTTTCTCTCTTTCCCTCCTCTTCCTTTCCTCTGTCATGGACCATTTCTGTAATGTGTGTGTTATCTTCTTGTTCGTCTTTGTTTAAGCGCGTTATGAATGTTTAACGTGCGCTTCATGATTTTTTTATCAAGATTTAGCGCTGTATAACTCGGGCATCAGAATTGTCAGAGGATTAAGAATTTCTGACAGAGGATTGGCTTCTCTTGTCAGAGGTTTTCCCTTTTTATTGAGTGTTATCCTTTGTGCTAAATAGCATCTTAAAGTGATTTATCGCTATATATATTAAGCCTTTTTGGTTATGTTGGGAACTCATTTCAGTGGTGTCCCTCTTCAGTCTAGGGCCTAGATAGCTCTTTTACCATGGTTTTCAGAGGATTGGTCTTCAGACTATTCTGATGCCTGAAATACTGTATGTTAATGTCTCCTGATGATCTAATATAGATTTGCTCTTTTTGGATTCTGACAAGCCACAGTGTGGCTGTGAATTGGGACTTAAAACGAGCGATGTGAGAGCAACACCACTGTACTGCCCACAAAAATGGCAACAACAATAAAATAGTGCTATACTACAGTGGAACCTCCCTTATAAGACTCCCTCCCACATAAGACCTACTTATGGCAGCGATTTAATGCTAAAAAAAAAGATGATTTTGACAAAAAAAACAGATGCTTGTGGCAAAAGAAAAGACCATCTAACCCTAACTCTATCCCTAATCACGGAAAGAACCAAGAAATAGAGCAGGAGGGTGTAAATCTACATATTTGCCAAGAAATCGATGTACAAAGCCATGCACTTATACTATTTTGTTGCTGGAACCATTTCTTTTTTTGGTTGATAAATTTTAAGTCCCTACTTATCCAAGACATTGCCCTTCTTTGTAAGTATCAAAATTACCTCCCTTATAAGACCTCATTTAGGATGATTTTTGAAGGTCGTATAAGGGAAGTTCCACTGTACCACTACTTATTACCTTCTCCAAGTGAAGCCATCCTAATTCATTATGGAGACAGTTCTCTGTAACCATGAAGATGATACAATACAACACGATACCAAACCATACAAAATGCCTAAGACTGTTTTATTCATAAACTTTTCCAGTTGTTTTTTCTCTCTCTGAAGAGACAGAAAAAAGAGCCGAATGCCTGAAGTTAAAACACAAATCTACACTACAGGTGAATCACTTCACCAGGTGTCACAGAAACAAAAGCATACTTTCTGAACCAGACAACTGTAATGTAAGAGCATGCGCGCGCGCATACATGCAGAAACCCATGCGTAAATCTCGTCCGCCAAAAAAGTACAGAGAGTAAGAAATAAGCGGGTGGGTTTCTGCATGTGTGTGTACTCTCCTTTATAATTGTTACTTCCATATTTATTATTTTGTTGTGGTGGATTGCGCATGTTTCAAAACGGAATTTGTGCATTATATGTCAGGCATCAGAATTGTCAGGGGATTTGCAATGAGCAGCTCTGGACGCACATTCCACCGCCAGGGGGCAATCAAACCAGTAGGGGCTTAGCGCGGGATATTCTTAGTTGGGGGTAGTGAGAGAGAGAGAGGGGGGGGGGGGGGGGGTATTTGATTTTGAATAACAGACCTTGATACCTTTTAGTGTTAAATCAGTGTTGCAAAAAGTGACGTTGGCGGTGAAAGGGTTAATGGTGCTCATCTACTCTGTAAGGTCTTGAAGCCACTTTTACCACGGTTTGGAAAGGACCTCAGACAATTTGGATGAATGACACGTGCACACAGCCTTAGAATGGACATACTCAAGACTTATTTGTATTTGATTGCCTGAAATCTGGCTGGCTAAACATTTCACACATTTAACCCTTTCACCGCCAACGTCGCATTTTTGCACCACAATGATTTAACACCCATGTCACTAAAAGGCATCAAATCAGGGTCTGTTATCCAAAGACCCTATTCTCTTAATTTTGGGAGGAAAGGCCTTACTTTAAATATGTCACAGACGAATCCCCCATATTACACAGATTTTTTTTTCTACCAAGGTAAGATTAATGGAAATTTGTTTGCTGAAAAATGGCTGGCGGCGAAAAACATTTTTTTTCCTTCCAGTCAGCCAACTGTTTTAGCTTGTCAAACCCACAGGTTTGTAAAATAAACCGAAAATCTGCTGTCCCAACTATGGTGTTGTTTGTATTTATTCAAGCCTTAAAGATTTTTTAAAAACATTCTTTACATGAAAAGACAACCAACCACGTAGACAAGGTCAAGCCATCAACCAAAATACATTCATCATTTTGCAAAAAATCTGATAAAATAAAGCAATGTGATGAACCATTCTGGTTAGTTATGTAAAAATATGATACTTTGTGTTTATTGTTTTCTATTTCCATACTATAACTAGTATAAGAGCATGCCACAAGTGCACTGTAAGTGAAACCCAGGCCTATGCATTTCTGTCTTAATGTCTGTAAGTGTATGAAACTGAATGTGAACCAAAGACTGTATAGGGGAAGATAAGCATCCGGTCTCTTTTCCCTATATGAGTAGTGAGGACAGAAACACTGGTTATGTCCCTTTTAAACAGGACACATTTTAGACGTCGATAGGCCAGTTGAATTCTCCGTTCAAGTTCCAGTCTGAGTTTTTGGATAGCCTCCACTGTGAAACGTGTACTGTCGCCACTAACGATAACTCTATCAGCCCGGTTCGCCGAGCTCTTAAGTAGTCCATCTTACCCTTTTAGAATATGTTTGTGTGAACACATTTTATTCCAGCTTCTACAGGCTAAACTACTGAATCAAATCAAAATGAAAATTGGCAGAACTCTCCCCGATCTTCTGTTGATGATGCTGTTGTGTCAATTCACTTCAAAGCCAATTTGATCATGTAAAAATCGACAGCAAAAAATGAATTGATTTAATAATTGCAAAAGTTTTGGTCAAAAGACTTTCTTCAGCCGCAAAAAGAACCTTGTACCTTATAAGTGGTGTGATGAGTGACTGTGAATACAGACAAACCCCTATTTTACGACCCTCTGTTAAGCGACTACCTCTCATTTGAGACCGGATTTGTTGGCACGGATGCATTTTACTATGTAAACGACCTCTCTTAAACGACTTCCTCTAAAACGCGACTTACGACCACCATTTTGTTGGTTTTTACGACCGTTGTTGTCATCTGCATAGACTTCGAGCAAAGGGAAACTACGGTCAAGGGCCTGAAAGCGGAGTCGCTTCCCTTGTTGTAGAAAAGATGGCGGAAAGCGTAGGAAAAGCACGAAAACCACTGACTTTGAAAAAGAAAACCAGACTTTGGACGAGAGTGGAGGTGATTAACAGAAGTCGGTGAAGTGAAACTGTAATACATCGATTGCACAATCCTATGGAGTTGGAAAGACCCAAATCCAGTTTTAATATGTCATTGTATGTGTGCATGAAGAAGAGAGTATGAACTGAGCTGAACTTTTTCTTTCTACAGCTGCCAGTGAAAACCTCCGTCATACGACCCCTCCAATTTACGACCGATTTTTCTGGACATTTTGGAAGTCTTAAAATAGAGGTTTGTCTGTAGTGTGATATGTGCATGTTTAGTCACATGCCTCGACACGATGCATTCCTAATTCTCTCTCTTGATGGAAATATAATACAGTGGAACCTGAACTCCCTCCCAAACTTTATAACCAAATTCTACCCCCTTCATATCCAGACTACTGAGTGTCCGCCTCCCTATTAACTCGTTCACATCGCTACGATTTTGAATTACTCAAAAACCTCACAAATCACTCCAACCATACACCCAACAAAAGGAGAAATGAAAGAAGATAACAGGTTTTTACTTCAGGTTTAGACATAGGGAAGTGGTAGATCAGACTTTTTTATATATAGACTTCATATAGAAAAACTCTACACCGATTGGTTTCCCCACTACAAAAGCAATGTCAGAAGCAAAATTGTGATCTAAGGGAGCGAAGAGAGTTTAACTCTTCCAGCGCCATGTATTTTTTGACATTCTTGGTTGTCTGTTCAATCTCAACCGACAAGAAGAGCGACTATTTTTTGTATTGTTCATGCATTGCTTTAACGGAAGAAGCAACGACATAAGCTCTAAAAATAGACAAACACATGGGAGGGTGCTTGGCAGTGAATGTCTTTGCATTAGGTGGGAGTGTAGAGTGATGTCTTGGGCGAATAGGTGCTAGAAGAGTTAAAGGTGACCAGAGTTTAGAAGTGCACACAGGTTTACTTCCCTTGAAGCAAATGCATAAAATTGACAGCTATCTATTAATTCCGGACATATATGACTTGAATGAGTTAAGACCTTATTTGGGCTGATTTTTCAAGGTCTTCACAGGGAGGCTCCACTGTAATGCTGATCGTTCATTTCATTCTTTTCTCAATCGCACAGGGCCATCTTCCAGTTTGCTGTGCACTTTTCTTCTTACAGAACATTGAGAACAAAAACACTGTACCATATTTTTCGGATTATAAGGCACCCCCCCCCCCCCCCCCCCCCCCCCAAATTTTACACAAAATTCAGATTCTGTTATTATATTTTCTTACTATTTACTTAGTAGTCATATTATAAGGCGCAGGGGTTTCAGTCTGGGGGAAAAGTGTCGCCTTATAGTCTGAAAAATATGGCATATTGATGGTGAACATTTCTTAGTTCCAACGGTGAATACTTGTGTAGTCACTATCCAGACAGATGCTGCACAATACCAGACAGTGGACTGATATAAAGGACAGGGTTCCCAGGTTTGGAACATGAAACGAAAACAGGACCTTTAACTCTGTCATCGCCACTGTTGCCTCTTGGCACCACAATGATTAAACAGCCATGTCACTAAACGGCATCAAATGAGGGTCTGTTATCTAATGACCTTAAGTTCTTAATTGTGGGAGGTAAGGATAGGCCCTATTGTATGCCTGTCACAGAAGATTCCCCAATATTGCAGATGACATCTGCTAAGTTTCATGGAAAGTTTTGGCTGAAAAATGGCTGGCGTTGAAAGGGTTAAAGGACTTATAAGGACCTCAAAAGATTGTAAAAGGACCTCCGCCAACCTGATTGTATGACATGTTCATGATAGAAAGAATGCCGAATGCCAACTGTTGACCAAGAGCACAATTCCAATATGCATGGAATGAATCACTACGTCTTGGTGCGGAAAGACACGCAGCTTGTAATGAGTTGTCTGCTCCGATCTGTGACACCGACAACTTTGCATACTGCCAGGTTTTTTTATAGAATTTTTTTTAGATGTTAGTCAAGTTTCTTTATCACTTTTTTCTTGATAAAACAGGACTTAACAGTACCTTTCAAAAATTAAAAGGACCTCTTGATGAATTAAAAAATCTACTTGCTAGAATAAAGCACTTACAAGGCCTGTTGACCAAAAACCAATTCACAAGGACTTAAAAGGCGCATGGGAACCCTGCTTCCAGTTTGCTGTGCACTTTTCTTCTTACAGAACATTGAGAACAAACACACTGTATATTGATGGTGAACATTTCTTAGATCCAACGGGTGAATGCTTGTGTAGTCACTATCCAGACAGATGCTGCACAATACCAGATGGTGGATTGATATAAAGGACAAAGAATGCAGTCTCTCTCTCTCTCTCACACACTAACACATGTATACTCAAAACTATGCAGACAGAGTCACAGTCAATCACACAAACACACTGCTGAAATCAAAATGATTGCAAATCATGTACTTAATTCCAGAAGACAGTCTTTCATACAACTTCTAACATTAAAATCGTTTACCATGACAATGTGGGATGTCAATCAATCAATAAACGATATTATTCAACAATTAGCTCCCTCTTGACCATGCTTCAATTTATTTCAGTTTCCGAATGTTACTTCTCAATTTATACCAGTCATTCAAATATATGAATTTCAACTTTCCTCTAAATTTCACACTGAAGCAACCTTCACTAACCAAGACACTGAAAACGAACTTGGAAAAGAGGCAATGTTCAAGTAGCTTATTCTAGAAGATGTAGGAAAGAAGTTCCAGCATCCACAGTGCTTGTCACCTAAATATGCCAACAGAAAATGGGATCAGTCTTTTCCGCACAGACGCCGATTACAATACATTTAATCGATTTTAAATCAACAAATGAGCACAGATTGAAATGTAAATATGAGGGTGATAACTGATATGAACAGAACAGTTCCACCAGAATTTCATCTTTACTTGACAAGTTCCTCTTAACTTCCCTGACAACCCCCCTCCAACTAGTGTAAGTGATTTCCATTTTAGCTAAGTACTTGCCTTGACTTTTTTGCTTGTTAAAACGAGTCCTAATCAACTAATTGTGCCCCTGGAAACCACGGTTCTGACCCATCACGCCAGCAGAGTTTGGTCGAGCCATGCCCATTCCCCCCCTCGATCCCATCATCATGCCTGGATTTTGCCCCAACATGCCTGGATTTTGCCCCATTAGGCCTGGATTTTGCCCCATCAAGCCTGGATTTTGCCCCAGCATTCCCGGATTTTGCCCCATCATGCCCATATTCTGCCCCAGCATGCCGGGGTTTTGCCCCATCATGGCCATGTTTGGGCCCATCATGTTAGCCCCCATCTGTGCCACTATGCCGGCAGCCAGGTTCTGAATCAGAGCAGGGGGGGACATCAAACTAGCTGGCTTATTATTACCCGCGCTTGATGACGACGTGACTTTACTCGACACTGACGACCCTTGCGTTTTGGCCCCCGCTGATGCTGTCGCTGCCGTGGCAGTTGTGGGTACTGTCGACCGCCACGGGTATTTGCGCTCGCCGGGGGGTACGATTTTGTAGCGCGCCGTTTCCCCTCCGCAGCGCGTGATGTGCTCCAGCAGCTGGTAAGCGGATCGTTTCCGGCGGATGACCAGGTACCGCATGCTCCCTTGCCCCGTGCTCTTGCTTTTCAAGTTCAAGCGGCGGCACTCGTTGTGGATGATGATGCGCTCGTCCTTCCGGAAATGCGGGGAGAACACCAGATCGTCCTGCCTCTCAGACGCGGCGTAATTCTCCAGGATCTCGGTGACGCGCGCCCGGAAGTCGGCGGTGATGCCTCGCTGCGCGTCCAGGCCCAGCCCCTCGCGGTTAATGACCTGCTTCATGGTGACCGGCTCCTCGATCCCCGCCCCATCCTTGCCAATCCCCCCGCCGGTCCAGCCCATCTTCTCCAGGAGTTTCTTGCCCCTGTTGCCGTCAGCGATGGGCGTGGACATGGAGGCGGCGGAGGAGGAAGGGGCGGTGAAGCAGCTGGCTAGGTCGTCGAACAGCTCGTCCTTGCTGATCTCGGGCCCGTTACTGTCGTGATGCTGCTTGGTGAGGATGGTCCAGCATTGCTCGCGCAGCCGGTCCACCGCTTTCTGGGACGCCTCGATCTTGGAGGCCACCTTGCTGTGGGCGATCACGTCCGCCAGGGTCTGCCCCTCCAGCTTCAGCACGCACCTGAAAGTGATAGTGCAAATGTAATGTAAGTTACATTAGGCACACTTTTTGGTTTATTAGGCAACTACAGTGGAATCCAAACTCAAAAACGCGTACCACCAAAAAAATATAATTCACAATACTTTTTCGTCCCAATTCAATCCTTAAAGTCAAACTTTTTAATGTCAAAAGCAATGGATATATCTCAAAATAAAGCTTCAAACTTTCAATGTTGACTTACCAGATTTCCACTTTAATAATAATAATTAGCAGAGTATCACCTACCTGACAGCCCCTCCAGAGCCGAAGGCGGCAAAGTCGTACTCGAGCAGCATCTTGCTGAAGTCTGCGCTGCGCCGCAGGATACTGGCCCCATTCACACTGCTGTTGTGCTCCTGGGGCTCCACAAGGACAAAGTCACTCAGCTCCTGTGGAAAGACAAACATGACCTTCACTATGAAATCTGCACTGTGTACCAGGATACTGGCACTGTTCACACTGCTGTTGTGCTCCTGGGGCTCCACAAGGACAAAGTCACTCAGCTCCTGAGGAAAAAACAAACATGACCTTCACTATGAAGTCTGTGCTGTGCACCAGGATACTCTACACACTGCTGTTGTGCTCCTGGGGCTCCACAAGGACAAAGTCACTCAGCTCCTGAGGAAAAAACAAACATGACCTTCACTATGAAGTCTGTGCTGTGCACCAGGATACTCTACACACTGCTGTTGTGCTCCTGGGGCTCCACAAGGACAAAGTCGCTCAGCTCCCGAGGAAGAAACAAACATGACCTTCACTATGAAGTCTGCGTTGTGCACCAGGATACTCTTCACACTGCTGTTGTGCTCCTGGGGCTCCACAAGGACAAAGTCACTGAGCTCCTGAGGAAGAAACAAACATGACCTTCACTATGAAGTCTGCGTTGTGCACCAGGATACTCTTCACACTGCTGTTGTGCTCCTGGGGCTCCACAAGCACAAAGTCGCTCAGCTCCTGAGGAAGAAACACACCAAAAAATCAATATTTCCTAAATTATGATGCCTATGCTGTGCTTGAGGATGCTCAGCTCCTGAGAAAGAAAAAAACCGAGACGGCAGTTGCTGACCTTATTTATAAGGCCTGTATTTTTGCCCTTGTGCATGAAAGCGCCCACTGTATATTAATACTAATAATAGACATGCATTTTCTTTTTCCAACAACTTTTTACTCTATATCCTACCCAGTTACAATTTTTCACACTGAAAATAAAATGCCTACTGTACCTTTGCTAAAACGGTATTCAATCAAAATACTAATTCAACTGTAAGTGTAACACACACACCCTTTTTTTTTATAACTGATATTATGACATACTCCCTCCCCTTTATTTTAAAAACTGATATTACAACAAACATGCGCACTATACCTTTGGACAATAAAATCATTTAGCCACTGTTTTTCTTTACCAACTGACGCTACATAGCAAACAGCAGTTACACACAACTGCACTGTACCTTGGCCACATAGTTTCTCTTCTTGATGTCGACGAGGGCCTCCACGTTGGACTCTTTCTGGAAGCACTTGATGGACTCCCCCCCGCCTTCCCCGCTGATATCGGACACCACGTTGGACGTCGGTTTGACCACTGTCTGCCGGGGCGTCTCCGCCGCGAAATCGTAATCCGCTGCCTGGAACTCTTTGGCGGCGCCGTCGATCTCCACAATGCGGTTGTACGGCTTCTTCAGCTTCTGCAGGGCGACTTCAAACGCCTCCACTTTGGAGGCCCGCTTGTTGAGGCCGGTGGCCACGGAGACGTTGATCCCGTCGAACTGAACCAGGCAGAAGAAGGTGCCTGTGCCGCGCACGATGGGGCCGGACTCGATCTCCGACTGGATGCTGACGTGGGCGATGTTGGCCGCCGAGTGGATCGTGTCGATGGCGTTGGGCCGCTTGCTCTTCAGCTTCTTGATCTCCTCGGCCAGGCGCTTGAACTTGGTGAGGTGCATGTTGGTCGAGGCCAGGACGACGCACTTTGCGTTGGGGTTGGCCGCCACCCGTGTGGCTCGAGCGGCGGCGGCTGTGGCCGCCTCTACGCTGCTGAAATTATCGTTCGCGGACAGGGAGCTGCTCCCTCCTCTTTTAGCGCCTTCTCCGGACCTCAGCCCCCGGCCAAAGCCTGCCCGGATAGGTCCACCTCCCTCCCCGCTAGCGGTCGACCTTCCAGACATCCTGGGACCCGAGTTTCCCTGGAATCGAGGCCCGCTGTAAGGGTGCCGCGCCGACGGGGCTGAGAACGGTCTGCTGACGCTGGGAACGGATGGGGGGATCTCGCTCCCGTCCCCTCCTTCAAACTGGTCATCCGCGTTCTGCGGCTTCACAAACCCGCTGTAGCGAGAAGCGGAAGGTCTGGAGGCCGCCGCACTACTGGATCGTGAGAACTGCGAATCGTTGCCCCCGAACCTCTGCCCCTGCCCAAACCGAAACTGACCCCCTCCCCCCCCACGTGCCCCCCCAAACTGTTGCCCCCCAAAACCCTGGCTGAAGTTGCTTGGCCCGTTGAATCGAGGTCGGTTGAACCCACCCCCCCCTGGAGCCCCTTAAGTTCTGCTGCATGGATCCCGGGCCATTGTACCCCCCTCCCCCTCCAAACCCCTGCCTGTTGTGGTTAAACCCTGAATGTGGCTGCTGCTCCTGTGCATGGGAGCCGTCTGTGCTGTGGTAGGCCTGTGATGACTTGACAAAGTTCATGATGGTGCTGGCAGTGGTACGACCGAAGAGAGAGTATTTACGCTACAGGTTATAGGTAGAACCTGCAAAACAAAACATACAAAATAGAGTAAATTAAAAAGAACAAAACCTGTTGCAGCGTTAGTATCCATTATCAAAAATCTATGCTATTAATTTTTTCTCCGATTTAACCAGGGGTTCTCTCCCAGAGACAAAAAAATTAACTTGCTTAAATTAAAAAACAAAGCACAACCAAACCGCTTCACCAAACAAGTCTTACTTTCTCTTATGACATACGTTGGAATAATCCTTATCATACGACAATTTTCAGACAAATAAAATTATTACCAGCATCTATAAATATAACCAAAGAATGTTAATTAAACAATGATTAAAGCAGAAAACAACTCTGGTCACTGTGCACATGATACATTACAAAAAAATAAAGCGAAAAATTGACTTCTTAATATACAAATTACAATACTATGTTCAATCCAGCCCCATCTCAGCAAGGTTCCTCTGCTTCTGTGTTGAGTCGTCAACACTGACAGAGAAAAACCTTGCAAAGAAGGAGCTGGACCGCAAACTTGAAAAAATAATTTGATTTTTTCTTTTCAATGTTACCCCACCCCACCCTACAAAACAGTGATTTAAAAAAAAAAAGTACCCGAGAATTAAAAAAATCCCTTGTTGAAAACCAAACAAAACATCTATTTTGAATGTTTTCCCCTTTTCTAGAAAATGCACAAGCAATTTATCTGGCTTTTGTCTGTTTATTTTTTCAAAGTGTGCGTCTTCAAAGCAAGGTCTTCACAATCCAGAGCAGAGGATGAGGAGGAGATAAGGGCTGGAATGAACCAACGACGAACGGAGCGTCTGTGTGCCGAAGAAATGGGTCCCCTTCGAGTTCGAGTCGCCAAGACTTTTGCACAAAAATGTTTCTCCAGGACTTAGCACTAAAAGGTTTTTTTCTAGGCATTCAGTTTAGGCTTTCAAATTCACACATTTTAAAACCACTGCAGTGTCCTCAGCAGCAGCTTAATTTTGCTTAAAAATTAACAAAATTTAAACACTGCAGCTTCATAATTCATTCAGCAGTGCGCAGTCTACTTTTGTTTCATGTGCTTTTTCTTCTTTGACACGATTTACCCAGGACTCTTAGGACAAAAACGATTTCTCTGGAAAACCAAATTTTGACTTTTAAATTCAGTTAACAGAACTGAAACACTGCAGCTTCATAATTCAGCTTTATCTTCATACTTCAGCCTACTTTGTCTTCATGTGCTCTCTCTGCTTGGCCATCTCTGGACAACCAGTCAAGGCTTTCAAATTTAACATTTTATTTTTAACACTGCAGCTTCTTTCACATTTCAGCCTACTTTTGCTTCATGCATTTTCTTTACTTGGCCATCTCTGGACAACCAGTCAAGTTCTTTCAAATTTAACAACATTTTAACACTGCAGCTTCTTTCACGTTTCAGTCTACTTTTGCTTTCTCTGCTTGGCCATCTCTGGACAACCAGTTAAGGCTTTCAAATTTAACAAAATGTTAACACTGCAGAACTCTTCTTTCACGTTTCAGCCTACTTTTGCTTCATGCGCTCTCTCTGCTTGGCCATGATGCTGGGGTCGACATTTTCGCTGAACTGCTGAACCTCGGCCATGACCTCGGGAGGGTAGGTGCAGCCGTACACCTCTATGCTAATGAAACAGCGCGACAGGCAGATCAGGCGGTCCAGCGGCACCGCGCGGAAGTTGCTGGCCAAAAACTCCTTCCTCATCCTCCACTCTGAGTTGCTCTCATGCTCGTCCCGGAAATTTTCAACATTGAACTCTTCGGCCATGTTGGTGTAAAGTTTCTTGTTGTTGTTGGAAGCACTGAAAAGTACATAATCAGAACAGGAATCAGCAATGAAAACTCATGGTATACTAATTCTTTTTTAATTTTATTTGATTAAGCGGTGCCTTCAAAGTTAAAATAAAACTAGTAATGGCATCATACACGTGTGGAAATAAATAATTTGCAAATAAAATGATCAAAAGATCAATGCAGACTACAATTAGTACAAAACAAGGTCTTTTCAAATTGTTGAAACGGCATCAGCAAATTATTATTGCTTTTATGGACAACCTTATAACAGGGTTCTTACTCTTGAAGTGGAACAAAATTCAAGGAGTTTTGAAGGGTGTTTCATGGGGCATCGAAGTTGATAAAATAATATAAACAATACTTTCAATTTTCAAAATGTACATCCTCTAGCCGTCTAGGAAGAGGAAGCAACAAAGGTCAAATTACAGAATTGCGACTGCACATGCGCACGAGGAAAAGCAGACGACGGAAATGAGCCGAATGAAAGCATCGATTGCGATGGTTTCATAATTAAAAAAATCAATTTTAAGTTTGTGAATAAATTCAGCCTCCAAATGGTTTGTAGTAATTGTACCGACTCGGATTTTATTTAAGTAGGACTTACAAGCTCGGCCCATGATAGATTTTCAAGGGGTGATTAAAATTTCACTCATTTTAAAGGGTTTTCGAGCACCTTTTTGACTAAGTTCAAATTTAAAGGGGGTTCAAGGGTTATCAAGGGGCGTATGAACCCTGTTATAAGAAACACATTAAAGATTTTTAAACACTAATCAACGATATTATTATTAAATTTTTTAAATTAATGTTAATTAATATTTTAATTAATGTGTATTTTAAATTTGACTAAACAACGTCAGAAACAATCTTAGACAAATTATTATTTGTTTTGTTTTGTTCAAATTGTTGCTGTCTCATCTTCTGGGCCATACAGTAGTGTTGCTCCCATGCCGCTCATTCTGAATCCCAATTCGCAGCCACACCCCAGCTTGTTTAGGTTGCAGAATCCAGCAGACCAAATGGAGCGAATTTATTTTAGGCCGTCATGAGGCAACCAACCGAGGAGACACTGCACTGCTGCAGAGTCACTTCGGTGGAGTTCAGTGGAGCCTGTACAGGACACCACCTATTACTATTAGGCCCCCTACTAACAACAGTATTCTCTTAGCCAGCATGAGTGAGGTCCTCCTCCGAGGGCACCACCATGACCATTCACAGATAGCTCCACAGAACACACTGATCCCCATGACTTTGACCCGAACGCACCAAGGCATAGACTGGATTGGAAACCAAAACTGAGGTCACCATGAGAGCAGGGCATGCAAAGCCACATAATTTGAGTTTTTCTTTTTAATGATTGATGGAAATGAGGTGGATGACTATGTACAAAGTATGATGATGATGTTGTACTATAACTTAGGGTGGTTATAAAATTTTAAAAATTAAATCCTAATGAAATTTATGTCATTGGAAAGAGCCCGACAAGACCTTTAAAATGATACCCAAATTATCAACATCGATCGAAAATTGAGAAAGTTACGACGTTTTAAAATGATAGCTTTTTTTACATGAGCTATATAAGAAAAAGTTGATCAAGGTTACCGGCCCTTACCGTATCAAGGTTTGGATGAATAAAACAGCCATAACTTTCTTTCTTTTTTTACCAATAAACAAAACACTGGTACCAAAATAAAGCTTATTCAAAGGGGCAACATCAACCCCAAACATTAGACAGATTAGGCCTAAGCTTTTTGTGCGACTCACAAGATCGCAACATCAACGTGCGCATGACAGAAAACATGTCGGACAGGCTTCGACGTAACACCTCCCGACTTGTGGAGACCTTGAGCAGCATTGAGATTTATTCTAGATGCACCAAATTTGGTGTACTTGTAGAAAAATAATTAAATGTAACTAAGCATTTGTTTAAAAAAATTATGTAGTTACCGTTCAGAAATGATAAACGAATGAATTGGACCCAAATATTGGATCACTTGTCTCTCGCGATCGGCCGTCTTCGTGTAAAAAAAGATCGTTCCCGAATGACCGAGTAGGTGTCTGCTTCCCGAAAGAAAGAAACTCGGATGGTCAGCGCCAAGAATAACCACCAATAAAAACAAGCAAAGGAAGTGACCGTTTGGCACATAGCCAAAATCGCGGTTCGGATTTTCAACGAGAAAAATCGCTGCGGCTTGACCTAATTCCGTCGTTCCTACTATAACTTATACTTATAGAGTTCCGTATGAGTCTGAGATGCATGACAGGGCTGTATTCTACGCTTCCTTTCATATAAATGATATCCCGGCGATAGCCAGGTGCAAGAACTACAGACACATGCAGTGTTGGTCTTGAAATTAGAACAACACTCTCAGAATCGCATCCGTTAAGCGCAGATGAAGCTCGACTGTGAGTGTGAGGTTTCGCTTTCAGTTTCACTGTTTGTCTTACAAGGACACAAACCAATCTCTCCAAAACAGAGGTCTTGAAATAAAGAATGTATTAAAGGCGCGTTATTAAAACTTAATTTATTTTATTTTTAATGCATGTCACATTCAGTGATTGAACTGATTCATACTAGACTGAAATTTCTTAGTTTAGTTGGGGGCAAAAATCATATCTCCAGCAACATATCCACTGCACTGTAATTTAACAAAAATAGCTTAAAATGTCTGCAAGCAAAAATGTCAGTACTATTTGACAATCAAATACAATACAATGACACAAATTAACGGTTATAACCTACGATTTCTTTGTAACAGATGAAACTTTTCACCGGCACGTCGCCATTTGCAACCGGAAAATGCAAGTTTGTAGGAACGGAAATCGGACACACGCAACCATGCCTATTAGCACAGTACAGTGCAGTGAAGGAAAACAACTAGATCTAAAAGACCCAGGGCCCTAAATCAAAATTACCCATAAAAATCATTTGCCCGCGCGCGCGTATGTGTGTGTTCTTCTTCGCTGTGCGTGTTCACAATCAACTCTTTGATTATTTTGCCACAGAAACAGGGAGGCTCTACTACTTAGGTTGTAAGCAGCGCCCCCCCCCCCTCCCCAATTCACACCCAATCCCTCCCTCCACAACCCCTACCCTTCCCGTGCTCCGGACCCACCTTCCATCCCTTCTCCCCCCTCCCCCCTCCCCCCCCCCTCCCCCCATTACATTGAGGCCGACCATCCGGGCGGCTACATTTTTGCTTGCAGTCTTTCTGCCTGATGGAAGTCCCCTTTAGTACAACAATAGAACTATCAAAAAGATGATAGTGGTTGTTTAAAGAAAGAAGAAAAGAAGAAGAACCAAAGACCCTTTTAGAATATCTTTGGTACAAACATCAGGTCAGATCTTCAGGGCAGCCAGGCCTCGCGGCCTCTTGATGTGCCCTATCTCTTTTGATTGTTTGTTATTGTGGTTTTGTTCATTAATCAGATTGGCACCGCTGTGGCGCTTTTTGAACTATCATTGTCGTCTTAATCATAATTGTATTTAAAAACATTAATTTTTGGGTCACTATCTAGGAGGTTTTTGAAATGGTTAATGTTGGAAGCAAGTTTAGTTTGTGCAGGGAGATTGTTCCAGTGCTGGGTGACTCTATTAGAAAAGAAGTTTTTTCTCATATTAGTTCTACTGTATTGGGTTAGTATTTTTAGATCACTGTTACGGGTTCTCAAATCGTTAGACAATTGAAACAATTAAAATGCTTGTTAGTTTTGTCAGGGTTATTCATGATTTTATATACAGTTATCAAATCTCCCCTTACTCTTCTAAATTTGAAGGATGGTAAACTTAACTTATGAAGTCTGTCCCCGTATTCCAAATTTTGTATTGATTTTATTAATTTGGTTGCTCGCCTTTGTACCCTTTCAATTTGTGTAGATTGTCTTTTAAGAAAAGGGTTCCAAATTAGATTTCCATACTCAAGATGAGGTCTTACTAAACTTTTATATAGGTTCAAAAAAACTTCTGTATTTAATTCCATAAAACTTCTTCTAATTAAACCCAATATTCTATTGGCCTTGTTTACTGCTGTTGTAATGTGTTTATCAAATTTGAGTTTAAAATCAAATATGACTCCTAAGTCTTTTTCATCTGAACAGGTTTCCAAAACATGTTTAGCTGAACCGTGGGAAATTTCATAAGTTTCATTATGATTGTCATAGCCCACATGCATGACTGCACTTTCCTGCATTAAAATAGAGATTCCACTTCTTTGACCATTCTATAAGTTTATCTATGTCATTTTGTATTATGTCTGAATGTTTAGAACAGTTGTAAAGTTTGGTATCGTCTGCGAATATCTTACAGACACTTTGTATTTCCTCCGGGAGATCATTGATAAAAATTGTAAAAAGTATTGGCCCCAGGATACTACCCTGGGGAATGCCACTTAAAACGTCAATACTGATTAGATGATAGTTTTGCCCCAACCCGCACCTTTTGTGATCTGCCTTTTAGGAAATGTCTTACCCACCTTAGTATGTTCCCAGTTATGCCATATGCCTGTAGTTTTAGGAGAAGTCTTTCGTGCGGCACAGAATCAAAGGCCTTCCTAAAATCTAAGTATACAATATCGAAAGCCTCCTTGTCTTCCAATAGTTTAGTAAAATCGTCCATCACATCTAATAGCTGGGTCATACAAGAACGCCCTGCCCTGAATCCATGTTGGCAGTCTGTATACAGATCAAAATCAGTCATGTGTTTAACAATTGCGTCCCGAACAAACTGTTCTAAAATTTTACATGTTATACATGTGAGGCTCACAGGCCTGTAATTTCCCGGATCTGTTCTTGTTCCTTTTTTATAAATGGCTATAACCTCTGCCGTTTTCCAATCTACTGGGAGTTCCCCTTATTCTAAACTTTTATTGAACAAAATTGTTAAAGGAAGTGCTAGTTCTGTATGTAATTCTTTTAGTACTCTGGCTGGGACCTTATCTGGCCCCTGGGCTTTGTTCACATCTAAGTGCTTAAGTTTATTCTTTAAGCTTCTACTGTAATAACAATGTCTGTACAGTTAGCTGGTGATTCATCTTTAATTTGAGGCAAGGAATCTGTATTTTCTTTCGTGAAAACACTAGTAAAAGAAAGATCCTGGTCAGCTGGAAACCTCTGCTGTCTCCCTGTTTAAAGTAAGACGCTACAACTACATATTTCCGTACAGAAATGCAGTGAATAAGTAAAAGAAAGAAGGAAAAATAAGCACTAGCGTTTACTCACGGAAACGCGTCCGTATTTTTAAAATGTTTATATATACTTATTTATGGCATTTCCATACGGAAACTGATAAGCCTACTTCCAGTTGTACACGAGTATAAACTTTTTTCTTTTTTTTTGTCCAGGGGCCGTTTTGGTAAGAGAAGGGCCGTTTTCGTCTCGAATCCAGGGGCTTTTTTCGTAACTAGTAGGGCCGTTTTTGTCTCGAGTACCGGTATGAAGAGAATATTCTACCTCATGAAATAAGTAGGCATTTCCTATTCGAAGTGTTTGCTTGTCCGCCATTGTGAATTTTTACTAAACTAAGTGGCATGCCTTGGTACATCGATTTCTCGGCAAAGATGTAGATTTGCACCCTCCTTCTCTATTTCTTGGTTCTTTCCGTGGTTAGGGTTAGGGTTAGGATGGTTATAGTTCGCATGCGAAGGGTAGATAATTCATGGGAGCTACTTATTTCTCATGACCGTGACACCGGGGACGTTTTCGTAACTATAGTAGCCTAGGGCCGTTTTCGTCAGTCCCAAGTACCGGGGCCGTTTTCGTAGCTTATACTGTAGGGCCGTTTTCGTCAGGGGCTGTTTTTCCCAGGTCGAGAGGACGTAAAATTCCAAATTACAGTACAGGGGCTGTTTTCTCCGCTCACGGGAGTGTCTAGGGTGGGCTAGTTCCTAGCTTGTTGAGGGCGAACGTGAATATTAGTAGCTGCCGGTATGGCAGCTCCCTGTAGTTTTCACCTTCCCAACCCAGAACTAGTTTTTTGTAGTTTGTTTCCGATTTTGCTTCACTTTATTTATACCTACTGATTTAAGTAAATCTGATAGTTTTTATGTGTGTTCACTTTCTCTCTCTCCCCCCCCCCCCCCTCTCTCTCTCTCTCTCTCTCTCTCTCTCTCTCTCTCTCTCTCTCTCTCTCTCTCTCTCTCTCTCTCTCTCTCTCTCTCTCTCTCTCTCTTCTGATTCTTTTTCTATTGTCACCCCCTCAAGTGTGTACAATTACTTATATATAAAGAAGTTGGTCACGACACCACCAAGTACAGGAGAAGAAACTCTTATATATCATTATCTGTATTGTTATAAATGGTGTTGCACGGCCTCCGGGTATTGCCTGTCCTGGTGTTGCGCACGGCCTCCGGGTATTGCCTCCCGGATCGTTCCCACCATCTTTATTATCCACCAATGTCCCACATGTGTCTGTTCCAGACCGGGGGGGGGACGTTAAACGTATTTTCACAGAAGAAGAAGAAGGAAGAATAATAAGAATATAGTTGTACAACTAGTCCCATAATTGTGGGACCAGCGGTATAAATATGGATCCACTGAGATCTGGTACTAACTGCGTTATGGGACCAGTGTTATGTGGTAGCAAAATCATGCTTCCCGGAAAATAGCCACTGCCCAAACGAGATCCTGCACATGAACCGTCCAAATAGTCTTAAGCACGTAAAGATGAACGTGAGGGTGAGGGGGAGTAGGGGGGGGGGGGGAGAAGAGAAATAAATTAAATGAAAAAAAATCAATGGTGACAAACAATAACTTGTAAATGAAGTAGCTTAATTAAGAAAAACAAACAAGGAAACTAAAAGTTATTTGTTAAAAAACAAACAAACACACAGACAAAAACAACAACTTAGTAATTCCACAATTTATATTTCCCGGGTGGGAGGAAATGATAAAAGATGTCGGACAAGTTGATCAAAGGGTTATAGGTTATGAAACTACAAAGGAACTAAAAGCTCAACTTTCGCACAGGTAAACTGTCGCATTCATGACAAGGAATAAAACTCTTTCCATGCAAACAATCCTTCTACTTGTTCTTAGAGATATATACTGTAGCTCTATGCAATAATCAACCACAGCTTTTGTTTGAATCAGTCGTCTGCAACTTTGTTTTCTTGTTTCTGATCAAACTGATCTGATTTTTTTCTTTTCTGTAGCTTAAGTTGCGCTCGTTTTGAGTCGTGATGGAGTTTGGTTGTATCCTCATAAAGGTATTGAATTATAGCATTGCTCCAAGTTTATCATCAAAGGGATTATTATTATATAAATTATAATAATGGGAATTTATATACGATATAAATAGCGCTCTTTCTCACATGAGCTCAGTGCGCTTTACATTGATAACAAGAACATTAAAGGCAAACACTAAACAGGGATCAGTGTTGGGCCCGACTCTCTTCCTGGTCTACATCAACGACTTACCGGAACGCCTGTCCTTGAGCAACCTCCAGACTGTTTGCTGATAACACTCTCTGTCACAAAACAGTGGAATCAAATCAGGACCAGTCAACCCTTCAAATTCAACATGATCTCGACATTATGGCAGAATGGGGGGGGGGGAAATGGAGGATGAATTTTCACCCAGAGAAATGCCAATCCATGCATGTGGCATACAATGATACATACACAAAGTTTGGGGTGTTAACATGCAGCTTATAATATAAAGTGCCTTGTATTTGTAGTTATACTGTGATTCAATTCAATTGATATTGCTTGATTATACAGAATGCCTGTGTCTTGACGGCCAGTGTAGATGATGGTGCTGGTGGACCACGGCTAAGATTGAACGCTATCAGTATCACTGAGGGCACAAGGGGTTAACGTTCAAAGGGCAAAGGTCATGGATATCAGCGATGGAGGTGGAGGAGGTGGGGAAGAGCGAGGGGAGGAGCAGATTGATCCCAACCATGAAGAGCTGCTGGCGAAACTGGAGGAGGCTAACAGGTGTGTTGTGTGTGTGTCACTGTGTGTGTGTGTGTGTGTGTGTGTGTGTGTGTGTGTGTGTGTGTTGTGTGTGCATGTGTGTGTGTGTGAGATGTGTGTGAGAGTGAGAGAGAGAGAGAGAGAGAGAGAGAGAGAGAGTGAGAGAGAGAGAGAGAGAGAGAGAGAAAGAGTCAAACTAAAGTCAAATTCAAAGTAAGAAATATTTTTTTTTTTAGATCTCTGGCCCATAGCAATGGAGTTGACAAAAAGTATTAATTATGAACAGCAACATAAATACATCATTAATCTGAACAACAATAAAAACAGAATAAAGACACGAAGAAACATATGTAAACACAGCATAAATTATACAGACAGTGAGACACTCATCATACATGTAAGCATTCTTTTCGCAAGGCAAGAGCTTTGTGAATAAATAATGACAGCTTAATAAATAATAATTTAGGGTTTAGAGAGACTCGGAGAGAGAGAAAGCTCGGAAAGAGAGAGAGCTCGGAGAGAGAGAGAGAGAGAGAGAGAGAGAGAGAGAGAGAGAGAGAGAGAGAGAGAGAGAGAATGAGAGAATGTGTGTGTACATACAGTGTGTGCTTGTGAGTAAGGCTAGTGAGTCAGTTTGTGTTTGTGTGTTCCAATATATGAATGCTGCTGTTTGCTGCTGAATCATATATTGATTTATGATAGGGCATTCGTAATGACAATGGATGACCATTAAATATGTTTATCATGATTATAAATAAATATAACTATAACTTAGGATGGTGACAGCAGACCTGTGACAGTGTGAGTTTAATACTAATACTGCCTTCGTGATGATAATGATGATGACAAGGATGATGATGATGATATTGATAAGGATGATGATGATTATGCTGACAAGGATGATGATGATATTGATAAGGATGATGATGACAAGGATGATGATGATATTGATGATGATATTGATGATGATGATGACAAGGAAGATGATGATGATGATATTGATTAATGATAAGGATGATGATGATTATGCTGACAAGGATGATGATGATATTGATAAGGATGATGATGACAAGGATGATGATGACAAGGATGATGATGATTATATTAATAAGGATGATGTTGATGATGCCGACAAGGATGATGATGATATTGATAACGAATGATAGGATGATGCTGACAAGGATGATGATGATATTGATTTATATTAAGGATGATGCTGACAAGGATGATGATGATGATATTGATAAGGATGGTGTTGATGATGCTGACAAGGATGATGATGATGATATTGACAAAGATGATGATGACAAAGATGATGATGACAAAGATGATGATGATGATATTAATAATGATGATGATGATGATGCTGACAAGGATGCTGGAGATGGACGAGAAGTCGTGTCCTACCCTGGTGGTGTCTGCGGCGGTGTCCCCCCACACACCGGGTCACTCCAGGAAAGGGTCCAGCACCTCCCTCATCTCCACCGCTTCCAACAACAGCCAGTTCAGCAACCAGCTGTCCAACGAAGAGGAAGGTGAATTGTGGAGACAAAAAACAGGGCAAACGTTGTTAACCTTTTCACTGCCCCGTCACAGATATTTCCGTCAACTTCCGGTAACCTATTAACTGCCCCGTCACTGTCAACTTCCGTCATTAACTGCCCCGACGGATATTTCCGTCAACTTCCGGTAACCTATTAACAGCCCCGTCACGGATATATCCGTCATAGGGTTATTCTAAGAGTTTCCCGTTTTCTATCCGACGCTTTTCGCAGACATGTGAGAGTGTTCTCAAAGGATAGTAATAAATCGATGGCTTGGAGTCAAAACGGGCTATCTTTAGATAGTCCATGGACATATTATTGAACTTAGTATGAAAACTAATAACTTGTATAAAAAAAAGACTGCAGAAATATAAAAAGCAAAACCCCCTTTATATATTCCTGCAGTCATTGTTTGATACAAGTTATTCGTTTTTGTAATAGGTTAAAAAATACGTCAATGAACTATCTAAAGATAGTCCGTTTTGACTCCAAGCCATCGGACTATATTCAATCCCCGTTCAGAAAAGCATAGGTTATATGCACTTTTATTCAGTAAGTTTTGCGATAGACTCGGCAACCTAAAACGG
Source organism: Phymorhynchus buccinoides (assembly GCA_017654935.2). NCBI lineage: Eukaryota > Metazoa > Mollusca > Gastropoda > Neogastropoda > Raphitomidae > Phymorhynchus > Phymorhynchus buccinoides. The sequence goes on from CM065707.1 coordinate 23,822,192, forward strand.
CTTGGCAAATAGTTGCCCCGGAACCGGAACTGGGCTCGGCAGTGAAGGGGTTAATTTTGTAGCACCTTTCTTTCTTTCTTTCTTTGTTCATTCATGGGGATTTTCAGACAATTCTCTGAATTCAGAGAAAAGTGAATGCAGAAAATCAAATGGTTTTAAGCTTGAGAAAATGCTTGGTAAAGGTCAAGATGTGCCACCCCCCCTACCTATCTCGGTTAATTGTATTTTTCCGTTATTGCCTTTCTTACTATACATAAAGCTGTATTTTAGGAACATTTTTAGGTAATAACCTTTTTGGAATACTAACCCTAACCCTAACCCTAGCCCTAACCCTAACCCTACCCCCCACCGTATAAGACGGAAAAACGCAACGAACCACAACTGTGACAAATCGCGGTGTACTGCAGTACATAGTGGGGGGTAGGGTTAGGTTTAGGGCTAGGGTTAGGGTTAGTATTCCAAAAAGGTAATTAGCTAAAAATGTTCCTAAAATACAGCTTTATGTATGGTAAGAAAGGCAAAAACGGAAAAATACAATTAACCGAGAAATGCATGGGGGGTGGCACATCTTTACCTTTACCAAATGCTTTTTTTCAAAGTTTGAATACTTTTGCGTATTCATCTTCAAGAGCAATTGCTCCCTGATCTTAAAGGGCTTTTGATCCCTTGGTTACACCAAGAGACAACATCTCCTGAAATCCCATAATATATATTGTGTTCAAAGAAGATGCATGCATGGGTCGTATTACATTATCATGATTATGTATCGACAAAAATTCTACAGCATGTGACACTCAAATCTTGAATGTGATGCACTGGATTTCAGGCCAGTGCATCACAAAGCATTACAGTGGAACCTCCCTTATGAGACCTCCCATTATAAGACTCCCTCCCACATAAGACCTAATTCTCTGAGACATTGCCCTTTGTATTAAAATTACCTCCCTTATTATAAGACCTCTCCCTTATAAAAGTTTTAAGACCTCAATTTGGATTATTTTTGAAGGTCTTATAAGGGAGGTCCCACTGTATAACAAATTTCACCTAACGCGCAATTTTTTTGGATGAGAGACCTGCTAAAATATCCAGGTGACCATCTAAAAATTATAGAGGCATATTTCGTGCACTGATTCTGACACCCTGATTTCAAAGACCGAATGAACACCAGGGCTCCCTATCCCGCAAAACAAGGGGCCCCAGGGACTCCTTCACTTACAGTATAGAGGGTCCTAGAGGCGGGATAGAGGGTCCCAGTGGCGTTGCGAATGCTAAAAATAATTTTTCTAGTGCATCCCTGGGACCCCCTGCACATACTTTTAGAGGGTCCTTTTAGAATGTTAGTACTTCATAGACCCCCAAAGGGGGGTCCCTGGGAGCCCTGGAACACAGAATGTGTGAGGGAATTGTACATAGGTAACTTGGTTTGTTGTTTGTGTTGCTGTGCACAGCTATAACATCGAGCATTAATGAGCCGTTGTGGGAGGTGTGGGGACGCATAGTCAACGATTGGGACAGTGTCAAAAAGAAACAGGGCCAACTGAAGGTAGGCGGCGTGTGTGTGTGTGTGTGTGTGTGTTGGTCGCTGTTCTTTTGCTGTTTCACGACCAACCTCCTGGAACAAATTTCCTCTTTCCCTCCGTCAGCGACCGACCCTCACTGCTTTCAAATCAAACCTCAAAACCCACCCGTTTCCCCAGTCATTGAAGCTCACTCTCTCTTTCTCTTCTCTCTCTCTCTTGCCTTTAGGTCTGCTCCTGTTGTACTCCATTTATGTCAATTGTGTGTGTTCGTTTTTGTATAGTGTTTTTGTTTGATTGCGTCATAAATACTAACGTGTGTCTGCACTTCAATTTGATTTCTATCAAGATTTAGCGCCGTATTAATACTGTATGTTGTGGCTGTTGTTATGTGTGTATGTGTGTTTGTACAGGCAAACATTTTTCAGCCCAATACTAGAGTTATAGCTGAAATCTGCCAATTTAATACAGGCAACAGATTTTTCAGCCTTATACTAGTTATAGCTGAACTCTGCCAATTTAATACAGGCAAAATATTTTTCAGCCTTATACTAGTTATAGCTGAACTCTGCCAATTTAATACAGGCAACAGATTTTTCAGCCTTATACTAGTTATAGCTGAACTCTGCCAATTTAATACAGGCAACAGATTTTTCAGCCTTATACTAGTTATAGCTGAACTCTGCCAATTTAATACAGGCAACAGATTTTTCAGCCTTATAGCTGAAATCTGCCAATTTAATACAGGCAACAGATTTTTCAGCCTTATAGCTGAAATCTGCCAATTTAATACAGGCAACAGATTTTTCAGCCTTATAGCTGAACTCTGCCAATTTAATACAGGCAACAGATTTTTCAGCCTTATAGCCGAACTCTGCCAATTTAATACAGGCAACAGATTTTTCAGCCTTATAGCTGAACTCTGCCAATTTAATAGCCCCAGGGACCCTCTGTTTGAGATTGGTGTAAATCTGTTACAAAAAATGTTTGGGTCGGTTAGGTATTGTGTGGAAAAGAAATGGTCGAGAGCTCACATTGCAATTTTGTTCTCAATCCATCCATTCCCCAACAATTTCCGGTTTGGTTGAGTAGCCGAGATTGCTTTCACTTTCATTGGGCTCATTGTAGATAGTGGCTAACTGCTATCAAGGGCAGCAACCGCGTAATCTTTTAATTGCGAATACCTTGGAAACTGTCGCTGAACTGTAGACAGCAGAGGTAATAGATGAATTTGTTTTTGTTTTGGTAAATTCAATTTTTGCCCTAGGCTTCTATACCAGAGGTAGACTGTGTTGTGTGATAAATGTTATGGTTTGTTTTATAATCATGTTCATATGTTCTTCAACACAGGATTTGGCAAGGAAAAGCATGACCCCACTAGTTTTGATGTCTGGCATGGCAACCGTTGCTAAGTGCAAAATTTAGAGTAAGACATTTTTGTCTTAGTTTTGGTCAGTCTTCTTTTCTTTTCTTTTTTTTGCTGTCACATCTTCTGGGCCGTACAGTGGCGTTGCTCCCACACCGCTCATTCCGAGTCCCAACTCGCAGCCACATCTTCGCTTGTTCAGGTCGCAGAATCCGAGACCAGCAGTCCAAAGGGAGCAAATCTATGTTAGGCCGTCAGGAGGCAACCAACTGAGGAGACACTGCACTGCTGCTGAGTCACTTCGGTGGAGTTCAGTGGAGCCTGTTCAGGACAACACATACTAAGCCCCCTACTGACGACACTATTCTCTTAGTCGCGGAGCCAGCGTGAGTGAGGTCCTCCTCCGAAGGCGCCACCGCGACCATCCACCGACAGCTCCCCAGAACACACTGATCCCCATGACTTTGACCCAAACGCAGTCAGTCTTCTCACTCCTTTCAAAGTAGAGAGGAGTTTTGCTATCAGTAGCGTCTGTTTCTTTGTTGATTTTTTTATGTGTTTTCCCCCTATAGGATTTGGTAAGGAAAGGCATACCCCACGAGTTTCGAGGTCTAGCCTGGCAACTGTTGTTGGGGGTGAACGACTCGCCGGCTAAGCAGCTGTATCAGGAATACATGAAGAAGACGTCCCCCAGCGAAAAATTGATCCGACGGGACATCGCCCGAACCTTCCCCGACCACGACTTCTTTAAGGAGAAGGACGGGTTTGGGCAGGAGAGCCTGTTCAATGTCATGAAGGTAAGGTGTGTGCTTGTGTCTCAGAGAGAGACAGAGAGAGAGATAACGATCACAATAGTTTGTTTGGTAAGGCCAAGGCCTCATTTAAAGAGATGTTTTCACAATATATATAATACAAAAGAAATACCATTACATGTATATGAAAGATGCATATCACTCAATGCATATCAAGAGAGAGAGAGAGAGAGAGACTTTCACTGAATTATTAATTTGCAAAATAGGGGTAGACAGGTCTGTGTTTACCTTAATCAAGAAAATTGAAAAATAGTTTAACGCCTTATCTTTCATGACAACTTAGGTGCATGTGTGTGTGTTGTGCAGGCCTATTCCTTGCACGACAGAGAGGTGGGATACTGTCAAGGTAGTGGCTTCATTGTGGGCCTTCTGCTGATGCAGGTAAGACTTTTCCTTGTATGAAGTTGGTTGAATAATTATGCACATGCTAACCCACTTGCGCATGCAAGCAGACATGCACACACACACAAAGACTCATGCACATTCACACACACACAAATGCACGCATGTAGGCATGCAAGTGCGCACACACACTGAGACATGCACAACACATGCATATTCGCACGCAGATGCACACTCACACAGGCATGCACACAAACGTACACACACACAAATTAATGCACACATGCACGCACGCGCGCACACGCACACACACACACACACACACACACACACACACACACACACACACACACACACACACACACACACACACACACACACACACACACACACACACACACACATACACACACTCTCTCTCTCTCTCTCTCTCTCTCTCTCTCTCTCTCTCTCTCTCAAATGCACAGGTATTCACATTTGAATGAGACATATGCATATGCTTGCTGATATGTTGTGCATATACTTATGGGAGCATATGTGTGTGTGTGCATGCGCACGCGTGTGTCTGTGTCTATATTTGTGTATTTCTCTCTTCCCCTGCCATTCTTCCCCGTTTCCAGCTTCCCAATTGCCCCTACCCCCAGCCCCTCTACACCCCCACCCTACTCCCCTGCCCCCTTTGAGCTGATCATCTGGGCAGCTTTCCCTTCCCCCCAGTACCAATGATGATGGAGGATGTCCTGTGAAAGAAGATGTCTTGTCCTTCTGTGTTTGAGTCTGGACATGTATGTAAATTGTAACTGTGTGACTGTGTGTGTGTTCAGATGCCGGAGGAGGATGCATTTGCGTCTGTACATGTATGTAGCTGTGTGACTGTGTGCGTGTTCAGATGCCGGAGGAGGATGCGTTTGCGTCTGTACATGTATGTAGCTGTGTGTGTGTACTGTGTGACGTGCGTGTTCAGATGCCGGAGGAGGATGCGTTTGTATCTGTACATGTATGTAACTGTGTAGCCGGAGGAGGATGCGTTTGTATCTGTACTGTAACTGTGTGACTGTGCATGTTCAGATGCCGGAGGGGGACTTTGTGTACATGTATGTGTGTGACTGTGTGCGTGTTCAGATGCCGGAGGAGGATGCGTTTGTATCTGTACATGTATGTAGCTGTGTGACTATATGCGTGTTCAGATGCCGGAGGAGGATGCGTTTGTATCTGTACATGTATGTAACTGTGTGACTATATGCGTGTTCAGATGCCGGAGGAGGATGCGTTTGTATCTGTACATGTATGTAACTGTGTGACTGTGCATGTTCAGATGCCGGAGGGGGATGCGTTTGTGTCTGTACATGTATGTAACTGTGTGACTATATGCGTGTTCAGATGCCGGAGGAGGATGCGTTTGTATCTGTACATGTATGTAACTGTGTGACTATATGCGTGTTCAGATGCCGGAGGAGGATGCGTTTGTGTCTGTACATGTATGTAACTGTGTGACTGTGTGCGTGTTCAGATGCCGGAGGAGGATGCGTTTGTATCTGTATGTATGTAACTGTGTGATGTAGATGTAGGAGGATGTTCAGTGTGTGACTGTGTGACTGTGCGTGTTCAGATGCCGGAGGAGGATGCGTTTGTATCTGTACATATGTAACTGTGTGACTATATGCGTGTTCAGATGCTGGAGGAGGATGCGTTTGTATCTGTTCATGTATGTAGCTGTGTGACTGTGTGCGTGTTCAGATGCCGGAGGAGGATGCGTTTGTATCTGTACATGTATGTAGCGGGTCCACGACATTTGCTCCTTGATAATTGCTCCTTGACAATTGCCTCGCGACAGTTACTCCTTGAAATACTTGCTCATGAACTTTCACTACTACTGTTAAATGGAAGTATGTGGGGTGAGGGTGAGGGGTAGGGTGGGGTGGGTGTTGGGAAAGGAGCAATTATCACATAGATGAGGAGCAATTGTTCGAGGTGCAAAAATCTAAGGAGCAACTGTTCGAGGAGCAATTATCCAAGGAGCAAATGCTTTGGGAGGAATTACACCTAGGAGCAATTGTCAAGGGGCGATTGTTGGGGAGCAAATGTCGAGGAACAATTATCAAGGAGCAACTGTCGGTACCCCGTATGTAAGTGTGTGACTCTGTGCATGTTCAGATGCCGGAGGAGGATGCGTTTGCGGTGCTGGTCCACCTGATGCAGCACTACCGGCTGCGAGAACTCTTCAAGCCTAGCATGGCCGAGCTGGGGCTCTGCATGTACAAGCTGGAGTTCCTTATACAGGTGGGGCGCAGAAAGAATAGGCGGCAGTCATTTTGCAGGGGTGCATGTGGGTGTGCCTGACGCCTGAATTCAGGCAGTTTGATGCAGGTTCAGGCAGTGGTCTGCCTGAAGATAAGGCTCTTCTTGTGCTCTTTGTTCTCTTAAATTGACCAATTATAGCAAGGGTTATGATGGAAAGTTGAGGCAAACTCTTTGGTCACCGCATGCACCTATGCTTTTGGTATTGGTATTTGGTATATTCTAGTCACAGAGACTTATCTCTGTGAAATTTGGGCTGCTCTCCCCTGTGCAGTGCAGTGCCTACCCAATTTTTTATATTTTCTTGGGGGGGCGGCCACAGGGTGAGGAGGGCCTGTGAGCACACTTGGAAAACCTAGTTATCAATTTGCCCATACCAGGCAGCGGGATTTCTCCCTGCTCTTACCAACTTTCAACTGCCGTGGGATTTTTACGTGCGTAAAGCGCACGGGTCAGACTAGCTTTAGGTCCCCCATCCGAAGGACTCGACGTTCAGTTTGATAATGATGACGATTGTAGTTGGTGTTATTACTCAAGGTGACGATCGTTGCTTTTGTCACTTGTCAGGAGCTGCTTCCCACGCTACACGTGCACTTCCAGACGCAGAACTTCGACACGTCCATGTACGCATCCTCCTGGTTCTTGACCCTGTACACCACCTCCATGCCTCTGTCCCTGGCGCGCCGCGTCATGGACCTCTTTATTTCTGAGGTAACTTCGATAATGATGGTGATAATATTGTTGATGATGATAATAAAACCGTCCTCCTGGTTCCTGACCCTGTACACCACCTCCATGCCTCTGTCCCTGGCGCGCCGCGTCATGGACCTCTTTATTTCTGAGGTACCTTCGATAATGAATCAAATGATGATGATAATATTGTTGTTGATGATGATAATAAAAACCCTCCTCCTGGTTCCTGACCCTGTACACCACCTCCATGCCTCTGTCCCTGGCGCGCCGCGTCCTGGACCTCTTTATTTCTGAGGTACCTTCGATAATGATGGTGATAATATTGTTGATGATGATAATAAAACCGTCCTCCTGGTTCCTGACCCTGTACACCACCTCCATGCCTCTGTCCCTGGCGCGCCGCGTCATGGACCTCTTTATTTCTGAGGTAACTTCAGTAATGAATCAAATGATCATGGGTGCTACTCCGATGATCATAAGCGATTTGGGGCGTTTTGAACTTAAGTCTAGTTCTATCTTGGAAGTTTACAAAGGCAATGTAATAATTTTACAAGGCTTATCAGACTCAAACTGTCTCTGTCTCTCATTTTAACTGTCTGTCTCATTGTATCTCTCTCTTAAGTTGCCCCCCTGAATCGTCTGCCGGGGCCATGGGTCCCTGGACCCCTGCCTTTCATTTTTTTTTCATTTTTGGGAGTAGCACCCATGAATGATGATGATAATATTGTTGATGATGATGATATTAATGCCGTCCTCCTGGTTCCTGACTTTATTATGCACCGCCTCCATGCCTCTGTCACTGACGCGACAATACAGGCCTTTTTATTTATTAATTATTTTTTTTTAATGCAGTTTATGTAAAGGAGTTTCGCTCACAACAAAGGAAATAGCTTAAATTTTGTTGTTACTGCACTACAAAAAAGAAAAAGCTTCAAGCACAATGGGTTTGGCCCCCACCCACCCCATCCAAAATGGCTTCTCTCTCCGGCATCTCTGCCAAGGAGGAATCGCCGTTTTGACGGTTCGATTTATAGGAAACCAGAGCAAAGCGAGTGTTCCGATCCTTGAAAAGTCTGTCTTTCTGGTGATCTCGACGTGTTCCTTGCAAAACTTCATCCGTCAGGTTCCACCTTTAACAATTTTGGCCATGGCCAGGGAACACAGACAAAGAAGAAGATAAATTTGGTCCTTGATTTGATCTCCCTTTGATCAGTCGGTGTGATGACTTTTCTCTTGATGTTGATGTGATTTCAGGGTATGGACGTGGTGTTTCGCATCGCCGTGGCCATCCTGCAGACCTGCCTGGAGGACCTCCTAGCCCTGGACATGGAGGGATTGCTGCAGGTACGTTCACTGTTAGCCAATAGTACGGTGAGAGCCCTGGACTGAGCCAGGAATCGTTGTCGTCTGCTAGACGGAATGCGCATGCGCGAAGAAGATAGCCTCTCTTTCACTTCCGAGTTGAAGGCAACATGGCGTCGAAGAGAGCACCTGCCGACACAGTCAGATTCTGATTCGGATCATGGATCAGACAAGTGTGAAAAGAAGAAGAAAACGGCTGTGAAGCGCGTATGTGTTTTCAAGAAAGAGTTCACGGAAAAGTGGCCTTGTCTAAAACAAGGTAAAAAAGGAGTTTCGTTTGCATTCTGCCATACGTGTGTATGCGATTTCTCTGTGAAATCTGGCGGGAGAAATGACTAGGCATCACATTAAGTCGGATAGACATGCTGTTTCTATCTTGACCTGTCCTGTCCCTGATTTCACGGATTTGTCCCTGATTTCTGTCTTTATTGTCCCTGAAAGCAAATTTTGGGGTAGGCATGTCTGATGGAGGGACTGCTGCAGGTACGTTCACTGTTCTCCGTAAAAATTGACATACAAAGCCAATAGTACAGTGAGATCTGTACTCTAAATTATTTTCTGGCAAATGTTAAGAAAAGCCCCCTACTCTGCCCTTTTCCATTATATTATGAGCTACTCTGAAATTGGAATGTGTCAGCTGAATGCAGCAGGGAGGCCAGTGAAAACTGAAAAACGCACACGTATGTATCTCACCGTTATGGCCATACAGGAAATGCAGAAGAAAAAAAAGAAGTTCCCATTTTAACTCATTCTACCCCGTTTACGAGTTATCTCGTAAAAATCTCGTAAACTCGAGCCAACCGTATCTGTCCGTTTACGAGATTGTCATGATAAATAAGTACCTGTCATTAAATATCTACCTCTCGCATGCGAACTGTACCCATCTAACCCTAACCCTATCCCTAACCCTAACCCTAACCCTATCCCTAACCCTAACCCTAACCCTAACCCTATCCCTAACCCTAACCCTATCCCTAACCACGGAAAGAACCAAGAAATAGAGCAGGAGGGTGTAAATCTACATATTTGCCGAGAAATCGATGTACAAAGCCATGCACTTAGTTTCGTAAAATTCACAATGGCGGACAAACAAACGATTCTGATTGGCTACGCTAGGACTACTTCCGGCTAGGACTACTTCCGGCTAGGACTACTTATCTCATACTCATAGAGGTAAAAATACACCACCACAAGATAACTCGTGATGAGACCCCATTCTCGAATGGGAGCGTTTCGTTTGGTTTCCATTTGTAGTTGGATCGACTTGGTAGCTTTAGCCTGTCTGTTAATCCTTCGAGAGCTGTCTGGTTGAATTTTGAGAAGTTTGGAGCGGTTTATCGATTTTTTCCCGCGATTTTTTCCTAATGAACCGAAGACCACAAGGAGTGAGTGCAGGAACAGCTAGCCAAAGGGTGCTAGAATGGGTAATGAACTACGATAGCGATGAAAATGAGGATACTATCGAGTTTGAAGCTGATCTTGAAGATGCAGAAAGCTCTGAAAGTGAAAACGAAGCAGTTCCATCAAGTTCAAGCTTTTTATTTGAGTATACCTGCTTTTTGGAGCAGAGTTCTCTGTACAGCTGGGCTGGGAGAACTGAGTCAAGCTGCATGGCTGGGGTAGAAAGAGTTAATAGTGAACATTAATTTTGTCTTCTGTTTGTGTGACAGTACCTGCAAAAGGACTTGGGGCGACGGTTTGAAACCGACACGGATCAAGAGTTACTGGTGCAGGTGGCTTTTCAAGTCCGCTACAACTGCAAGAAGCTGAAAAAGTGAGTACACCCATAACCCTTTCACCGCCAAAGTCGCATTTTAGCACCACAGCGATTCAACACCTATGTCACTAAAAGGCATCAAATTGGGGTCTATTATCCAAAGACCCTGTTGTCTTAGTTTCGGGAAGTAAGGATAGACCTTATTTTATATCTGTCACAGAAGAATCCCCAATACTGCAGATGGATTTTGTTCTCTACCCAGGTAAATTTAATGGAAGTGTTTGGCTGAAATATGGCTGGCGGTGAAAGGGTTAATTTAAAATATTGTATGAAAAATAAAGCTGTAGAGTGGCACAGAGCGAGCGTTATCGCGTTCGCCTCGTGTCGAGTAAACCCGAGTTCGAACCTGGGCACAGGGGATTTTTCCTCTCACTTTACACTAGGCCTTATGGTCTGAACGTGGAGTCTTTCGGACGAGATGATAAACCGAGGTCCTGTGTGCCCATGCACTTAGCACATGTGAAACCCAGAGGCAACGGAAAAGTTGTCATTTGGTCAAAATTTAACCCCCCCCTTCCTCATCAGTCACACAATAATCGCATGCACAAAAAAAAAAATCAGATGGCGCGCCTCTGGCTGCGACGCGCCCTCCAGGTGGGAGCAACCCGAATTTCACAGACGCCTCTATGACTATAAAGTACCTAATACTTGATACCTTATACCTAAATAAGGCAGTCATGCCTGCAGTCATGCCTGCAGTCACGACAGGCTCGTAAATGTTCAGAAAAATAAGAAAATCGGTTGAAATGTTCTGAAAATATTATTTTGTGCCGCCTGTTTCGGTAATTGGGAAACTGACGATTACGAAAATTTTCCCGAATCAGAAATTGACGAAGTTGTGAATAGCAGGTATTTTGAGTGGCTGATGTCTCTTCCTGTCTGTAGTATGCTCTTAACCCTTTCACAGCCAGCCACATTTCAGCTAAAAAATTCCATTACATTTACCTGGGTAGAGAACAAAATCCATCTGCATTATTGGGGATTCTTCTGTGACTAAAATCCGACTAAAATAAAAGGTCTATCCTTACTTCCCCAAACTAAGACAATAGGGTCTTTGGATAATAGACCCCAATTTCGTGCCTTTTAGCGACATAGGTGTTAAATCACTGTGGTGCTAAAATGCGACTTTGGCGGTGAAAGGGTTAAAGATGGAGGCAAACAGTGAACCGAAAGGCAATTTGTGACTGCCCCAAAGAAGAAAGTAACTGTCAAACGATCCCAGATTTGCCAAAAGGCTTGTAACTAATTCAAGTCGTTTCGGCCATATATGTCCGGAATTAATAGATAGTTGTTAATTTGATGCATTTGCTTCAAGGGAAGTATCTGTGTGCACACCATAACTTGGTCACTTCTAAACTCGCTTCGCTCCCTTAGACCACAAGTTTGCCTCTGACTTTGCCTTTGTAGTGCTTTGTTGTGGGGAAAACCAATCAGTGTAGAGTTTTTCTATATAAAGTCTATATATAAAAACTTCTGATCTACCACTTCCCTATGTCTAAACCTGGAGTAAAAACACGTAATCTTTCATTTCTCCTTTTGTTTATGTATGTTTTGTTTGTATGTATGGCTGGAGTTTTTTTAATAATTCAAAATCGGTGCGGTGCGAATGAGTTAATCATCGGAATACGCCTTGGCAGGAGGCTGTGTCAGACCAGTTGACATAAGCTCTCTTTCTCTGTATGTGCGTGTATCTGTGTGTGTGTGTGTGTGTGTGTGTTTATATGCGTATGTACGTGTGTATGTATGTGTGAGAGAGAGAGAGTGATAGAGAGAGAGCGAGCGTGTGAGAGAGAGAGAGAGAGAGATTTAAAATTTTTTAATAATTTTTCTATTCTTTATTGAATTTAATTGTTTTTGGTTTTAATTTTTTTTTCAATGTCAGTACAGCTTATATAGTTAATCTGACAATAAATTGGTTCCAGTCCAGTCCAGTATATGTGTCTATGTATGTGTGTGTGTTAGTATCTACCATAATTGTGATGGTTTATAAAATATATAGCCATGGAAATTGAACCTCATTTGGGAGCAAACATGCACATGTGCACAAACACATAAATACATGGACGTACATGCATGCATCCATCCATCTGGACACTCAAAGGAGGGTTGGGAACAAGAGATTAACCCTTTCACCGCCAAAGTCGCATTTTAGCACCACATTGATTTAACACCTATGTCACTAAAAGGCATCAAATTGGGGTCTATTAACCAAAGACCCTATTGTCTTAGTTTTGGGAAGTAAGGATAGACCTTATTCTATATATGTCACAGAAGTATCCCCAATACTGCAGATGGACTTTGTTCTCTACCAAGGTAAATTTAATGGAAAGTTTTGGCTGAAATATGTCTGGCGGTGAAAGGGTTAAAGCGAAGGGGCTACATAAGCAAGACAGTAAAACGGAAGAGAAAGGAAGGTAATCCCTTTAGAGATAGGATTATGGTGGGGAAGCCTTGAAAGGCATTGATACTTTTGTTGTTATTTGTTAAGAAAGGGAGTTTATTGCAGTTGAGACAACAGACTGTGAGGTTTTTTTATGTATGTGCGTGACCAAGTCAAAATTTGGTTTTAGGATGGACATTGAATAAGCAAAGCATTGCTTTTGTGTGTGTGTGGATAAAGCCGATCTGAAAATGTAAATGTAACAAGAAATTTGATAGAATATGACGAAATGACGAAATGAACTGGAAACGGAAAATAAAAATCAGTAACTGATACTCAGAATACACCCCCATCTCTCTCTCTTATTTCTCTTTCTCTCTCTCTCTCTCTCTCTCTCTCTCTCTCTCTCTCTCTCTCTCTCTCTCTCTCTCTCTCTCTCTCTCTCTCTCTCTCTCTCTCTCTCTCTCTCTCTCTCTCTCTCTCTCTCTCTGTGCATGCCCATATCTATTATCTATTGCCTGATTGTTTTGTCATAGTCTTGTTTACGTCCCAAGGACAGATTGTAAGAATAGGCTTGGCCTAAAATCTCAATCCTTGCATAATAAAGTTTTTCAAGTTAGCTTGGCCTAAAATCTCAATCCTTGCATAATAAAGTTTTTCAAGTTCAAGTTCTCTCTCTCTCTCTCTCTCTCTCTCTCTCTCTCTCTCTCTCTCTCTCTCTCTCTCTCTCTCTGTGCATGCATTAGTTAACTTTGTTATTGAATGTTCTATTTGCCCCAGGGCTGGGTGGAAAAAGGCATTGTATTGCTTATCTCATGTTTCCCTGGTATGTAAAACCAAAATGAACAGAACAGACAAACTGGGAGTGCATTTGGAAGGCTTGCCATCTCTTACTCTACTTTTAGTAGGCTTAGAGAGAGTCAGCAGAGAGAAAGAGCCTCATTGTGTGTGAACATCCAATATCCCTAATTCTACTCTCTCTACTCTTTTGTACACTCTATACTTTATTACCGTACCCTCCACCCTTTACTGTGACCACCCATAGGAATACTGGTAAGCCTCTTCTTCTTCTTCTGCGTTCCCAGGCCATATGGCCATAATGGCTAAGGTACATATATGTGTCCGGTTTTCAGTTTTCACTGGTCTCCCCGCTGCGTACAGCCGACACATTCTGATTTCGGAGGAGCTCAAGAGAAAATTATTTGGAAGATTTGTTTTTTAAAGGCAGGAGAATGAACCAATAAGTCAGAAAAGTAGATGACAGAAAAGCGAAGGAAAAAGGCAGAGTCAAAGAGAGTGGCAGATTAGAGGAAGTTACAAGCACAGAACTTCCAGAAGGTGGGGGAACTATTTTTGTGAAAGACCCCCACCCCCACCCCCACCCCCAAGTATCCCCACCAGGAGGGTAAGCCTCTACAGTCATTTCACCCACAGAAGAACCAAAGGGCTTGGAAGAGAGAGATGAAATACAATAGCCACTTTCTGTTCACCTTGCCTACCCCTCTTTGAGGCAAAGGGCTTTAGAGATTGAGAAAGAGAGAAAGGGGGCGGAAGAGGGAAGAAAAAAAAAAGAGAGAGAGAGAGAGTTGGTGAGAGGGGGGAGGTGGGGGGCATGGAGAAAGAGATGGGGGGGGGGGGGAGAGAAAAGTGAGAGAGAAAGATTTGGTGGGAGGGGAGGGAGAGGGAGAGGGAGGGGGGGGGGGGGCAAGAAGAAAGATAGAAAGAAAAAGAAGAGGAGGCATGGAGAGGGAGGGGAAAGAGAGATAAAGGGAAATGAAGAGGGAGGGGAAAAAAGAGAGACAAGTCCAGTATGTGTGTGGTGCCTCTGTGTATGTGTGTGTGTGTGTATGTGTGTGTGTGTGTGTGTGTGTGTGTGTGTGTGTGTGTGTGTGTGTGTAAAATGAGGAGAGAGAGGGAGAGAGAGAGTGACAGAGATTTTCATTGAGACTCCACTCCCTTTCTTTTCTCTCTCTTGCCTTTAGGTCTGTTTCTGCTGTATACCATTTATGTCATGCGTGTGTGTTCGCTTTGTATTGCATTTTTGTTTGAATGCGTTTTGAATACTAACGTGTGTGTGCGCTTTGATTTGATTTCTATCAAGATTCAGCGCTGTATAAATACTGTATGTTGTTGTGTTGAGATTGGAAGCAGACAGCGTGTAGAGTGGCACAGTGGTAGCGCGTTCACCTCGTGTCAAGTGAATGTGGAGTCTTTCGGATGAGACAATAAACCGAGGTCCCGTGTACCCATGCACTTAGCACACGTTAACCCCAGTGGCAATGAAAAAGTTGTCATTTGGTCAGAATTTACCACCACCCCCTTTCCTTCACATGCAAAAAACAACAACCAAAAAAACATTGGGTGGTGCGCCTCTGGCTGTGACGCGCTCTTCAAGTGGGAGCAACCCGAATTTCACAGAGACGCCTCTGTGACTGTAAAGTACCTAGTGCCTAATGAGGGGGTAGTGAAACTACATCCTTTGCCAACTTTTTACAATGTCTGAATGGGGGTGAACCAGGATGAAACTGGGTCAGTCTTGTCTTGGCCACTTGGCTTCAAAGGTCAACAGAAGGGTGACCGCTCCTGCTTTGGTGTCCAGCTGTTAGGCTATCTGGTATTTGTTTGCTTCAAGTATGGGGGTGGGGGAGGAGGGGGGGGGCTGATGTTTGTGAATTCATCTGACCTTTTTTTTGTGAATGGGCTAAGATTTGAGACCACTGATACAAGACATGTCTCCGTGCTGGATATGAGTGGGAGAAGATTTGGGATATGAATTCATCTAATTCATCATTGGTGTTTACATCCATAATTGGACCCTGCCAATGTACTGCATCAAGATCAAGAAGATTTGAGACCACTGATCATACAAAACATGTCTCTGTGTTAGAACAAAAAAAATTCTGTGAATGGGCTAAGATTTGAGACCACTGATCATGCAAAACTTGTCTCTGTGGCTTAATGCTGGATATGAGCGGGAGAAGGTCTGGGGATGTGAATTCATCCGACCTTTCTTTTCTGCTGATTTAGGGCTTAAAAATATTAATCTGGGGTCACAGGTACAGAGCTTGTCTCTGGGGTTTAGGTGTGGAGAAGATTTGGGGATGTGAATTCATCCAACCTTTGTTTTTGTTTTTGTGAATGGGCTAAGATTTGGGACCACTGATACAAAACATGCCTCTGTGGCTAAGTGCTGGATACGAGCGGGAGAAGATTTGGGGACATTCTGCTGATTTAGGGCTTAAATAAAGCTGGAGTCACAGTCAGAGCTTTTTTCTGAGGTTTTGATGTGGATATGTGTGAAGAAGATTAGGGGATTTGAATTCATCCGACCTTTATTCTTTTTGTGAATGGACCTACAAGATTTGGGACCACTGATACAAAACAGGCCTCTGTGGCTAAGTGAGCGGGAGAAGGTTTGGGGATGTGCATTCATTCGACCTTTCTTTTCTGCTGATTTAGGGCTTATATAAAGCTGGGATGGCAGACACAGAGCTTGTCTCTGAGGTTTGGCTGTGTGTGTGCGTGGAGAAGATTTAGGGATGTGCATTCATCCGACCTTTCTTTTCTGCTGATTTAGGGCTTATATAAAGCTGGGGTCACAGCTGGGATGGCAGACACAGAGCTTGTCTCTGAGGCCTCTCTGTGGATACGCGTGGAGAAAATTTGGGGATTTGAATTCAATCGACCTTTCGTCTTTTTTCTTTTTTTGTGTGTGAATGGGCTAAGATTTGAGACCACTGATCATACAAAACATGTCTCTGTGGCTTAATGTTGGATAGGACCTTTCTTTTTGTTTTGTGAATGGACCTACAAGATTTGGGACCATGATACAAAACATGCCTCTGTGGCTAAGTGCTGGATATGAGACCTTTCTTTTCTGCTGATTTAGGGCTTAAATAAAGCTGGGGTCACAGCTACAGAGCTTGTCTCTGAGGTTTAGCTGTGTGTGTGCGTGGAGAAGATTTAGGGATGTGAATTCATCCCACCTTTCTTTTTACTAAAAGTTCCCCCACTTTCTGGAAGTTCTGTGCTTGTAGCTTCCTGTGATCTATCACTCTCTTTGACTTTGCCTTTTCCCTTTGCTTACTGCCATCTGCTATCTTCCTCCTGCCTTTCTAGTCCATTCTCTTGCCTTTTTTGCAAGAAACACAAAGATTTTCTCCATCCGAAGACGGACATGCTGGGCCTAGTTAGGCGCATAACAGCAGCATGATGCATCTGCGCTCATATGACAGGAAACTGTGCGATGGAAGAATAAAAAGAAGAAGAACAATTCAGAGTTCTTTACTGAACAGACCTTTCTTCTTGTATTTTCAAGCGATTCTGTGCAGCAGTTCATAAGATAACCTTGGGACAGACACACAAGCAAACAAAACAATAAAACAAACATGATCTATGAAATCGTCTGACCACGTTTTTCTGTTGGATGGAATCGTAGATACAAAACGTGTCTCGGTGGTTTTAACGCTGAATATGCGTGGTATGCGTGACTGGTCTCAAGCTGCGTGCAGCCTTTTTGAAAGCCGATTTTACGCCTTTTCACTTGAAAGGAACTGTATAGCGAGGCGAACAATAAAGAGCTCTTTACAGAATAGACATCTCTTCTTTGCCATTCCTTATGATATTGGGACAGGAAACATTACAATTCAGGTGACAGTAACATCTGGTTGCCATTCCGACGATTCCACCGCTTAGTTTTGTTTGTATTTTTAAACGAGCCCCTTAGATGATAAGGAATTTTTTTTAAAGTCTTGATTTTTGTTTTTATCAACATTATACACATGTACTTGTTCATGAAGATTTAATTTGAACTCTGTTGGAATTATTACAAAAGGTGTGTACTTCAGACACTTATCAAGTAACTATGTCAAGCTGTAATAACACCACCATCACCACTACCAACACCACCAACAACAACCTGAAACTTTTTGTTCCATGCATAGAACACAACAGCTAAATCTGTCTTTACAAAAACCATTGCTTCATAGAAAAAGTGTGTGTTTGATTTTTTTGTTTGACATTTTAAGGTTTGGTCCAAAGCAGAACCCTTTTTTTTTTAGTCGCAGTTTTCTTTTCTTTTCTTCTTTCAAATTAATCATTGAACATGCATGTGCAGCCAAGACCTGTGGACTTCAAGGAAGTTTGCAATGTTCCGTTCGTGATCACATCATGCAGTCTCAGACACGCACACACATTCAATCATGCATGCATGCATGTACGTCTCATGCATGCTAGCATGCATGCACACACACACTCACACACACACTCTAGGCATGCATGCATGCACATATGCACACACACACACACACACACACACACACACACTAATGGTCTAATATCACGTGTAGTGGATAGACGTTAAATGAAAGACACACATACACACACGTGCGCGGACGCACTCGCGCACAGACCACAGATGCATGCACGAGTGACAACCCCATGTTTGCATTAATGGCATGCTACCAATCCCGCTCTGATCTAACTAAACTTGAAGAGTTGTACAGTAGACCCCCCCCCCCCCCCCCCCCCCCCCCCCCATCCCACACATGCCCCATCTTCCTTCTCCCTTTCTGTCTACCCCACTCTCCACTGTGTGTGTGTGTGTGTGTGTGTGCGCGCGTTTTCATGCGTGCGTTCCTGCATGTCTGTCTGTCTCTCTCTCATGTGTCTGTGTATGTGGAGAACTACACAGTAGCAGTTACCCACCCCTGCTTCCTCTTTGCCCTCTTCCCCTCCCCTTCCCCCACTTCACTTCCCAGTCCACCCCTCCCACTCAACACTGTGGGTGTGTGTGTCCTACTGGTAAGCCATGCAGTCATGACAGTTGTCACAGGTGTGTCTGGTTGGTTCAGGTTGCGTAGCGTCGCGCCCCCATCCTTGTCTCTATGTCAGGTGTCACCAATTTTGTCTCTAGTATATGTCGTCATCTCTACTTGTCCCCATCTCTATATCATGTCCCTGTCTCTATGTCAGGTGTCACCAATGTTTGTATATGTCCCCATCTCTATGTGTCCCCATCTCTATGTGTCCCCACCTCTGTGTCCCTATTTCTATATGTCCCTGTCTAATGCATGTGTCCCCATCTTATATCTCTGTCTATATGTGACTTGACAAAACCCCAACCCTTAATAGTCCAAACTCTAAACCTATCCCAAACCCTAACCTTAACCTTAATTCTAGCGATATCCCAGACCTGAGGGGACTCATAGAGATAGAGACACGTAGAGATTGGGGCACATACACACAGGGACACAGAGAGATTGGATCATATAGAGACAGGGGCACAATGAGGATGACACATAAACATGGGAACACATAGAGATGGGAGCACATAGAGACAGGGGCACAATGAGGATGACACATAAACATGGGAACACATAGAGATGGGAGCACATAGAGACAGGGGCACAATGAGGATGACACATAAACATGGGAACACATAGAGATGGGAGCACATAGAGACAGGGGCACAATGAGGATGACACATAGAGATGGGAGCACATAGAGATGGGATCACATAGAGACAGGGGCACAATGAGGATGACACATAAACACGGGAACACATAGAGATGGGAGCATACAGAGATTGGATCATATAGAGACAGGGGCACAATGAGGATGACACATAAACACTGGAACACATAGAGATTGGATCATATAGAGACAGGGGCACAATGAGGATGACACATAAACACTGGAACACATAGAGATTGGATCATATA
>CM065707.1:23846460-23858960 GCA_017654935.2 Phymorhynchus buccinoides
CAAAATTGAAGGGACTGACATTTTATTTTGAGCCAATATTTTGAGTTTAAAAAGACTTTTCAACATAGAGATTATGGTAAAGGTAATAATTAAACACATGCATTCAATAATAGTAGAAGATAAAGGCAAGATGGAAAAAACGCAATGAACCAGGACTGTGACAAACACTGCGGCTGTTGTGTGTACTGGGGGGGGGGGGCCTATTAGATAATAGCCTTTATCATGACTGCGATTAATTATTCAACAAAGATAATTAGCTGAAAAGGTTCATAAAATACAGCTTCATGTTTGGTAAGAAAGGCAAGTGTGAAAATGCGGGGAGAGCCGAGAAAAGGTAAGGGGGGGGGGGGGGGGGGGGCCCATCTTGACCTTTACCGAGATTATTATACTGGGACCCAAAAATTATTGTGAGTTAGTCAGTGTTTTTGAGTTATGAGTTCTCCACTGTATAATGAACAGTAGTCAGTGTTTTTGAGTTATGAGTTCTCCACTGTATAATGAACAGTACTCTGGATGATTTGCCTGACTGACAGTCGTAAATCATACACAGAATTGATCCAGAGAGATAGCTAAGAGGACCAGGAGTGATTAGGGTGGGGGAAGGGGTGGGAGCCTGTAAGATTTACAACAATGCCTGCTGGAGAGATCCAGATAATAGGGCTGGGAATTGTCTTTGATCTTTGATTCAAGTAATAGCAGGAACACACACGATACAGTTAATTGCAGGTAGTCACACACAGGTTGACTGACGATTGATACCTGAGGGTTTTGAGCTTTTCCAATCCTCGGCTCACCGAGTATTTTTGAGAGCAGGATCTATCACTGTGTACAGGTAAACTCATGAAACAGAATGTGCTGGAATGGTTGTTTGAAAGGCTGTATCAAACAGGCATTTTTAAGAAATAAAGTTTGCCTTCACTTTTCTTAAATGATATATATCCCTCTTCTTTTCCTGACCTAAAAAAGAAAGAAAGATAAGAAGAGAAATGAACACACACGCATGCACGCACACACACCACACACACACATGCACGTACGCACACGCGCACGCGCACACGCACACACACACACCACACACACACCACACACACACACACACACACACCACACACACACACACACACACACACACACACACACACACACACACACACACACACACACACACACACACACACACACACACACACACACACACACACACACACACACACACACACACACACACACACACACACACACACACACACACACACACACACACACACACATCACACACACACACACACACACACACACACACACACACACACACACACACACACACACACACACACACACACACACACACACACACACACACACAGAAAGATCAATACTTAACAAACAAACTGGAAACCAATACCGCTCACTAGCTTGCAGCAAGCAGCCAATTATGAATGCGTCCTTGTCCTTGTCGCTAAGTGCAAGCACTCTCCTCAGCTCTTGTCTTGTTATTTTGGTCTATGGGGAGAGTTTGGGATGCGGGCAGGTGAATCACACACAGGTGACATCAGCAGAACACCGCAGTTGTTATTCTGGTACTACCTGTGTGATGACATAATGGGCTCTTACATAAATAATACGCCGGACATTCTTCATTGTAGTGGTTGTTAGGTAAGAGGACAGCGATGTGAAAACGAGAGGGACGGGTGTTGTTGACATTGTGTTTATTTTGACGACGATGTTTATTCCATCTTCAAAATCAGGGGGTCAGAATCAGAGCACAAAATATAACTCTAGATTTTTAAAGGGTCACCTGCATATTTTAAGGGGTCTCTCTTTAAAATTGTTTAACAGTTTAAAAAAACCCACCACACCACTGTGTGTCGGGTGAAAATCTGCTACGTTTTGTGACATGCTGGCCTGAAATCCAATGCGTTGGATGGGAAATTTGAGTGTCGTAGACGCACTTCTGTGTAAAGAATCAACACTGGCCTGAAATTCAATGTTTCAGATGGGAGATTGGAGCGACAATAGACACATTTGTGCGTAAGAATTAACACTGTAAACGTAAAATATCTTCTTATATTGTATTTATTATTCAAAACAGTGATAATTCTTCATTTGTGCTTTTATAATGGGTGTTAGATTGATGACGCCTAATGTGAAGTGAGATGGGAGTTTAGTGTACAAGAGTGTCATTCTGTTCGCCTGCACAGACATTATATGGACTTATCCTCTTCTTCTTCTGTGGTGGTGACCAACTTCTATTTACAGAAGTAAACGTACGCACTTAGGGATGCGACCAAAGGAGAAGAAAGAAAGAAACAGAGAGAAGAAACAAAACAAAAATGCTTCAGGAGTCTGCAGATCTTTGTATTTTTTTTATTTAGCTTTTTTTTTTTTTTACATTTTGCAGCAGATTTTATGGAAACAAACAAAACAAAAACATGTGCACACTGACATATAATATTTGCAGATCTTAGTATCAAGCGCGTTCATTATCCAAATTGTTCTTCATGTCAGTGGGTGTGTCAGGTTGTCAGCGCTGATGTGAATGTGAAGTGAGAAAAGATAGGTGTTGTTATTGTGAAGCAGTTACCCTGTGCTGGCATCCGTGTGTCATCAGGTTGACTATAAGCTATGGTCGGTGTGTGTGATACCAGAGGGACACATTGATTCTCTGTTTCTGTTTCTATTTTCTTTTTCTTTTTTCCCCCCAGTGTTGGTTATCGATCTGATGGTGTGTCTGTCTGGGTGGCTGGTTAGAGGTGATCAGGAAATTGGGAGTGTTGGTTTGTGTGTCTGTGTCTGTTTCTGTGTTTTTAGCATGCATGTTCTTGCATGCATGCTCGCACACAGACACATGTGCACACTCATGCATGCACATACACACACATATGCAAACACGCACACGCACGCGCACGCACACGCACACACACACACACACACACACACACACACACACACACACACACCACACCACACCACACCACAACACAACACAACACAACACAACACAACACAACACACCACACCACACCACACCACACCACACCACACCACACCACACCACACCACACCACACCACACCACCACACACACACACACACACACACACACACACACACACACACACACACACACACACACACACACACACACACACACACACACACACACACACACAGAGGGGAGAGAGAGAGAAGACTGAAGACTGAAAAAC
The DNA here is from genome assembly GCA_017654935.2 of Phymorhynchus buccinoides. Classification (NCBI taxonomy): domain Eukaryota; kingdom Metazoa; phylum Mollusca; class Gastropoda; order Neogastropoda; family Raphitomidae; genus Phymorhynchus; species Phymorhynchus buccinoides. The sequence goes on from CM065707.1 coordinate 23,849,669, forward strand.
TTTATTTTCAACGATTGAGCCTATTCTTCCAGTCTGTCCTTGGGAGGGAGGTATGGAGAGAGAGAGAAGAGAGAGAGAGAGAGAGAGAGAGAGAGAGAGAGAGAGAGAGAGAGAGAGACTGGACACTGGAAAACTTTATTTGACAAGGATAAACAGAGAGAGAGAGAGAGAGAGAGTCAAAGTAAGACCTTTAGGTCAGTGATGTAGGAAGTTGACGATGGTGAAAATCGGAAGACCGATATCACATAGCATTCAGGAAAGACGGGAAATTGAAAGATAGAGAGATGGAAGGACAGTATGATGATTTGGCTTTCAGTCTAATCATTTTTCTTGCAGCCCATTTGGTGCTATGGGTGTTTGACTCTGTGTGTGTGTGTGTGTTTGCGTGTGCGTGCATATGGGTTGATTGTTTGATTTTATTTAAAGTCTGTTCACACAATGGTGATATTAGAGTTTTTTAAGAAAAGTGTTTTTATGAGTGTGTTAGCGTGTGTGTGTGTGTGCGTGTGTGTGTGTGCGTGTGCGCGCGCACGCACGCGCAGGAAAGTAACAGAGTGAAAATTCAAACAAAGGATCAAAATTGCAGATAAATAACTTTGTAATTGTTTCCCTTATTAGTGTATAGTGTTGGTGCCTGCTTCAATTTTGAAAGAAAAAGTGTCGACAAAAACTAAAGATAGCAGACGGGTGATAGAGAATTAAAGAAGAGACAACGAATTACAAGAGTAAACTACTAAGTAGGTAACAACAAAATTCTCGTCAATAATGGACAAAGGATGACATGCAATTATGTGCCGTTTCCTAGTTTGTGTGCTGAAGTGCGATGAAGGAAAGGATACGAACTAAGTAATAACTAGACGATTGTTAGTAGTGTTGTTCATTGTTAGCTACTACCAAAGATATTCTAAAAGGGTAAGATGGATTACTTAAGAGCTCGGCGAACCGGGCTGATAGAGTTATCGTTAGTGTCGACAGTACATCACAGTGACGGCTATCCAAAAACTCAGACTGGAATTTGAACGGAGAATTCAACTGGCCTAAGAACGTGTAAAATGTGTCCTGTTTAAAAGGGACATAACCAGTGTTTCTGTCCTCACTACTCATATAGGGAAAAGAGACCGGATGCTTATCTTCCCCTATACAGTCTTTGCTACTACTAAGTACTAGTATTACTACTGCCTGTGAGCCTACTGCTGTTGTGTGAACATTGTGTCAGACCCTACCTACTACAGTGGAACCTCCCATTATAAGACTCCCTCCCACATAAGACCTACTTCTCTGAGACATTGCCCTTCTTTGTAAGTATTAAAAGTACCTCCCTTATAAGACCCCTCCCTTATAAGACCTCATTTTGGATGATTTTTGAAGGTGTTATAAGGGAGGTTCCACTGTACCACTACCAGTGATCGCATTTACTGGTAATTATCAGTAAGATACTGATTGCAAAACCAAAATACTGAAAAACAACTGACCTGTCAGTCCCAGGGACTGATACAGTTTTGCTAGGACTGATAAATGGTTTAACCCTTTCGCCGCCAGCCATTTTTCAGCCAAAAAAATACCATTAAACTTAACTGAGTAGAGAAAAAAAAAATTCTGCAATATTGCAAATTCCTTGGTGTCGTATATAACATTAGGCCTATCCTTACCTCCCCAAATTAATAAAATGGGGTCTTCGGATAACAGGTCTGGATTGGATGCCTTTTAGTGACATGGGTGTTAAACCATTGTGGTGCAAAAATGCGACATTGGCGGTGAAAGGGTTAACAGAGGCTTTAAAATTGTGGTTTTCACTGGCTTTTGTTTCTCTGAGACTGGTTTTGACACCGGTTGTTGGGGGACATTGTCACTGATTGGACTGGTTTTCAAAATTCCTAGCGCGATCACTGTACTACTACTATTACTACTGCCTGCAAGCAGGAAGATAAGACTAAAGGCGGCGACAGACTATGTGGCTGCCTCATGTGACTCGATCAGGTCGTGACGTTTCACCTCATTTGCATACCATCTAACTCGATCAGTCTGACTCAGTCGGGCCCAGTCAGGTGACAGGGCCGAATAGGGCGGGTTCTAAATTTTACTGATCGAGTCTGATCGAGTCAGATGGCTTGTGACGTCTTCTGTGCGGGAAACAAAATTTGATCTACGTCACGACGTGATTGCGTCATATGAGGCAGTCACATAGTCTGTCGCCGGCTTAAGAGGCTACTGCTGTTGTGTGAACATTGCTTCAGACCCTACCTACTACTACTACTACTACTACTACTACTACTACTACTACTACAGTGAAAATCGAAATTGAAGGGATTCAAATTGTATTTTGAGATAGCCAATACTTTGAGTTGAGAAGACATTTTAGCATAAAGGGACAAAAATGGTAGAATGGGGAAAACTCACCAGGGTTTGGGTTTGGTGATCAAGGTAGTAAAAGGGAAGAAGCAAGCTTTCCACTCGTAGATCTATCATCAGACTGGGGGTTAGTGGGGAGAGAGACAGAGTTTTGCAAGATGACAGCAAAAAAGCTGAATAGAGCTCAGAATGAAAAGAGAGGGTTAATTGAGGTTAGGTTGTGCGAGTAGAAATCATGAATAAATGAGACAGTGAAAGTAAAAAGACAGATTTAACCCTCTTGTATTCGCATTTGTTACAGAAAAACCTTCTTCTAGTGTTCACATTTTTTCACACATTTTCCGGAAATTCTGTCTTCTGAAGCACACAGAGCGCCATACAGTTACTATCGCATCACTGCAAGTGAGAAGCTTCTTCACAGTGTGTGTATAACAGGCCAGGACTTGGTGCGTGATGAAAATGCCATCAGAGGGGGTCTCAGAGTGGGGGCAAGCTACGGGCGGTTTTGGGCGGCTTGAATGCACAGAGGCAACTTCCGGCGGGTGGTTTGTGGCGGAATAAATGCAAGAGGGTTAAGGGGAAAGATTGTGGGACCAAAAACGTATTGTGGGTTATCCAGTGTTTTTGAGTTGTCCGTTTTTATGATTCTACTCTCCATACTGCTGTTACTTCTATTACAGTGGAACCCCCCTTTTAAGACCTTTTGAAAAATCATCCAAAAAAGGTCTTTAAAGGGGGGGGGGGGGTTGTATAAGGGAGGTAATTGTAATGCTTACATAGAAGGGCAATGTCTCGGAGAAGTAGGTCTTATGTGGGAGGGAGTCTTATAGCGGAGGGGTCTTATATGGGAGGTTCCACTGTAGTACCGTGCCACTGACATCATTTCTTCATTGAAGTTAGTGTTCACTGGTTATAACTACTACTCAGTACTGCCTGCTTCTTGGAAGATATAATAATAATAATAATAATACTGGTTATTTATAGAGCGCTTAACTCCCTTTGCAGGGTGCTCAAAGCGCTGAACAAAGGCCTAAACACTAACATACAGATAAACATACACATTAAAGACAAGCCAAGAATAATCAAGATGAAGACAAGTATCAATGAATATAAACATTAAAAATAAGTGAGACTGTTCATACAAAATACATGTATTAATCTCTCTCGCCCTCCCTTCCCCCCTCCTCCCCCTCCCTCCCCCCATTAAGACTACTGCTGTTGTGTGAACAATTGCCTTAGACCCCAAAGCCTGAATATACTAAGAGTGAAAACTCTGCAGCTGACTGAAGCTGGGGTTGTGTTTTTTACTCCCACCCTTTCACCTACACTACAGATGGGGATCATTGTGAACTCACTCTCTGCCTCTGTTACTATGCTTAATTAACACTTCCCACCTTCCACCTTTTCGCCTTCCAGGTGGGAAGTGAGAAAGTTGACTTCATTCTTTGCAAGGTTGGTAGGCTGCGAAGTAATCACTCTTTGTATTTAGGCTTTTTGCTTTGACTTACTACCTACTATTACTACCGTGCTACAGGCGCTTGACAGGACATCATTTCTTCATTGAAAGTTAGTGTTGTTCGCTGGTAGTCACTACTCAGTGCTACTGGCTGCTTGTTGGAAGAGAAGAGACTACTGCTGTTGTGTGAACAATGCCATAGGCCTACTATGTCTACTACTACCAGTACTATTACTACCATGCTACAGGCGCTTGACAGGACATAATTTCTTCATTGAAAGTTAGTGTTGTGAGCTGGTAGTCACTACTCAGTGCTACTGGCTGCTTGTTGGAAGTGAAGAGACTACTGCTGTTGTGTGAACAATGCCTTAGACCTACTGTTTCTACTACTAGAGCTACCACTACTTCAAGTACTACCAACCAGTACTATTACTACCATGCTACAGGCGCTAGACAGGACATAATTTCTTCATTGAAAGTTAGTGTTGTGAGCTGGTTGCTACTACTCTGTGCTCAGTACTACTGACTGCTTGTTGGAAGAGAAGAGACTACTGCTGCTGTGTGAACAATTTCCTTAGACCTACTACAACTACTACTAGTACAGTACTAGTACTATTTGTACCATGCCACAGGCGCTCAGCAGGACATCGTTTCTTTGTGTGCTGCCGCTGCTGGTATTAGTTGTGTGTGGTGGTGCTGACTGTCGTCACTCATGGATTTCGTCAACTACGGAGGGGAGGAGGAATCCGCGGACGAGTAAGTCGCAGTTGTGAAGGGAGGGGAGAAAAGGGAGGGGGGGAGCTAAGGGGGAGTGTTGGGGAGGGGAAGGATGAGGAATAGCTTTGGCTGAAGGGGGGGAGGGGGAGGGAGGGAGAGAAGACATAGAGCTGTAGGCAATTATGTTGAAATTTTCGGACTTATTGTTTTTGCTTTTTTGTGGTGTTTTTTTCTTGGGTCTTGTTTCAGTGGTTGCAAATGCATGCACATGCGTTAAATTGTAAATATTACCAGATGCCTTAACTCCCAACTGTGCAATATGTACTCTTAGGTTTACTTTTTTCTCCCGAGCGACTCTTAGGTTTACTTTTTTCCCCCGAGCGATATGTACTCTTAGGTTTACTTTTTTCTCCCGAGCGATATGTACTCTTAGGTTTACTTTTTTCCCCCGAGCGATATGTACTCTTAGGTTTACTTTTTTCCCCCCGAGCGATATGTACTCTTAGGTTTACTTTTTTCCCCCGAGCGATATGTACTCTTAGGTTTACTTTTTTCCCCCGAGCGATATGTACTCTTAGGTTTACTTTTTTCCCCCGAGCGATATGTACTCTTAGGTTTACTTTTTTCCCCCGAGCGATATGTACTCTTAGGTTTACTTTTTTCTCCCCCGAGCGATATGTACTCTTAGGTTTACTTTTTTCTCCCGAGTGATATGTACTCTTAGGTTTACTTTTTTCCCCCGAGCGATATGTACTCTTAGGTTTACTTTTTTCCCCCGAGCGATATGTACTCTTAGGTTGTATAGTACTTTTTTCTCCCGAGCGATATGTACTCTTAGGTTTACTTTTTTCTCCCGAGCGATATGTACTCTTAGGTTTACTTTTTTCTCCCGAGCGATATGTACTCTTAGGTTTACTTTTTTCTCCCGAGCGATATGTACTCTTAGGTTTACTTTTTTCCCCCGAGCGATATGTACTCTTAGGTTTACTTTTTCCCCCCGAGCGATATGTACTCTTAGGTTTACTTTTTTCCCCAGACCAAGGCCCCTGTGCCTTATAATATGACTGATGATAAAGTAAGAAACAATAATAACATAATCACAACTTTTTTGGATTATTTATGACCCAGAGGTCGTTTATGTTCCTTTATAATAACAACATCTGATTTTTGTAAAATTTTGGGGATGGTGTGCGCCTTATATTAGAGTGCGCCTTACAGTATGGAAAACACGGAAGTTTTCAGGTGTCTTTATTCAACGTGTGCAATGCTAAGTTGTCTATATACTTCACTTGTACAGTTCTTGCATACCTTTGTGTCACCTGAGACTTCCCCCCAGTGAAATAAGCGGTGACAATCCAGGTTTCTTTTCTGCAGCTGTGCAGTTTTCAGGTGTCTTACACAACACTCCACCTGTGCAATTGAATTATCTCTGGCATCTTCATTTCACCTTTGGTATTTGGCAGGTGTGTCGACTCCACCTGTGAAAATGTCACACACCTTCCTACCTGTGCAGTTTTCAGGTGTCTTAAGCACTCCACCTGTGCAATTGAATTATCTCTGGCATCTTCATTTCACCTTTGGTATTTGGCAGGTGTGTCGACTCCACCTGTGAAAATGTCACACACATGTCTACCTGTGCAGTTTACAGGCGTTTTCTCTCAATGTATTTTCTAAAGCAGGCTGGCATTTTCTACACAATCGTGTGTTAGAATCTCTGACCGATAGGCTACTGTCATACGCAACTATGCGCAATCTTATAATATACGTGTTTCTGGTCTGAAGTGCCTTATCTTTGTTTCTGTCATGTTTTGTGCATTTACGTCGAATTACTGTCGAGATATTCAGTTAGAAAAATTACAGATTTTAGCTGTCTGGAGCAGACAATCGTATCGGCCATTACTGAGAAGTCAAAACAAGGCAATCAGGGGAAGCTACTGATAAGTTGGTAAAAAGTACCCTGATAGTCAGTCGGTTCTGTGGTGTAATGGATAAAACTATTGTGTCCCGTGCGAGAGGTGCAGAGTTTGAACCTTGCGTCACATCTGTTTTTGTTGTTGTTTGTTTTGTTGTTGTTGTTGTTGTTTCTATTGGGTCTGAACGCGCGCGAAGCGGGTACCTTAACCGCTAGTTCTTTCTATTTGCGTTACATTTTTTGCTCACCTTTTCCTTTGCCTTCCAATTTGCACCTTGACGTGCCATTCAGTTCCAGCGTATTGTAGATACTGTCTTGGGGTCAGAGCCAGAACGTGCTGTCACAAAAGGATTGAAGATAGTTGCTAGTACCCCGCAGGCTTTCTCCCGTGGCTGTTGTTTATTTAGGGGAGGGAATGAGTTTTTGTACCATCTGATTGTCTCCCCTGGCCCATTCACCTGTCGAGGAGGACCCCATGCTTCGTTGACTTGACAAGGTATTCTTCAGCCATGGTTCGTTGGTTCAGCACAATCCTTCACTCAGCTGTGCCTCTCATGACTGTTCTAGTGTGGACCATGATTATCACCCCTCAGGGCTCCCAGGGACCCCCATTTGGGGGTCCATGAAGTTCTAAAATTCTAAAGAACCCTCTAAAAAGAATGTGCAGGGGTTCCCAGGGATGCACTAGAAAAATTCTTTTTAGCATTCGCAATGCCACTGGGACCCCCTATCCCGCCTCTAGGACCCTCTATGCTATAAGTGAAGGAGTCCCTGGGACCCCTTGTTTTGTGGGACGATTGGGAGCCCTGCCCCCCCCCCCCCCCCCCCCCCCCCCCCCCCCCACACACACACACACCCTATTACCTTCCCTTAACTCAATCACGTCGCAGCCATTGCACTAAGCTGCGAACCTAGAAGTCGCATGATTTTGAATTATTCGATGATGTCACATGTCGCATTTATTTATGGCTGAAGGATGCCATTGAGTTAAAACACTGAAGAACGAGAGTGAATGAGTTAATGAATTTGAGGGTTGCGTGCAAGAACGGCCTTTTTCCATTCTTTATTCTTTTGAGATGGGCAGTTCTTGCAGGCAACCGTTGTTCCGATTTGAAATATTACAGTCTATATGGACAAACTTTGTTCCTTCTTTCATTAAGTATCCACAATGACCGGTTGTTGTTTTTTTAGTGTTTTTTTTTATAATTTTATATCTTTATGGTCAAAGTCTGAAAGTCGTTCAACATATTAAAAAAATCAACCCATCAAAACACCTAATCTAAAAAATGACCCAGCCAGCCAAGACCCGTTCAGTGGGCCCCAACAATGTGCTGTTTTCAGGTTCTTTTCACAAAATGGGTGGGTGAGGTAATCAGGAGTTTGTGTGTGTGTGTGTCTGTGTGTGTGTGTCTGTGTGTGTGTGTGTGTGTGTGTTTCAGGCTGGAAAAGGACTACACAGCGTTAAAGTCCAAGGAAAATGAGGAACAGATTGAGCTGAGGGTGAGTATTACTATAACACCATTGCAAAGTTGTGCTTTTTTTTAATAAAAAAAACGTGGGTTCTCCGAATTGATGGTTTTTCATTTGTGTGCAATGGAGAGGAGTTTCAGCATTGTCTCCATCCCCCTTTCTCTTTCCGTCTGTCTGTCTGTCTGTCTGTCTGTCTGTCTGTCTCTCCCTCTCTCTCTCTCTCTCTCTCTCTCTCTCTCTCTCTCTCTCTCTCTCTCTCTCTCTCTCTCTCTCTCTCTCTCTCTCTCTCTCTCTCTCTCTCTCTCTCTCTCTCTCTCTCTGTCTCTCCCCTCTCTCTTGCTCTCCCTCTCTGTTTTGCTCAGTATCCAGGGTTTTCCTCTTAAGGGGTACACTCACGCCCTGTTTAGAATTTTAACGGATATTTTCACCCCCAGTTGCAGAGTTTAAGGAGTAAAGGCGAAAACATAGGAGGAGCTCCAGCCCCTGCTGAGAGAGAGAGAGAGAGAGAGAGAGAGAGAGAGTCAAAGTCAAAGTCAAAAATACTTTATTATCACGTTAGGTGAAATTACAATGTGGTCTCGTACAAGCACAATACAATCAAAGAAACACAACTAAGGAAAAATGAATGACAAATCATGCTTCGCAAAACAATTGAACATAGTTAGGGTCGATACAGAGAGAGAGAGAGAGAGAGAGAAAGTCAAAGTCAAAAATACTTTATTATCATGTTAGGTGAAATTACAATGTGTTCTCGTACAAGCACAATACAATCAAAGAAACACAACTAAGGAAAAATGAATGACAAATCATGCTTCGCCAAAAAATTGAACATAGTTAGGGTCGATACACAGAGAGAGAGAGAGAGAGAGAGAGACTTGAAATAATATGTAGACAAGGATACATGAAAACTGCAACTAAAAGACTTGTGCTGGTTATGAATAATTTACGTTATGTTGATGATGATGGTGATAGTATTACTCCTGCTGCTGCTCCTACAATTGATGAAATGATTGCGATGGTGTTTTGTCTTTCAGAGACTGAGAACAGAAAACCGTTTACTAAGGCAACGCATTGAGAACCTGGAAAAGGTAACGTTCCTTGTAGTTCTCATGGAAATTAGTTTATATCATAAATAATGTAGTGTGATCCGTGATGGGTATATGATGCTATGGTCATTATCTATTGTGGATTGTAGAAGCTTGGGTGGTCACTTGATTTTTTTTCTCTCTTGTAATGGTCAGCTTAGGATGATGATTTGACCACCAGGGGGCAGTCAAACCAGTAGGGGCTTAGCGCACAATATTCTTAGTTGGGCGTATTGAGAGAGAGAGAGAGAGAGAGAGGGAGATGAGTCCCTCCCACTCTCTCTCTCTCACTACGAGAGGGAG
>CM065707.1:23863960-23896460 GCA_017654935.2 Phymorhynchus buccinoides
CAATCTTTTGTAACCTATTCTGGCATTCTTTTGCTACCAGCTACCACAAAATTGCCTAAGTTTGACTTTGGCAGCTATGCTGTAAAACTTGGGCAATTATGCTATAAAACTTAGGCAATTATGTTTTAAGTGTGACATAAGTGTCTTTTCCTTTTTTTCTCCCCCCCCCCCCCCCCCCGTCTGTTCTTTCATACTAGTGTTTCATATCATTTTCAGTTTACTGCTAAGGATCTGAGTATTATCATTTTTTATATGTTGCGTAAGGTTTTTAGTTTTATTAATGTGATATTGTTCAGTTGTGTTATGTAGTATTGCACATGTGTGAAAGTAGTTTCAGGCATGCTCCTTAAATTAAATCAGGATTGAAAAACCTGATGGAAAGAGTCTTCAGGATTGGTCATCTTGTCATCCAGAACCGCGGTCTTATAAAATGAAACATTTATTTATAAGATACCAAACACAAAACTTGACCAGCTTTGTGATAATAGATCGGCCGACTGAGAAAGTTTTTGTTTTCCTGTCGAAGCGCATTTCCTCAGATTGCTTACATAGTGAAATATATGCATCTCACTCGTTCAAAGTTAGAAGTTTTAAAAAATATACCGTATTTTATGGACTATAAGGCGATACTTTTTTTCCTAGACTGAGACCCCTGCGCCTTATAATGTGACTGATAATACAGTAAGAAACTATAATAACAAAATCTGAATTTTGTGTAAAATTTTGGGGTGTGCGCCTTATAATCAGGTGCGCCATTTTCCATCAATCATAAAAATTAAAACATGTCTCAAATTCTGTGGCTTTGCATGCCCTGCTCTCATGGTGACCTCAGTTTCGGTTTCCAATCCAGTCTATGCCTTGGTGCGTTCGGGTCAAAGTCATGGGGATCAGTGTGTTCTGGGGAGCTGTCGGTGGACGGTCGTGGTGGCGCCTTCGGAGGAGGACCTCACTCACGCTGGCTCCGCGACTAAGAGAATAGTGTCGTCAGTAGGGGGCTTAGTAGGTGGTGTCCTGAACAGGCTCCACTGAACTCCACCGAAGTGACTCAGCAGAAATGCAGTGTCTCCTCGGTTGGTTGCCTCCTGACGGCCTGATATAGATTCGATCCCCTTGGACTGCTGGTCTCGGATTCTGCGACTTGAACAAACCGGGGTGTAGCTGCGAATTGTGATTCGGAACGAGCGGCGTGGGAGCAACGCCACTGTACGGCCCAGAAGATCGGACAGCCAAAAAAAACACCCAAAACCCAACAAATCTGAATTTTGTGTAAAGTTTTGGGGTGTGCGCCTTATAATCAGGTGCGCCTTGTAGTCCGTAAAATATGGTAATAATTTATCTATCACTCGGTGCATGTCGCATGTTCGTATGGTGTGCATTCGATGTTCAGCAAACTGTAGAAAATGACCTAGAATAATGCCATCTGACGGAGAAACTCTGCCATGTTCTATGTGACTCAACGGTCAACCTAGGACGCTGATTTCACCACCAGGTGGCTACCAAGTCAATAGGGGCTTATCTCGTGATACTCTTCTTGGTTGTCTCCCTCTCTCTCTTTCTCTCTACCCCCAGGTGGCAGCCAAGTCAATAGGGGCTTATCTCGTGATATTCTTAGTTGTCTCCCTCTCTCTCTCTCTCTCTTTCTCTCTACCCCCAACCAAGAATATCATGAGCTAAGCCCCTATTGACTTGGTTGCCACCTGGTGGTGAAATTGGCTAGCTGAGCTGCTCATTGAGTTCAATAGCTTTTTTTCTTCATCTTCAGAGGGGTGGGGGTGGGGGTGGTGATGCTACCCCTGTACCCCTGTACCCCGCTGGGGATTGCGTGACTTTTGTACAGGATTTTGTAGAAGCACCCAAGATGTAATCTTCTTAAAAATGTATAAGAACATTTCAAATTCAGGGATATATTATTAACCCTTTCACCGCCAATGTCGCAATTTTGCACCACAGTGATTGAACACCCATGTCATTAAAAGTCTTGAAATGAGGGTCTGTTATCCAATGATCTTGTGTTCTTAATTTTGAGAGTTAAGGAATAGGCCTCATTTCAAATATATCACAGAAGAATCCCCAATATTTCAGCCACAAATCTTGTCTCTATCCATGTAAGTTTAATGGAAAATTTTGGCTAAAACATGGCTGGTGGTGAAAGGGTTAAAAGCTACGAAAGTCTCTTGACAATAATTATTGTTCTGTCATTTCATGCCTAAACTATTCGGCAAAAAATTATGCAAACTACAAAACAGTGACCCCATAATTTTCTGGTGCTTGTGTGTAGTTCCGTCTCTTTGTTCTCTGTCCTCCCGTCCTTGCACCTCTTTGTACATCTTCTGTTTTTCTTTTTTTTTTAACTATTAAAAATATTTTTTGTGTGTGATTTCCCGTAGACCTCCAGTGATGCTCTGAGGATGGAAAAATGATAGGCAGGCATCAGAATAGTCAGAGGATCAGAGGATTTCAGAGGATTAAGAATTTCTGACAGAGGATTGGCTTCTCTTGTCAGAGGTTTTGCCTTTTATTCAGTGTTATCCTTTGAGCTAAATAGCATTTTAAAGTGATTTATCACTATATTAAGCCTTTTGGGTGGTGTTGGGAACTCATTTCAGTGTTGTCCGTCTTCAGTCTAGGGCCTAGAGAGCCCTTTTACCGCGGTTTTCAGAGGATTGGACTTCAGACTGTTCTGATGCCTGGATAGGACAAGCTGTCCTGAAACAAGAAAATCAGTAGGACAAAATGTCCCGGCTCTCTTGCAGAAATCAATTGGTCAAAGTCTGCCTGTGTCAAATTTCAACAGGACATTTGTCTTAACAGGGGAGAACTCAATAGGACATTTTCAGTTTTAATAGGACTATTGTCCTATGACCTGGTTCTCAGGACATCACTGGATCTCCCTCCCCCTCCTCTCTCCCCCTCACCCAACCTTTCCTTCCTATCCCTGCACCTCTCCCTCAGAATATTGTTTTAATTCTTAGCAGTCCATCTGACATGAGGTGGGATTTAACTTTTTCACTACGTAGCATGCACATATGCGTAGTAGAAGCTTCCTCTGTTCAGTACGCAGCACGCATATATGTGTGGTGACAGTGCACATCTAAGTACTCTAAGGGGAAAAAAACTTCTTTAGCCCTTTCACCGCCAATGCCGCATTTTTTGCACCGCAAAGGTTTGACACCCATGTCACTAAAAGCATAAAATCAGGGCCTGTTATCTGAAGACCCTATTTTCGTGATTTTTGGCAGTTAAGGTTAGGCCTAATGTTATACATGTCACAGAGGAATTCGCAATATTGGAGATGAAAAAAATTCTCTACCCAGGTAAGTTTATTGGTATTTTTGGGCTGAAAAATGGCTGGCGGTGAAACGGTTAATTATATCCAGCAATCAGTTATCTGTCTTCTGAGTGCTTTCCCTTGAGCAAAACTGGGGTAATTTGGTCACGAGCAGTTTTTGAAAAGACTAACTGAAAGCGCGGCCAATAGTGGCAAAGAGGCAAAAAACACTATGGTTACAAGATGGTGGTTTGTAATCCTGCATTTCTGGTGTGAAAATGGAAACAAATAGTAAAAAGACTCTTGATGTAGTCATAGCTAGAGACTTGTTCTGTCCAACAACACCAAACACTCACACTGGTTATTCAAACAAAGTAAGCAAAAGTAGAGATGAAAATTGTCAATTTTACTATGTTTGTGGTGAAAAGCTTCTGGGAATTAGTACGGGGTGACAGAGTTAAAAAATAAAGTTATGACAGTTTACTGACTGACTGTCATTTGAACAGAAAGATCAGGGCCTGTATTCACGTTGAGATAGCATGAGACTTAGCATCATGCTAACTTAGAAGCTCTTCCAAAAGTCCTATTAAATCCTATAGGACATTGGAAGAGCTTCTAAGTTAGCATCATGCTAAGTCTCATGCTATCTCAACGTGAATACAGGCCCTGCTTGATAATCACGTCACTATGAAATGCGCAAATGCAAGTAAAGTGTCTTTAAACTTTGATTTCTTTTTTTAAAGAAAATAAAAAATAAATTAGGTGAAAAAAGAAACATGTAAATGAAAAATAGCAACGCTGTTGTAAAAGCATACAATTTTGTTTTGTTTTGTTTTTCTTTCGATAATAAAATGTTTCTTCGAGATTGGAGGCTGGCATTTGATTTCCGTATTTTTCGGACTTCTTATTGTAAGGCATACACCCTCACCTTCCCACCCAAATTTTTACACAAAATTCAGATTTGTTTTATTATATTTTTTTACTATCATATTAGTAATATTATATATAATGTATTAGGTACTTTATAGTCACAGAGGCGTCTGTGAAATTCGGGTTGCTCCCACCTGGAGAGCGCATCGCAGCCAGAGACGCGCCACCCAATTTGTTTTGTTTTTTTTGCATGCGATTTTTGTGTGACTGATGAGGAAGGGAAGGGGTGGGTGGGTAAATTTTGACCAAATGACAACTTTTTCGTTGCCACTGGGTTTAACGTGTGCTAGGTGCATGGGCACACAGGACCTCGGTTTATCATCTCATCCGAAAAACTCCAGGATGGTGACACGCTCTCCAGGTGGGAGCAACCCAAATTTCACAGAGACGCTCTCTGTGACTATAAAGTACCTAATTACTCCAATTTCGGAGGAGCGAAAGATGTGAACAAGAAAAAAAGAAGAAAAGAAGTGAAAAGAAAAGACTAGTGACTACTTGTATGTTGTGGATTGTTTTTATTATTTTATTTTTTTGTTCTACTCAAAAAATATGTTGTGCGACTTGTGTGTGTGGTTTCTTATGCACAGTTGTAGCCGTGTTCTGTCATCAAATTGCCTTCGCTTCCTTGCACACCAAAATGTGATGCTGACTTAGGAAAGAGTATATCGGCGTGCGCAAAGATGTAGACCTAAGTCGAAAGACGTCACTTCACATGAGGAATGGAAAACTCAACATTTCGGTCATTTCAGGTCTAATGGTCAACCTAGCTCCTGGATTTGACCGCCAGGTGGCAACCAACTCAATAGGGGCTTATCTCGTGATATCCTTAGTTGGGGGTAGAGAGAAAAAGAGAGGGAGATGAGTCCCGGTCATCCCTCCCCCCCCCCCCTCTCTCAATCAGTCTCCTCTCGGTCTAGGATTACCGAATCTCTCTCTCTCTCTCTCTCTCTCTCTCTCTCTCTCTCTCTCTCTCTCTCTCTCTCTCTCTCTCTCTCTCTCTCTCTCTCTCTCTCTCTCTCTATCTCTCTCTCTCTCCCCCAACTCAGAAAGAGAGAGAGGGAGATGGGTCCCTCCCCCCCCCCTCTCTCTCTCTCTCTCTCTCTCTCTCTCTCTCTCTCTCTCTCTCTCTCTCTCTCTCCCCCAACTCAGAAAGAGAGAGAGAGGGAGATGGGTCCCTCCCTCTCCTCTCTCTCTCTCTCTCTCTCTCTCTCTCTCTCTCTCTCTCTCTCTCTCTCTCTCTCTCTCTCTCTCTCTCTCTCTCTCTCCCCCCAACTAAGGATATCATGAGATAAGCCCCTATTGAGTTGGTTGCCACCTGGCGGTCAAATCCGCGAGCTAAGCTGCTTTTCTTGTCATTTAGCGTCACACTGGTGATTCATCTTTGCAAATTGTCTGATGATACATCCTGTCTTGATCACCTGGCAAGTCCAACACATCAAAGTTCACCAATTGTAACTTTCGATAGTTTAATTTCCAGGCGGCGGTATGTTCATCACAAGTTTGGTTAACTCATTCCATGCTGGCCAGTTGCTTCCCTTTGCAAGCGTTCTGTACTGGCCGATTTGCATAGGTTGCAAAAAAATTTTTTTCTAAATAATGGTAACAGATACAAACGTAACATTTTGGCAATATGTACACAATATACAGTACTAACACCTGCAACAGTTTCAAAGCATCCACTTGATTAGTTTTGATTTGTGATATTTTAAAATAAATGCATGTTTTGTCAAGCCAGGCACACTCAAAATAGCGAAAATATAATTTTAAGGTCCCAAAATAGCCGGCAGCCAGTATCACATCTAACAAATGTCCCATATGTGCCTTCCCAGGTCGAGAGGACGTAAAACTCAAATTTACCTAGCCGGCAGCCAGCCAGTCAGTGTCAGAGGCATGAACGAAACGTAGTAGTAGCCCTCTGAGCCACTTTGAAGCACGCATGCCTGTTAACCTATGAACTATGAATTTTTAAAGTTCACATACGATATCTCGTTACCTTAGTAATGAGGTGTTGTGCGCATGCCCTGCGACGAGAGCGCATGTTAGTATAGAAAGAGTTAAGGCGGGGTTTTGAAGGTGTATGCCCCACATGGCCGAAAGGCCAAAGAGGGCGTTAACCATTATTTCCTTTTGAAGGTGACCTTGACCTCGGTGTGTGTGACCTCGGTGTGTGTGTGTGATTCCACAGGAGTCTGCGTCACTGGCGGACCGTCTGATTCAGGACCAGGTGACGCGGGCCCAGGAGGCGGAGGAGTCGTACGCCCTCAAGAACCAGCTGTCAGTGACGCGGCAGCAGCTCAGCGACACCACCCAGAAACTGCAGGAGGCTCAGGACATCATTGGGGACATCAAGAGAAGGGTGAGTGAGAGAGAGAGAGAGAGAAAGAGACAGAGAGCTAGAGAGAGAGAGAGAGAGAGAGAGGAGAGAGAGAGAGAGAGAAAGAGAGAGCTAGAGAGAGAGAAAGGTGAGAGAGAGAGAGAGAGAGATGGTGTGTATTTTAGCTACACAGTCCTATGCCCTGAAGAACCAGCTGTCAGTGATGTAGGAACTGTAGGGGTGGGTTGTTTTTTTCGGGTGTAGGGGAAGCCGTGGTAAAAAGCCCATGGGCGGGTCATGGGCGGGTAAGAAGCCCATGCCAATTATCTCATGAAATAAAGCAAATTTCAGTCACATTTTGCCCATGAGACGAGTGTTAATGTTTAGCATTCGTCTTATGGATAAATGTGACTGAAATTTGCTTTATTTGATGAGATAATTGGCACAGGCTTCTTACCCGCCCATGGGCTTTTTACCCCGTCTTCCCCATCACCTGATTTCTTGTTTTTAGAGTGCCCAAAAATGTGGCTTCCGGTTTGTTTTTTTAGTTTATGTGCGGTGAGAATTGGGGATAAATTCCGTGATGAGAGACTTAGGCAAAGCATTGATGGCGAAGCTTGCAATTTTGAAAAGCTATTAACACAATTTTGTTGCAAAGCTAGGGAAGTTTTGGCATGTGTCCCAGCGACCTCTTTCCAGAAAATAGTGATTGCAAAGTTTGCAAGTTTTGAAAGCAATAGCGTAATTTTGTTCCCAGGCATGGGAATTGTTCGCGGATTTCCGTGAGAAACAAAAATTGAAATTGTTACCAAATACTTCGTTTTTGTTACTAAGTACTTCAATTGGGGGGCTTTTCAGAGTTTTTTGTCTCTGACAATTCCCATGCCTGGTTCCAAAGGTTTTGAAGTTTTTATGTAAGTGTTGCATAACATACACACACACACACAGACACACCCTCCTCTCCCCGTCCCCTTCCTCCTCTCCTCCCCGTCCCCGTCCCCTTCCTCCTCCACTTCCCCTTCCTCCCCTCCTCCTCTCCTCCACTTCCCCTTCCTCCTCTCCTCCCCCCCTTCAGAGAGACAGAGAACTAACTGATGCCAATATTTTTATATGTGTGTTCAGACGAGCATCATCCAGGGCTCAGTACAACTGGAGCCGGAAGAGGAGAGGAACATGATCCAGCACCTTCAGGAGGAGCTGATAGCCGTGCGGCTGAGAGAGGCTGAGACCACCACGCGCATCAAAGAGCTCAACACCAAGATCAGCGAACTGCAAGATGTGAGTCAAATAACGATAATATTATTGATAACAGCAATGACAATAAGAGGAACATGATCCAGCACCTTCAGGAGGAGCTGATAGCCGTGCGGCTGAGAGAGGCTGAGACCACCACGCGCATCAAAGAGCTCAACACCAAGATCAGCGAACTGCAAGATGTGAGTCAAATAACGATAATATTATTGATAACAGCAATGACAATAAGAGGAACATGATCCAGCACCTTCAGGAGGAGCTGATGGCTGTGCGGCTGAGAGAGGCTGAGACCACCACGCGCATCAAGGAACTCAACACCAAGATCAGCGAACTGCAAGATGTGAGTTCTGCTGAAGAAATAATGATATTGATAACAGTAATGACAGTAGGAAGAACATGATCCAGCACCTTCAGGAGGAGCTGATAGCTGTGCGGCTGAGAGAGGCTGAGACCACCACGCGCATCAAGGAACTCAACACCAAGATCAGCGAACTGCAAGATGTGAGTCATACAGAAATAATGATAATATTAATAATTGGCGTCAGTGGCACAGTGGTAGCGCGTTCACTTTGTGTCAAGTAAACCCGAGTTCGAACCTGGGTACAGGGGATTTTTCCTCTCACTTTGCACTAGGCACTAGATTTTTCATCTCACTTTGCGGTCTGAACGTGGAGTCTTTCGGATTAGACGATAAACCGAGGTCCCGTGTGCTCATGCTTTTAGCACATGTTAAACCCAGTGGCAACAAAAAAGTTGTCATTTGGTCAAAATTTACCCCCCTCCCTTCCTTCCTCATCAGTCACACAATAATGATATTGATGGTAGCAATCTTTTTCTGTGCTACGTATTTGTCTGGTCCTCGGTTATCTGGTCTCCTCAAAGTCCTTAGCCAGCACAGTCCTAATGTGGAGGAGCTTGAGAGAGAGTATTTTGAAAGAGTCTCTAGCAAAATAGTGGATATTTGCCATTAACTTTTTCTAGTCAAAGCAGTGGAGTACTCTTACTGCGACATTCAGGGGACAAAGATTTGTGTGTGCGTTAACCATTATTTGTGTTAAGCATTAAGTAATAATAAAGAGGGGTTTCATCCGCTCAAACAGATTTTCGTGCGCTAACCAATATTTCATGTTATCCAGTTTTGTGTGTTAAAGCGTACTCCACTGTATATGCTTCTATGTACTTTATTGTTTTGCGCGCAGACCAATCTGCGCCTGCAGCGTGCGCCCAGCAACGATGTCCAGCAGTTACAGGAGGAGCTGATCGCCGTCAAACTGAGGGAGGCCGAGGCCAACCTGTCCCTCAAGGAACTGCGCCAGAAGGTCAACGAAATCGAGACCTACTGGGAGGTCAGGCATTTTTTTTTTTTTTTTTTTTTTTGGTTTGTTGTCGTACCCTGGCTTAAAGACTCCAGGGATCATCACAACAGCCAAAGCACCTGAACACCAAGGTACAAATGCTCCAGCTAGGGATGAGAACATGATTACGTGTGTGTGACCGTTTTTGATTACCCCGCCGCATGGGCTGCCACACTCCGACTTCTGAGGATTTTGGACTGATGAAAAGCAGACAAGCACATGGCAGGGTGCTTGGCAGTGAATGTTTTTTGCATTTGGTGGAAGTGTAGAGTGATGTACTGGGTGAATGTATTCGCATTTTGGATGATTTTTCCAAGGTCTTGAAAGGGAGGTTCCACTGTATACATCATAATCAATTATCATAATAATTATTGGTGATGATGCTTCCCCGTGGGGATACCGGCGGGGTCTTCTGTACAAATAGTTCCCCCACCTTCTGGAAGTTATGTGCCTCTAACTTCCTCTAATCTGCCACTCTCTTTGACTCTGCCTTTTCCTTTTGCTTTGTGTCATCTACTATCTTTTTGGTACATCTCCTGCCTTTTTTCCAAGAAAATCTTACATATGTTTTTTTTCTTCTTTGAGCTCCTCCGAAATCGGAATGTGTCGGCTGAATGCAGCGGGGAGACCAGTGAAAACTGAAAACTGGACACATACGTACCTTACCCAGTATGGCCATATGGCCTGGGAACGAAGAGGAAGAAGGTGATGCTGATCATTATCATTACTGTCCCTGCAGGCCCACATGGAGCGCGTGGCAGCGGGGGCGTCGTCCGGCAAGGAGAAGGTCAAGGACAAAACCCTGAAGGCGGAGGTGCGCCACCTGCAGGAGGAGGTCATGACGGTCAAGGTCAAGGAGGCCAAGGCCGTGGCCGACCTCAAGGACTCCAAGCAAAAGGTCATGGAGCTGGAGACACAGGTCAGAGAGAGAGAGAGGGTGATAGAGAGAGAGAGAGAGAGAGAGAGAGAGAGAGAGAGAGAAAGGGAGGTGAGAGAGAGAGAGAGAGAGAGAGGAAGGGTGAGAAAGAAAGACAGGGAGAGAGAGAAAGAGAGAGATAGGCACTCAAAGAGCTTCATAGCTGACCTCAAGGACACCAAGCAAAAGGTCGTGGAGCTGGAGACAAACAGGTCACAGAGAGAGAGAGGAGGAGGGGGGGGGGGGGGGGAGAAAGAGAAAGAAAGACAGGGAAAGAGAAAGAGACAGCGAGCTTCGTAGCTGACCTAAGGACACCAAGCAAAAAGTCATAGAGCTCGAAGACCGGAGAAGTCAGAGAGAAAGAGGCAGGAAGAGAAAGAGAGGGATTGATGCAGAAAGAGAGAGAAAGACAGAGAGAGAGGGGGGGGGGAAGTAAGAGAGATGGAGATGAGAGAGATAGTGAGGGACCTTGAAAGAGACAAGACAGGCTGACAGAGAAATGGAGAGAGAGGGATTTAAAACATCCAACATTTGTACAACAGTGTGGCGAGTTTTGTTGTTGTTGTGTAATACAGTGGAACCTCCTTGTTAAGACCTTGAATAATCAGCCCCAAAAAGGTCTTACCACGAAAACTTACAAAATAACAAAACGAGAAAGGGCGTAAAAGGGCCGCGAGGCCCACTTCTTGTCCTAAATACTACTACTACTTTACCCCTTGACTGCCAGAGAAAATTATTTTAAAAAAATCATTGGGCAAATCATGCCTTGAAAAAGACAACTGATAGAGCCAATCTGGCGAAATGGTTTGGGGATATTACTCTCTTGACTGTGTTAGAGCAAAAAGCCAGCTTATGAGGGTTATTCCTCTTCATCTGATGACATCAGGTCAGTACGTGATGTGTTGGTGGCAGTCAAGGGGTTGGTTAAAAGGGAGGTGGACACTCGGTATGAAGGGAAGAAATCGGTGAACAATGTTTGGGTCACATCATAGAGGGAGTCTTTATAGGGAAGGTCTTAACAGGGAGGTTCCACTGTAGATCTCTGAAATAGTTTGACTTTGATTTTAAGGCTTTTAAATACATTTGTATTCACAATATATCAGAAATTACAAATGCACAGAAAGAGGACAGTGCGCTGAGAGATTCAATAAAAATAGATAACGATATTAATTATGAGAGGAAAAAATATACACAAATAAACGAACAAGCTATAAAGAAACATAAACAAACAATGGTATAGTAATGATAAATGAGTAAAATTTAAAAAAAAAAAAAAAAAAAAAAAAAAAAAATTTTTTTATAAAAAGAACATTTGCATACATTCATCTCCATTAGTGTGGTGGCAAGCAACTGATTATACACATGAATAACGATTTGTGATAAGTATGTAATTTATGCAAAAACAAAAATACTATAATAGTATTCAAAAAGCTATGCCCTATCCCAACACGGGTTTATATGGAAGCCACTGAGTGTCAAATAGTTCGATATTGGGAGAAAGGTGGCAGAGTGGTTAAGATGTTCGCCTGCCAACTGTCATGTGTGACTGCAACGTGAGTGACCCGAGTTCGAATCCCGGCCTTGCCCTTTCTAGTTCGACAGGAAAATCGAACTGAATGTCGAGTCCTTCGGATGGGGAATTAAAGCTAGTCTGACCTGTGCGCTTTACGGTAAGAGCAGGGAGAAATCCCGCTGCCTGTATGGCCAAATTGATAGCTAGGTTTCCCAAGTCTGCCCACACCCCCTCCTCCCCCCCCCCAATTTTTGTTAAAAATGTTTTTAATTGGGTAGGCGCTCTCGGGGGAGAGCAGCACGAATTTCACAGAGGTAAGTCTCTGTGACTTGAATATACCAAATACCAAAAATACCAACATTGTTTGTCTGTTTCTCTTTGTTCACCATCTCGCAGAACCAGATCTGCCAGAACCAGATTCGGCGCATGGACGAAGAAAACAAGGGGCTGAAGCAGAAGCTGGCGGAGAGTGCGGAACTGGAGAGAGATTTGCGTATCAACATCAAAGATTTGCACCGGAAATTGGACGATATGGAGACCAGAGTGAGTTTCTACATCATCATCGTTATCGTTGTCATTATCATCATCTTGGTCATTGTCGTCAAAATCATCGTAATCATTATCGTCTTAAGTTTTGAGAGAGACCTTTGCTCCAACATCAAAGATTTGAGCTGGAAATTGGACGATATGGAGACCAGAGTGAGTACCTACGTCATCATCGTTATCCTTATCATCATCATCATCATCATCATCATCATCATCTTTGTCGTCATTATGATGATCATCTTGGTCATCATCTTCAAAATCATCATAATCATTATCGTCTAAGTTTGGTGAGAGACCTTTGCACCAACATCAAAGATTTGAACCGGAATTTGGACGATATGGAGACCAGAGTGAGTTCTGTCATCATCGTTATCCTTATCATCATCATCATCATCATCATCTTTGTCGTCATTATGATGATCATCTTGGTCATCATCTTCAAAATCATCGTAATCATTATCGTCTAAGTTTTGAGAGAGACCTAACCAGAAAATGGACGATAACGGAGACGAAAGTGAGTACCGTCATCATCGTTATCCTTATCATCATCATCATCATCATCATCATCATCATCATCATCATCATCATCATCATTGTTGTCATTATTATCATCATCTTGGTCGTCATCTTCAAAATCATCGTAATCATTGTCATCTAAGTTTTGAGAGAAACCATTGCACCAATATCAAACATTTGAGCAGACAATTGCACGATAACAGAGACGAAAGTGAGTACAGTGGAACATCCCTTATAAGACTCCCTCCCACATAAGACCTACTTCTCTGAGACATTGCCCTTCTTTGTAAGTATTAAAATTACCTCCCTTATAAGACCCCTCCCTTATAAGACCTCATTCTGGATGATTTTTGAAGGTCTTATAAGGGAGGTTCCATTGTACCGTCGTCGTCATCGTTATTTTCATTATCATCATCTTTGTTATCAACGTCAAATTCATCGTAATCATTACCATCTGAGTTTTTGAGAAAGACCTTCGTGCAGGTTTGAACTGAAAAGTGGATGATAGGGAAACTGGAGGGAGTACTGTCAGTCATCCTCTTCACCATTGTCATTATCATCGTTTGTTATCATCATCGTCATCATTGACATCTACATCACTTATCATCATCATCATCATTTGTTATCATCGTCATTGTCATTGCCATCAACATCATTTGTCATCATCATCATTTGTTATTATCATCATCATTCATTCTCTCTCTTTCTCATTGTCATTGCCATCAACATCACTTGTATCATTTGTTATCGTTGTCGTTGTCGTTGCCATCAACATCACTTGTCATCATCATCATTTGTTATCGTCATTGTCGTTGTCATTGCCATCAACATCACTTCATCATCATCATTTGTTATCATCGTCATTGTCATTGCCATCAACATCATTTGTCATCATCATCATTTGTTATTATCATCGTCATTCATTCTCTCTCTTTCTCATTGTCATTGCCATCAACATCACTTGTCATCATCATTTGTTATCATCATCGTCGTTGTCATTGCCATCAACATCACTTATCATCATCATTTGTTATCATCATTGTCGTTGTCATTGTCATCAACATCACTTCATCATCATCATTTGTTATCATCGTCATTGTCATTGCCATCAACATCATTTGTCATCATCATCATTTGTTATTATCATCGTCATTCATTCTCTCTCTTTCTCATTGTCATTGCCATCAACATCACTTGTCATCATCATTTGTTATCATCATTGTTTGTTCATTGTCATCATCACTTGTCATCATCATCATTTGTTGTCATCATCATTGCCATCTACACCACTTATCATCATCATTTGTTATCATCATTGTCATTGCCATCAACATCACTTATCATCATCATTTGTTATCATCATCGTCATTGTCATTGCCATCAACATCACTTGTCATCATCATCATTTGTTGTCATTATTATCATCATTGCCATCTACACCACTTATCATCATCATCATTTGTTATCATTATCGTCGTTGTCATTGCCATCAACATCACTTGTCATCATCATCATTTGTTATCATCATCGTCGTTGTCATTGCCATCAACATCACTTGTCATCATCATCATTTGTTATCATCATCGTCATTGTCATTGCCATCAACATCACTTGTCATCATCATCATTTGTTATCATCATCGTCATTGTCATTGCCATCAACATCACTTATCATCATCATCATTTGTTATCATCATCGTCGTTGTCATTGCCATCAACATCACTTGTCATCATCATCATTTGTTGTCATTATTATCATCATTGCCATCTACACCACTTATCATCATCATTTGTTATCATCATCGTCGTTGTCATTGTCATCATCATCACTTGTCATCATCATCATTTGTTGTCATTATCGTTTTTTGCATGCGATTTTTGTGTAACTGAGGAAGGAAAGGGGATGGGTGTGTAAATTTTGACCAAATGACAACTTTTTCGTTGCCACTGGGATTAGCGTGTGCTGAGTCAGAGTGCATGGGCACACGGGACCTCGATTTATCGTCTCATCCGATAGACTCTATGTTCAAACCGTAAGGCCTAGTGCAAAGTGAGAGGAAAAATCACCTGTACCCAGGTTCGAACTCAGGTTTGCTTGACACGAGGCAAACGCGCTACCACTGTGCCACTGTACACTGTAATACACATCATATAATAAAAAGGCAAGGTTGTGTGTGTGTGTGTGAAACACAAAACGGGCCTTATAACTCCGCCGTTTTTCGACCGAATCGCTTCAAATTTGCTGTGAGCCCTAACGGGGCGATGGCAACGGCAACCGAGGCGGATGTGTCATTTGTGCGGTTTGGCAAATGCGCGAAACGCGTATCCGCCAGACTCTCGGCGCCCGTATCTCCGGTATTTCTGGGCCGATTGCCTTCAAATTTGGCAGGTAGATGACCGGGGACGGTGACTATCCGTGTGCCAAACCAAATTGGAAGCGAATCGATTCATAAACGCGCGCGATAAGTGCCGCTTCACCTTTTCACAAACCGCGGCGTAACCAGACCGGACATTGACTCATAATGGGGATGGTGGGGGAGGGGGTGGGGTGGGGGGTAGAGCAGGATGAGAGAAGAAGATGGAAAGGAGAGACACAAAAGTAATAATATAATATTTCGTGGACCCCCCAAAAGCATTACCGGTACTTGGCATTACCGGTACTAGGCATTACCGGTGCTCGGTATTTCCGGTACTAGGCGTTGCGCTAGTTATTATAAAATGAATAAGAGACACTGTTTTCGATAGCGTGAGTTCTATTCCTCTTTTTTTTTTCCCCTTCTGACCGCAGTGCAAAGAAGAAGCGATGATGTCTCGCATCAAGAAGGCTGAGAGTGTGCAGGTCATTGCTGAGCTCAGACACAGGATCGCAGAAATCGACATCCAGGTGAGAATAACGTTGTAGGGATGACGAAATTGAACAAAGGGTGAATACTCTCTTTCTAATGAACTCCCCCCCACCACCAAAGTTGATTACGATGCCAATCACTTAGCAGTGCGTGGGTCAGAACCAAAGTGAGACAAACAAAGCATCATTCTTAAAAAAGAATGTGCCAAGTTCGCCTTTATGACCCTCCACCCACACAGTACACATCAACAATGGTGGAGAGGAGTTAATTAGAAAGAGAGTATTCACCCTTTGTTCAATTTCATTATCTCCTCTCTTGGCCTCACTATTTCATTCGTTGTAGGGATGGTTGGGGTGGGGGTGGGGGGGGGGGGTGTTTGAAGGGAGGTGGGTGTTGTGTGTGTTGTGTTATGATTATATGCAATGCATTCTCTAATGTATTCATTTTCATAGAGATGTATGGTGAGATACGTGAACCAGTCTGTTAGAAATGTTTGTACAAATGGTGAGTGAAAAGCGCATTGAGTTGCTTTGCAAGATTATGCGCTATATAAGCATCATTAATAATTATTATTATTATTATTATTTTGCTCTTATCGACTTTTCACTGCTGTGGGTTTTTACATGCGTTAAGCACCCAGGTCAGACTTGCTTTAAGTCTCCGCCTTGCAACTTGGGGGTGGGGGGAGAATTTTAAAGTTACAATTCAAAAGACTGTGGACACTGAGGGGCATTTGATTTCTTTACAAGTTTAGCAAAATCAGAAAAGAATGAAAAGTGGCTTTGGCCATTTCCAAACCTCTTGTCGCCGCCGGGCTCTTTAACCCTTTCACCGCCAAAGTCGCATTTTAGCACCACAGTGATTCAACGCCTATGTCACTAAAAGGCATCAAATTGGGGTCTATTATCCAAAGACCCTATTGTCTTAGTTTTGGGAAGTAAGGATAGACCTTATTTTAACGGTCTGAACGTGGAGTCTTTCACAGACGAAAACCGAGGTCCCGTGTGCCCATGCACTTAGCATACAGTAAACCCAGTGGCAACGAAAAAGTTGTCATTTGGTCAAAATTTATCCCCCCCTCCCTCATCAGTGACAAAAATCGCATGCAAAAAACCCCCAAAACAACAACATTGGGTGGCGCGCCTCTGGCTGCGACGCGCTCTCCAGGTGGAGGCAACCCGAATTTCACAGAGACGCCTCTGTGACTATAAAGTACCTAATACATAATACACGACACAGAAGAATCCCCCAATACTGCAGAATGAGGGACTTTGTTCTCTACCCAAGTAAATTTGATGTGTTGATGTGTGTGTTAATGTCCAGAGGGAAGAGCTGCTGACCGCGGGCCAGCTTCAGAACAAGACGGACAAAGACGACCTGGAGACACAGCTCTATGACTTGCAGGATGAGGTCAGAGTTGGTTGGTTGTTGGTTTTTGGGGGTGGGTTTTTTTGGCTGTCCCATTTTTTGGGGCTACACACGGGCTTAGGTATTAGGTACTTTATAGTCACAGAGGTATCTCTGTGAAATTTGGGTTGCTCCCACCTGGAGAGCGCGTCGCAGCCAGAGGTGCGCCACACCTTTTTTTTTTTGCATGCAAATGTTTGTGTGACTGATGAGGAAGGAAAGGTGTGTGTGTGTGTGTACATTTTGACCAAATGACAACTTTTTCATTGCCACTGGGTTTGACGTGTGCTAAGTGCATGGGCACACAGGACCTCGGTTTATCGTCTCATTCGAAAGACTCCACATTCAGACCGTAAGGCCTAGTGCAAAGTGAGAGGAAAAATCCCCTGTACCCAGGTTCGAACTCGGGTTTACTTGACACGAGGCGAACGCGCTACCACTGTGCCACTCTACACTTGCTCCCACGCCTTCCGAGTCCTTACTTGCAACCACGTTTGATTTGTCGGGTTGCAGAATTTGAAACCCGCAGTCGAAAGGGAACTAATCTATGTTAGGCTGTCAGGAGGCAACCACCAGAGGAGACGCTGCACTGCTGCTGCTGAGTCACCTTGGTGGGGTTCAGTGAAGCCTGTTCTTAACTCACAATACGCAGGACACCACCTCTCTCTGGAACAAACTACCTTTCAATATCTCTTCATCAGTTACGTCATTCAAATCATCCACAAAAACTAACCTCTTCAAATTTTCTTAACTTAAACTTGTCCTGTATCCCGACCCTGATTCCCTACATTTGGGGAAACTTTTTGGATCTTGCCAGTAATGTCTGTGTGAAGAATGGGCTTGCTTTAGTATGTGGATGCGGGCGCTCTAGGTTTGTTTTTGTCAGTGTGTGCTCGCGCGCCACTTCCACCTTCATTTTTAACCCTTTCCTTTCTTTTTTCTTCCTTTCCTCCTTTTTTCCTTGTTCCTTTTCTCTTTTTTTTCTTTTTTCTTTTGTCCCCCTTCTTTTTGTTTGTTTAGGTAGGCTTTTTTGGGGGGTAGCAACTTTCAGATCAAAATATGTACAAAAAACATGTAAAAACAATAAACACGGTTGTCGCACAGCTGTGGTGCGCCAAGGGAGTTAACAATAACAGCAAACAGAAACTGGTTCTGCTCCAGATGATCCAGCTGAAGATGTCCACCCCGGGCAAAGCCGGCGGCGCCAACACTCGCGACGGTGGTCCGCCCCCCAGCAACATCATGACGGCCAGCTTCCTCACGCAGCACGACTCGGACGAGGAATGGGACGTGGAGGTGCGCGACTCCGAGAACCTGGACCGCACCCTCACGGACATCATCGAGGGCAGGTCGCCCTACACCACCCCCAGCAAGGCCTCCTCTAGCGGTACGGGAGCCACCACGGGCGGCGCGGAAGCTCCGGAAGAGGCCACGGGACCTTTGGGGGCCTTGCAAGGGGCCATAAGCAATCTGGAAGCCCTGCACGAGGCGAAGGGGATTCTAGGGGATTTGCGAGGCGCCACAGGCAATGTAGAGGCTCCTCCGCAAGGAGTGACCGGCAATGTAGGGGATCCGCGAGGTTCAAACCTCGGGGCCTTGCAAGGGGGCGGGGATAAAGCCCAAGAGGGGTGGGGGAGCGAAGAGGGAGGGGAGAGGGTGAACAAAAACGGAGTGACGGACAGACAGACGCCGGGTTTAGCTAGTCGGGGCGCAGAATCTAGTCGTAGTGCAGAAGCCGGCTCCCTGAAAGAGCAGAGTGGGTCAGCGACGAAGAAGACAAATAACGGCGCAGTGGATGGTTTAGCTGCGGAAAGTGATAGTAGCAAAGACTGTGATGATGACGACGTCGGTAGTACTAGTGGATCCAATGAACGCGTTGTGTCTAACGGGCCACCCCCTTCCTCCTCCTCCTCCTCGGCTGTGAGCAAACCGTCCAATGGGGATTGTCCTGCAGTGGCTGGCCACCATGCAAAATCTTCAGGTGAGTTGGTCACTGAAAAACGGACGACTGATCAGTCCGAGAACAGTGGTCAAAGCGTTGCCCTGTTGGAAGATTGCATAATCAAGGAATCTACTGTGTAGCATCATTGTAACTATTGACGATGACAGAGAAATCGAAACTGTGCAGGGTTTACAGCACTTGACAATGTGAAGACAGTATGGTTAGATATACACTTTGATTTGATACAATCATAAAAGAATTTTAAATAGCATCTACAGTCAAACCTCCATTTTAAGACCCTCTGTTAAGCGACCACCTCTCATTTGAGACCGGATTTTTTGGGCACGGATGCATTTTACTATGTAAACGACCTCTCTTAGACGACTTCCTCTAAAACGCGACTTACGACCGCTATTTTGTCGGTTTTTACGACCATTGCTGTCGTCTGCATAGACTTCGAGCAAAGGGAAACAACCACGTGTATGTTCCGGTCAAGGGCCTGAAAGCGGAGTCGCTTCCCTTGTTGTAGAAAAGATGGCGGAGAGCATAGGAAAAGCATGAAAACCACTGACTTTGAAAAAGAAAACCACTGACTTTGGACGAGAGTGGAGGTGATTAAAAGAAGTCGGCGAAGTGAAACTGCAATATCGATTGCACAATCCTATGGAGTTGGAAAGACCCAAATCCAGTTATAATATGTCATTGTATGTGTGCATGAAGAAGAGAGTATGAACTGTGCTGAACTTTTTCTTTCTACGGCTGCCAGTGACAACCTCCATTATAAGACCCCTCCAATTTACGACCGATTTTTCCGGACATTTTGGAAGTCTTAAAATAGAGGTTTGACTGTATTGTCAGGCCTCAGACCAGTTCCTAGTAAGTGCATTGAAATCAGAAATCCACGTGGAGTACAGTAGTTGATTCTATGGATCGAAACGTTGTGTCTTTCCTTTCCTCAGGTACCTCTGCCTACCGCTATGTAAATGTACTTGTATTATTCAGACCTGTTTACCATTCCGGTGTTGCCGGAATTATTCCGGAAATTTGCTAAAATTCCGGGTAAAATAGTAAATTCCGGATGAACGCTGAAAATTCCGGGATTTCGAAAAACCGTCTATTATTTGTTTCTGTTCGTATGAAAAGATGCAAGGGTTGACCGAAACGTGTACCTAACACGCTACGTCATCAGAAAAGGGGTTGTGCTTGACGTCGTGCATTAAATGCTGCATTTTCATTGGTTAAAGGGGTGAAATAATGTTTTTATTTTGGTCGATCTATTTCGGGACTGAGCAAATGGTGGCCAGACTTTTACTGTCGATTTGAAGAGCTTTCCAGGCAGTTTTTTTTAATGGTAGAGATTGTAATTAGGGCTTGAAATGAGTCAATTTAGATTATATTATCACTGGAAAATACGATGATGTGAGAATTTTGAAGTTTTCAACGGAAAATAAAGTGAAAATTGATCGCGATGGCGCCGAGTTGCAACTTGGCATCCGCCGATCCGCGGCCGAGTGATTTTTCTCTGTCCCATCGTGGACATTTCCAGGTATTTTGCTTTTTCCAGCTTGTTTTATACTAAAATTGACTAAGAATTAGTGACTGAATTTACTAATAAAACTTTTCTGGCAAAATTGAGCCAAGAAATCATCACAATATTGAAAATCGACACCGATGTTCGCGGAAAGGAGAAGAAGAAGAAACCGCTTTATTGCGAGTCGTGTACAGATCATGTGAATTCCGGTTTTTGTTCTCAAATTCCGGGTTTTTTGGTGGCAAATTCCGGGTTTTTCATTATAAGGGTAAACAGGTCTGATTAATATTTTTTTTTTATATTTAAGTTTTTGTGAAAGGTTCAGCAGTCGCTGTTTATTTTTCTTGCAGTAGTTGCACAGTAGCAATGGTAGTACTCACAAAACGTAATGTACATATCTTGGTGCAAGTAGTACTAGTAGCAGCAGTAGAATTAGTAGTACTCAAAAGGCAAAGTTGTAGCCCTTGTCAAAATAGACCTGAAACCCCTAGTCGATACAGTAATGAAGAAACTCACCAAATGTCTGCCATGTTGTAGACTTGTCTTTGTTTGTGACTTGATAATGACAAATATTTGTATATATTTAGAAACGAGGACTGTTTTCTGTTTGTATATTGAAGCTTTGTACATTTTTGAGCACCAAGGCTGTAATAAATTTAGAGTTTGTACGCTTACGCCTATGAAGATAGAGGATCATAAATCAGTGCGGGCAGGGCTCCCAATCGTCCCGCAAAACAAGGGGTCCCAGGGACTCCTTCACTTATAGTATAGAGGGTCCTAGAGGCGGGATAGAGGGTCCCAGTGGCATTGTGAATGCTAAAAAGAATTGTTCTTGTGCATCCCTGGCACATTCTTTCACATGGTCCTTTACAATTTTAGTACTTCATAGACCCCCAAATGGGGGTCCCTGGCAGGCATGTTGGTGGTGATTGTCGACAGGAATGGTTCAGTTAGGTAGTTAGTGTGGGGAAATTATGGTGCTAGTATTTGTGTAATACCAGAGTCATTGACAGCCAAAGATATATAATATGATAATTTTTATTTTTTTTAAAAAGAGTTCAACTCCTTATTATTGTCTTCAGCGATGATTTAATTACCTTTGTGTATCTAAGAGGTTGTATTCTATCTTCGTCTGCATGTCTTGTTTGTCAGTCTGTCTGCATGTCTGTTTGTCAGTCTGTCTGCATGTCTGTTTGTCACTCTGTCTGCATGTCTGTTTGTCACTCTGTCTGCATGTCTTTGTCAGTCTGTCTGCATGTCTGTTTGTCAGTCTGTCAGCTTGCTGGTCTCCAAAACTCTGGATAATGAAACGTCATGAAACATTCTTAACAAACAAAAATATTCCTTTTACTTTTAGTTATCATATTTTTTGGTACTGTTACTACGTTCATTTCGTGCATGTGTTTATCGTCCGGGAATGTATAGGGAAACGCGTATGTGTGTGTGTGTGTGTGGACGCGTTTGTGTGTTATGCGTAGATGCATGTTTTTATGTCTATGAATATGTCACAGCGTGAGGGTGAGGGTGGGTATGCGAGCGCGTCTGAGTATGTTTGATATGTCTGTCATTTTGCATGTGGGGCGATTCTTAGTTTTTGTAAAGCGCCATGAGTAGTACACCCAGAATGCGCGCTATGTAAATATTCTTTATTATTATTTACTATTAATGTACAGCAATGTTGCTTTGTGTGTGTGATTTCAGATGGTTAAAAGTTCTGCATGTTTGCTGCATGGATAGATAGACCCAGGGCCGACTACATTACACAGTACTCCCGCCGACTCCCGTTTTCTCTTCTTCGTCTTTCATGTCGTGCTTGTGTGCATGCGTATTGGAATTCCTCTGCTGAATCAGCATCGCTAAAAATGTTGCACGGAATGACCAAAAACCGATATATTTTTAATGGCTTAAATGTTGATTGGTAAGTTTCCGTGTCCTTTTTTTTTGGTCATTGCTGTAGTTTATTGAATGCACAATTTTCTGACCGGTCACA
Organism: Phymorhynchus buccinoides; assembly: GCA_017654935.2. NCBI lineage: Eukaryota > Metazoa > Mollusca > Gastropoda > Neogastropoda > Raphitomidae > Phymorhynchus > Phymorhynchus buccinoides. Next base: position 23,886,288 of record CM065707.1, read on the forward strand.
GTTATTAGGCGAATTGAACTTTTTTTTCTCTCTCCATTTTATTGCCAACTCGCTCCTTTGTGATATTTGATGGTTGTGTGTTGATGCGTAGATGAGTGGATGCATTCAGCTTTTGAGTATGTGAGAAAGGCACAGACAGACTTTTTTTTTGTGTGTGTGTGCATGCTTTTTTCTCTCTAAATTTTACAGAAAATATCTTCTCCTGCCTCATCAGGAGGCTCACAAATATTCTGTATGTTGGTAAATACACAGATGCGCTTTTTATTCTTTTTGTCTCTCTTTTTTTTATTTTATAGAAGTATGTAATTTTCCTGAGCATTTGAATGTATACTGTTAATTTGTAAAGAGATTATTTTGACAAGTGATCAAAATATTAGCAACAGAACAAGAAATCCACTTTCGATCTTCAACAACAAAACCAGATATAAATTTCTATCTTCATGTGTTTAAAAAAAAAGTGTTTTAAGGACCATCTTTAGAGAGAGACTTCTCACCTCTTACATATATATATATATATATATATCTAAAGGATTTAACCCCTTGACTGCCACCAACGTGTCACGTACTGACCTGATGACATCACTGATGATGTCATCAGATGAAGAGGAATAACCCTGACATTCTGTTTTTTGTTCTGACACTGTCAAGAGTCGTCATATATCCCCAGACCATTTTGCCAGATTGGCTCTATCAGTTGTCTTTTTCATGGCATGATTTGCCCAAATATTTTTTTCTTTAATTTTCTCTGGCAGTCAAGGGGTTAATTTTCTTACTTTTCTGAAGGATTTTTATTGTGGTGCAAATTTGAGAGGTAAATGTTTGTGTGCGTTCTTGATGTCAGGGCATTGTATCTGTTTTACCGGTATTGTGTGCAACTATTCTGGTTTTTGTTATCAAGTGTGTGTGTGCGTGCATGTGCATGTGTGTGTGCGCGCACACATTGTGGTGCATTGTATTCTGAAAGATGAAAGGCTAGTCTTTGTGCGCATACTTTGTCTGTGAAATCAGATCAACAATACTCAACCGATATTTTAACATTGAAACGAAATATGTGCTATTCAAACCACTTGTTGGTGATTTTAAAAAAAGAAAAGATAAATCATGTTGCACCTTTGCATGCTGCAAGTAGCATGAATGTATGCGTGTATGAGACAAAGATATTTGTGTAGATTATATTAATTTATTTGCATGTTTGTGGGGTTTTGTTTAATAAGATGTCAACATTTTTAAAATGTTTTACCGGTTTAACCCCTTGACTGCCAGCAACGTATTACGTACTGACCTGATGACATCACTGATGACGTCATCAGATGAAGAGGAGTAACCCTGATATGCTGGCTTTTGCTCTAGCACAGTCAAGAGAGTAATATCCCCAGACCATTTTGCCACATTGGCTTTATCAGTTGTCTTTTTCTTGGCATGATTTGCCCGATTATTTTTGTCTTTAATTTTTCTCTGGCAGTCAAGGGGTTAAGCTACTTTTGTGCCAACGTAGAAACTTGTTTTAAAAAATAGCGTGATTTGTACTTACTTAGCTTCTTTATTGGCTTGTAAACACAGGGGGGGGGGGGGGGGGGAAGACGACAACACATTTCGAGGAGCAAAGAATGCGTGACTCTTGACATTATTAACATTGGGAGATGTTGTTTACTGGTCGGACGATTCTGATCTTTTAAAAGGTGAAGCATAATTATATGAGCTTTGGAATTCCAATTATCAAGAGAAGAAAACGATTACAAAATTGTAACTTTGTTTCTCACCACATGAGTGAGCGCCATTTTTTCTTTGGGGGGGGCGCACAGCACACCAATTCCCCACATTCTGACTGCTTTTAGTTTTCCCAGAGAGCTATTTGTTTCAAGCTATTTCCTTTGACATATAGGCAATGTTTCTTTCCAGTGATTGTTAAGGACAGGGAAAGACCTTACAAGTGGCAACAACAAACAAAAGAAGGGATGAAAAACTTTGGATTGGTATAATTATACTGGTGATGAGTTCTAGAAATAGACATGAACTAAAAAGCAGCTTGTCCTGGGGGTCATATCAACTTTGTCTGAGTTTATTTAATGTTGCATAATTTAGTGCCAATTTCAGGAAAAAAAGAAAATGTCAAAATCAGTTTACACACAGGCTCATTGCTGCCTTGTTTAACTATCCTCAATTACCGTTTCCATTATCTTCTGCAACAAGGTAAATTGCACTTGTTTTATGCTTAGACTTTTCCCATGGTTTTTTTCCTTGTTAATCGTCAGTTACTGTTTCGATGATAGTTCAAAACGTGGTTCGTAATTTGTTTCTAAATGGCTAAATGTTTGCAGTATGTGAAGTACCGTCATTTTCAGGTTATAAGGCGATATGTTTTTCTCCAATTTCGACCTATGCGCCTAATAAACGAGGGCGCCCTATTAGTGAACAGAATCGTGAGAAGGGAGGCAACGATTGCCATGCTCAGTACTGTCTACTGTGAGTCAGACATCGAAAGTGGTCACGAGTCGCCGATACAATGAACACTCACGTTAAAATGCTTCAAAATCCCTATTATCGTCCAAGATACTGTCCAACAGATGCCATAACCCTTCATTGGATGTAAAAAGCATCGTTGTAGAGCTTCAAATGCCATAATTCTATCAGTTTTCGCGAAGAATTGTCCAAACACAACAACAGGAAGCAGCTCAAATGGATGGAAGTTCGATTATTTGAAAAGGGAGCCAACTCTCGTTTATGACAGCAGTAATGGCGGTCGTTAAGCGTTTACAGGACGCGTATGCGCTTCAAAATTTGACTTTCTTTCTTTTTTTCTTTTCTTTCTTTTCGATTTTTCTTGAAAATTGCCCTATTCGCCTTTTACACAGCAGCGCCTAATGATCCGAAAAATACAGTAGTATTGTTGGCAATTATTCAGATTCTGATTGAAAACTACTGTTTCTTCGTATTTATGACAAAAAGCTTGGTGCTTTTGGGATTGCATGGGTGTGTGTTTTGTTGTAGATGGAAAGATATGAAAATGTTCAAGTTGATTGCTATTGAGTTTTTTTCTTCTCTTTTTTTTTCCCGTGTGCATTGCAGCTTTATGACACAAATTAAGCCTCTCTGCACTGTTTTGTCCAAATGTGAGTGTGTGCATTTTTGTGTGTGAAGAAACTGGTTATCGGTACAGACAAACCCCTATTTTACGACCCTCTGTTAAGCGACCACCTCTCATTTGAGACCGGATTTTTTGGCACGGATGCATTTTACTATGTAAACGACCTCTCTAAAACGCGACTTACGACCGCCATTTTGTTGGTTTTTACGACCGTTGTTGTCGTCTGCATAGACTTCGAGCAAAGGGAAACAACCACGGTCAAGGGCCTGAAAGCGCAGTCGCTTCCCTTGTTGTAGAAAAGATGGCGGAAAGCGTAGGAAAAGCACGAAAACCACTGACTTTGAAAAAGAAAACCACTGACTTTGGACGAGAGTGGAGGTGATTAACAGAAGTCGGCGAAGTGAAACTGTAATACATCGATTGCACAATCCTATGGAGTTGGAAAGACCCAAATCCAGTTTTAATATGTCATTGTATGTGTGCATGAAGAAGAGAGTATGAACTGTGCTGAACTTTTTCTTTCTACGGCTGCCAGTGAAAACCTCCGTCATACGACCCCTCCAATTTACGACCAATTTTTCCGGACATTTTGGAAGTCTTAAAATAGAGGTTTGTCTGTAATCGTTGAATGTTTTCCTTGTTGGAAATTGTAATGTTTAGAGTAATTTGTAAGATTTACAGTATTTTGTGTGCAGGGTTCCCAGGTGCCTTTTAAGTCCTTGTGAATTGGTTTTTGGTCAACAGGTCTTTTAACCCTTTCACCGCCAAAGTGATTTAATTATGTCACTAGCACCACAAATGATTTAAGCACACAGTGATGTCACTAAAAGGCATCAAATTGGGGTCTATTATCCAAAGACCCTATTGTCTTAGTTTTGGGAAGTAAGGATAGACCTTATTTTATATCTGTCACAGAAGAATCCCCAATACTGCAGATGATTTTGTTCTCTATCCAGGTAAATATAATGGACATTTTTGGTTGAAATATGGTTGGCGGTTAAAGGGTTAAGTGCTTTATTTCAGCAAGAAGATCCTTTTAATTCATCAAGAGGTCCTTTTATTTTTTGAAAGGTACTGTTAAGTCCTGTTTTATCAAGAAAAAAAGTGATAAAGAAATTAACAGCTAAAAAGTGTCTGAAAATTAAAATAACCTGGCAGTATGCAAAGTTGTCGGTGTCACAGATCGGAGCAGACAATTCATTACAAGCTGTGTGAGTCTTTCCGCACCAAGACGTAGTGATTCATTCCATGCGTATTGGAATGTCGGCTTTAAGACATGATTGTGCAAATGTTCACTGCATTGTGCTCTTGGTCAACAATTGGCATTCGGGCATTCTATGCAATCAGGTTGGCGAAAGTCCTTTTACAATCTTTTGAGGTCCTTGTAAGTCATTTAAAGGTCCTTTTTTCGTTTCATGTTCCAAACCTGGGAACCCTGGTGTGTGTGTGTGCGTGCGAGTGTGTGTGTGAATCCTGTCGTCGTTCATTGAAGTTGACTTACTACGAGCAAGCAAACATTCAGAGGTCTATGAGAAAGTGTGGTGAAACATACAAATCACGCATCAACTGTTAGGCTGAGAGAGTAAGAAAATCCCCCAAGGCCAACCCCGTCCCTCTGGCTGCAGCACTAGAGCCGGTGCCAAGCCCCCCCCCCCTCGTTTGAGAGTCATAGCCTTCCACAAGAGACAAAACTGTACTGTGATTATCCATTACTGTAGAAAACCATCTATTGTACAGCTCTCATGTTACTGTTGGGCCTGTACTATAGGCTACTGTGAACCAATGATTAAAAAAAAAACACGTTTCAGCAAAGGGCATTCATTCATATTAAGACTTGAGAAATTGTACAAAATTACATTGGCGTCGAATTTGGATCCAAGTTTTTGACGGTATGTGAAGACTCATTGTGGGGTGGGGGTGGGTGGGGGTCTTTTACAACTGTTATCACAAGATTGCCTACGTCTTAAAGACCCACTGACCCACCACGATTAAGTCCCTTGGTTTTTTTTCTGGGTAGCTGTGACCCACATACAAATGCCCCCCAACTTCAAATCGAGGCTGCTCTTTAAAATGATGTTTCGGTTTGAATTTGGGGGCATTTGTATGGGAGTCAAACCTGGTCAAAACAGGACTTCTTACCAGCTATAAGAGGGAGAACACGCGAAACCCGTGATTTTGACGCCTGATCTTTAAATTAAGGGTCCGCCACACTGCATACGACTCAATCCAACTGCGATCCGACTGTGACATTTGTGAGGCATGATTCTCTTGAAACAATACTTTTCTGATGAAATCCTACCAGTTTCGTTCACTATATTTTGTAGTCCCCCCTGTACATGAATCTGATGAAATATCTATTTTTGTACCAGACATTTGATGAGATTCGTGCATTTGAGGTCTACATGAGTATACTGAACACCAGCTTCACACAGTATGAATGTGTCAGTACACCAAGCACTAGGTCACACAGAAACCCAGAAAAGGAACAAAGAAAAAAGGAGGAAAGGAAGGAAAAAAGAAAAGAAAGGGTTAAAAATGAAGGCGGAAGTGGTGGTGGGTTGCATGATGAGTGAGCAAGATAGCGGAGAGCGGATGAATGATTGGGTGTGGTGTGAGAGTTACATATTTGTTAATGTAAATTTGTGTTTCATACTTTTATTTAATATTTTTATTTTACACGGGTGGAAGACAAGTTTCCATGTGCGTTGTACAATGCCAATGGACAATAAAGAAACATGACTTAAAATAGTAGAATTTTAAGGCAGAAGTAATTCACATGAATAATACCTCGCAGACGTCGTCACCCATCGGATCATCGCAGTTGGATACATATATCGCGACACTTCTAGGAAGTTACGCTACAATATTATCACAATATTATCTGTAACAAAAAGATCGAGTTGAAAGCCAGTTTTAGCCATCTTTGATTGTTGTGTGAGAGGGTTGGTGGAGAGTACCATATTTTTCGGACTATAAGGCGATACTTTTTTTTCGGACCCCTGCGCCTTATAATGTGACTGATGAAATAGTAAGAAAGAGGGGTGCCTGCCAGAACGGTCTATCTCAAAAGGAATAAAGAGCACAGAAGGGCAGTTCTGGCATTCACCCCTCGGACTATAGTAACAGAATCTGAAATTTGGGGGGTGCGCCTTATAGTCAGAAAAATATGGTAGTTTGAGGGTGAAAGGATGATGTTTTTAAAAAGGCAGAGGCTCGGGGTACGGGCCCGTATTTCACACTCTCCAGACTACGGGTACGGCGCTGAATCACGGGACGCATAAATTGTGCGCAAATGTCTTAACTCTGACATGTTCCTAACCCTATCCCTAACCCTATTCACACAGTATGAATGTGTCAGTACACCAAGCACTAGGTCACACAGAAACCCAGACATTTGATGAGATTCGTGCATTTAGGGTCTACGTGAGTATGCTGAACACCAGCTTCACGATCACACAGTATGAATGTGTCAGTACACCAAGCACTAGGTCACACAGAAACCCAGACATTTTTGTATCAAATAACAACACTTGTGCATTTGTTGACGAAAAATTCGATCCCTTAACATGGTCTGGGTGTTGCAGCAACGCCGTACCCGTAGCCACTGTGTTTTAAAGAGGCAGATATTTAAAACTGGTGTGTGTGTCAAGTCAAGTAAAGTCAAAATGATCTTTATTGACGATAATAGAATGAGCTTGATAAAGCTTTTTTACATCCTGTGTGTGTTGCATTGTCAAACACTAACTGTGCTTTGGCTCTAAACAACATAAATGGTAAAAATCTTTGTTGAAATCTTTTCCTAACTGTTTGCAGTAAATTCAGTAAACAGCTACCCAAAAACAAAGAAGAAGACATCAGTTTAAAGACACAAATTAACAGTAACGAGATAAACTTCGAAGTGGAGATAGATTAGATTAAACATGTGTGTGTGTGTATGTTGTTGAAATCTGTTCCTGTTTCAGTAAATTTAGTAAATAGCTACCCAAAAGAAAGAAGCAGACATGAGTTTAAAAAAATACACAAATTAACAGTAACGAGATAAACTTCGAAGCGGAGATAGATTAGATTAAACATATGTGTGTGTGTATGTTGTTGAAATCTTTTCCTAACTGTTTCCAGTAAATTTAGTAAATAGCTACCCAAAAAGAAAGAAGCAGACATGAGTTTAAAAAAATACACAAATTAACAGTAACGAGATCAACTTCGAAGCGGAGATAGATTAGATTAGATTAAGCGTGGGTGTGGGTGTGCAAGAGAGGTGAGAGAGAGAGACAGACACTTGGCACATTGATTACTGCTGCTGCTGCTTCCCTCTTTGTCAGTCTTGTGATTGGGTTGTTCAGCCTTGCAAATTATTGTATCCTTTATTTTGCCATTGTCCTTTCGTTTCAAGTGCAATGCTCAGAATAAATGATTCTGTGCTATTGAAAACCTTGGCGTGTTTTGTGTGTTTGTGCGTGCGTGCGTGCGTATGATGATGTTGTTCTTCTTCTTTAATTTAACGTCTTTTCACTTAAAAGTGATATTGGACATATGTGTGTGTGTGTGTGTGCATGTGTGTGAGGTTGTGCGCACTGTGGCATGTGTTTATACATATCCGTGCATAGTCGTGTGTGTGAGGTGGTGCGCACTGTGGCATGTGTTTATACATATCCGTGCATAGTCGTGTGTGTGAGGTTGTGTGCATGGCGGCATGTGTTTATACATGTCCGTGCATAGTCGTGTGTGTGAGGTTGTGTGCATGGCGGCATGTGTTTATACATGTCCGTGCATAGTCGTGTGTGTGAGGTTGTGCGCACTGTGGCATGTGTTTATACATGTCCGTGCATAGTCGTGTGTGTGAGGTGTGCATGGCGGCATGTGTTTATGCATGTCCGTGCATAGTCGTGTGTGTGAGGTTGTGTGCATGGCGGCATGTGTTTATACATATCCGTGCATAGTCGTGTGTGTGAGGTTGTGTGCATGGCGGCATGTGTTTATAGTTACATATTTGTGCGCACTTGTGTTTGTGTTTGTGTGTGTCGTAGGTTTGTGTGTGTGTGTGTGTGTGTGTGTCGTAGGTTTGTGTGTGTCGTGTGTTTGTGTGTGTCGTAGGTTTGTGTGTGTGTGTGTCGTAGGTTTGTGTGTGTGTCGTAGGTTTGTGTGTGTGTGTTTGTGTGTATACATATATGTGTATATGAAATAAAAAGTGGATCCTACCTTAATATAGACCTACATTTTGAGACAGAGAGAAGGGAGGTGGAGGGGGTGGTGGTGGTGGTGAGGGGATAACCTACCATCATAAATCTCACGGATGACAGTGAAAGGTAAGAGTTCACAATACATGTGCTTAAAAAACCCTTTCATCGCCACTGTCGCCTCTTGGCACCACAATGATTGAACACCCATGTCACTAAAAGGCATCAAATGAGGGTCTAGTATTCAGTGACCTTATGTTCTTCATTTTGGGAGGTAAGGGTAGGCTCTATTTTAAGCATGTAAGAGAAGAATCCCCAATATTGCAGACGAAATCTTTTCTCTACCCAGGTAAGTTTTGGCTGAGGAATGGCTAGCGTTGAAAGGGTTAAATCATTTACTTTTCTATGTTCTCGTCTCGCTCGTTCGAGATGTAGGCCGATCTTCAGTTTTATAACATCGTGGGAGGAATTCATTGTAGTCCCTATTCAGCGTTTCAACAACAAAAACTCCCCGGGAAATGTTATTGCATTGGTTTATGAAGATTAGAGTTAGAATGTAAGTAGAATGCCCCCAGGTATGCAAGTGGTGTATTAATAGAGTGTGCCATCCATCCGTGGGAAATTGTACTTTATACATTATCTTTTGTTCCTTTCCATTTTCTAGAAGCACTTCATGCTTTTATGTTAAATGAAAATAGGAATGTCAGAAGAAGTAAGAATACTTATGCTTTCACGAATGAATACGTTTCCCCAAGCTTTTGAATTTTTTTCTTTCTGAAGTGTATTTGAACTGTGATTCTTTAAAGAAAACCTCTTACTATGATATTTCATTTAGACCTACAGTCTCTCTCTCTCTCTCTCTCTCTCTCTCTCTCTCTCTCTCTCTCTCTCTCTCTCTCTCTCTCTCTCTCTCTCTCTCTCTCTCTCTCTCTCTCTCTCTCTCTCTCTCTCTCATGCACGCGCGCGCACGCACGCACACGCATTCACACACAGGGTCAATTCAAGGGACAGTTGTGATGTTAGAGAGAGAGAGAGAGAGAGGAGAACTCCTCGTTCCTTAGATGCAGTAGCGTCCAACCTCGTCATTTCTCCGAACAATCAGGGAGTGGATTGACCTGCCAACATCAGGGTTGAGTTTCTCTAGATAACGGTCGCCGCGCGAATAACGCTTACGCCAAACGGGACCTAAGAAACACTTTAGAAAACGTTTGCGGAAGAATATTACAAGCTCTTGTCTGATTGGCCAAAAAATAAATTATTTTAAACAAACTTTAGTGGACCAATCAACACCAAGAAACGTATTCACTCCCTAGTAGTTCCGGATAGTTCGTCGCTTGCTCGGTGTTTGGCAAGAACAAAACGCCACGCGAACTATCGGCAAACGAAGGGTGTTTTTTTGCTGATTTGAGCGAGCGCAACGTAACGTTAGCCCTTGTGAAACGGCCCCCAGCAGAGGAGGTCAGAACTCCAGAGAGGTCCGTGTCAAACCTCGTCATTTCTCCGAACACTCAGGGAGTGGAATGACCTGCCAACATCAGCAGTGGAGGTCAGAACTCCAGAGAGTTTCACATCAAACCTCGTTATTTCTCCGAACAATCAGGGAGTGGAATGACCTGCCAACATCAGCAGTGGAGGTCAGAACTCCAGAGAGTTCCGCGTGAAACCTCGTCATTTCTCCGAACAATCAGGGAGTGGAATGACCTGCCAACATCAGCAGTGGAGGTCAGAACTCCAGAGAGTTCCGCGTGAAACCTCGTCATTTCTCCGAACAATCAAGGAGTGGAATGACCTGCCAACATCTGTCATCAGCAGTGGAGGTCAGAACTCCAGAGAGTTCCGCGTCAAACCTCGTCATTTCTCCGAACACTCAGGGAGTGGAATGACCTGCCAACATCTTCAGTGGAGGTCAGA
>CM065707.1:23901460-23903960 GCA_017654935.2 Phymorhynchus buccinoides
TAAAATACAGCTTCATGTTTGGTAAGAAAGGTAAAAACAGCCGAGAAATGTAGGGGGGGGGGGGGGGGGGGTGGTGTGGCACATCTTGATACATTTCCACTGCTACTTGTGTGCAACAGAAATAACCCAGCTATCCTGAATAGCAGGTGAACGCCTCTGCAAATCTGGAAGTTATTGTCGGACACGACTGACTTGACTGGCACACTGATGCATCTCAACTGCGCCTATTTTAATGACTCCTATACTCAATTGCGCCCGTTGAAATGGTAGAAACGGTTCGTGAGAAAACGAGACATAATGGAGGAGATTGTTTTGTTTCAGACGATGTAGAGCTAACACTGCTGACAACAGTACAGCTTTTCTAGTTATTTTGATTTTATAGTCATTATCATCATCTTCTTCTTCGTCGTCGTCGTCGTCTTCTTATGCGTTCCCTAGGCCAAAAGGCCACAGTGGGTAAACACTGTATGTGTCCGTTTTCAGCTTTCACTGGTCTCCACGCTGCGTACCCGGCTGAGCCGACACATTCCGATTTCGGAGGAGCTCAAAGGAGAAAAGTTATTTAGAAGATTTTTTTATTTTTTAAAGCAAGAGAATGGACCAATAAGTCAGAAAGACAGTAGGTGACAGCAAGCAAAGGAAAAAGGCAGAGTCAAGGAGAGTGGCATATTAGAGGAAGCTACAAACACAGAACTAATTCCAGAAGGTGGGGGAACTATTTTTGCGACAGACACCCCCCCCCCCCCCCCCCCCCCCCCCCCCCCCCCCCCCCGTATCCCCACGAGAAGAGACTCGTGAAGGGGTCGCTGGACCGTTTTCGCCTTTCTTACCAAACATAAAGCTGTATTGTATTAACCCTTTCGCCGCCAGCCATTTTTGAGCAAACAAATTCCATCAAACTTACCTGGGTAGAGAAAAAACCCATCTGCAATAGTGGGGATTCCTGTGTTATATGCATAAAGTAAGGCCTAGCCTTACCTCCCAAAATTATGAAAATAGGCTCTTTGGATAACAGACCCTGGTTTGAGGCCTTTTCGTGACATGGGCGTTAAATCATTGTGGTGCTGAAATGCGACATTGGCGGTGAAAGGGTTAACCTTTTCAGCTAATTATCTTTTTGGAATAATAACACCCCCCCCCCCCCCCCCCCCCCCCCCCCCCCCTACCCACCACCCCAATAAGACGGAAAAACGCAATGAACTACGACTGTGACAAATGCCGCGGTGTACTGCACTACATAGGGGGGGGGGGGGGGGGGGGTCCTATTAGATAATGGCCTTTATCATGACTGCAATTAATTATTGAACAAAGATAATTAGCTGAAAATGTTCATAAAATACAGCTTCATGTTTGGTAAGAAAGGCAAAAACGGAAAAAATGGAATTAACAGAGAAATGTAGGGGGGGGGGGGGGGGGGGGGGGGGGGGGGGGGGGGGGGGGGGGGGGGGGCACATCTTGACCTTTACCGAAACATCAAATTGCGCGAACCAGGCGCAGTTGACGTTCGTATTAATACATACTGGAGAGACGCAATTGAGCGGCTTTCAAAGAGGCGCAATTGAGTGGTAAACCTAGCACACAATACTTCTCTTATACAACAAGACGTGGGAGAGGCCGGGTTGTCTGTATTGGACGTTGAAGGTGAACGTCCTTCGCCTGTGAGTGAACTACTAAAGGTCACCATTTATTGTGACAATAGTCTATAGAGGTGTGTGTGCGTGTGTGTGTGTGTGTGTGTGTGTGTGTGTGTGTGTGTGTGTGTGTACGTGTGCGTGCGTGCGTGTGTGTGTGTGTGTGTGTGTGTGTGTGTGTGTGTGTGTGTTGTCTTGTTTTTTGTGGGACTTTTTTGTGTTGGTGGTGGGTCCCAAAAGCCTTTTTGGTGGGTCCTCCTAAAATTGCTTTGTCAGCACGAGCTTTTGAATCTCTTTTTGTAGTCCCAGTTCTATAAGAACGGGACTACTTTATTCTTTTTTTCTAGCTTTTATCTTCTCCTCTTTCCTTCTGCCCCACCCCCTCCACCCCCACCCCCCCCCCCACACACACGGTGTACACTCATTTCGCTCCACGGCATTTTTGCCAAGGCAAAAGTCATCTCGGCCCAACGCAAAAGTAGTTTCGGTCCTAGGCAAGAGTCATTTTGGCCCAAGGCAATAGTCATTTCGGTCCTAAACTAGAGTCCTTTAAAATTTGGCACCAGGCAAGAGTCATTTCGGCCCAAGGCTTGAGTCATTTTGGCCCAAGTCAATAGTCATTTCGGTCCTAGACTAGATTCATTTAAAATTTGGCCCAAGGCAATAGTCATTTTGGCCCAAGGCAATAGTCATTTCGACCCAAGCCTAGAGTCATTTCGGTCCTAGACTAGATTCATTTAAAATTTGGCCCAGGGCAATAGTCATCTCGGCCCAAGGCATTAGTCATTTTGGCCCAAGGCAATAGTCATTTCGGTCCAAGACTATAGAGTGATTTTGGCCCAAAGCAAGTTATTTCGGCCCAAGGCTCT
>CM065707.1:23921460-23923960 GCA_017654935.2 Phymorhynchus buccinoides
CACCTTTAACACGACTCTTCGTTGCTAACAATGTGACCCAGCACCACAAAAGGGACATTAAGTCGCTCAGATAGTTTCTCACAACAGGTTTGCAAAGTTAAAAATAATCACGTTTTATCAGTTTTGAGTTATGGGTATTTTCGTGCTCTCTAACATCCCATCTTTCATTATTTATTAAAGGACAATCTTTGTTATGGTCTCTAAATACTCCACAAACATTCCTTTAAAATGAGTAGGTCAATGCATGTTCTTCAGCTAAGCTAAACTTCAGGCTGTGATTTCTCAAAATGGCTGACAGTCACCCTACCAACTTTAAATACTCATATCTCTAAAATGGAAAATGCTACAAGAATGGTTCTTATATCATTTGTAAGAGAATTGTCTGAAGTTTGGTAACTGTGCCATTTCCTCAGAATGGTCATTTTGACACTTAATGTCCCTTTCGTGGTGCTAGGTCACAGATAATCCTGAATATACAAAGAGCTCGCACTCTGCAGCTGACTGAAGCCGGGTTTTTTTTTATACTCCCACCCTTTCACCTACACTACAGCTGGGGATCATTATGAACTCAGTCGCTGCCTACAGCAACACTAACACTTCCCACCTGCCACATTTTCACCTTCCAGGCGGGAAGTGAGAAAGTTGGCTTCATTCTTTGCAAGGATTGTAGGCTGCGAAGATATCACTCTTTGTAACATTTCAGGCTTTTGATAACACAGAAACAAGATACAAAGCCTTCAAGGCTCAAGCCGCTTTGCGTTTTTGGAGAACAGTGATCTAAATGCCAGATCAGTCACGTTGATATAAACACAAAGCGAATGAGCCTTGAATGCTTTGCCTCTTGTTACACAAATGATGTTTCTTGAAAGCATGCATAAACAGCTCTGTCAGTCTATGTAATGCAAATTTTGATCAAGGAACTCCTTGTAGATTCCGAGAAAAAGCCAACGTTAACCCTTTCACCGCCAATGTTGCATTTATGCACCACGATGGTTTAACACTCATGTCACTAAAAGGCATCAAATCAGGGCCTGTTATCCGAAGACCACACCGTTTTCTTAATTTTGGGAGGTAAGGATATAGGCCTAATGTTGTACATGTCACTGAGGAATTCACAATATTGCAGATAGTGTTTTTCACTGCTTTTTGGCTGTAAAATTACTGGCGGTGAAAGGGTTAGAGTAACCATAGGTAAACCACTGGTAACATGTCAACCAGTGATAAAAGCCATTGGAGTAAAAGGCCCACGTAGACCACAAGTCAACAGCAAAGCCCAACCCTTTTAAAGTATTCCTAATATTTTGGTAGCATGTACGTCATCAAGGTAAAGGTAAAGATGTGCCACCCCAATTTCCATACCAGAAAATGTAAAGGGAGAACGTTCTTTTTCGGTTTTTCTGTCATGATACTGATGGCTTGGAGTCGATACAAAACGAGATAAAGATAGTCCATTGACGATTATTGGATTTATTACAAAAACTAATAACTCGTATCATAAACAATCACTGCAGAAATACAAAAAGGGGTTTTTGCTTTTTATATTTTAGCAGTCTTTTTTTAATTTTTAATACAGGTTATTAGTTTTCTTAATAAGTTCAATACTATGTCAATGAACTATCTAAATAATTAAATTAAATCTAATAGTCCGATTTGACTCCAAGCCATCCATACAGCAGTGATTGTCTTTCATATTTCCCTCACGTCAAAACGTACGCTTTTGATCATTTGAACCAGGCCCTTAACGACAATCGTTCCTGATAACGACATTGACGACAGACGGCAAGAAAAGGGGAGAAATGGGGTGTGGTGTGTGTGTGTGTGTGTGTGTGGGGGGGGGGGTGTTTGAGTAAAAGGTGAGGAGAAAGACGGGGTGAAAAGGGGCAAAGAAGGGTGACATACCGAAAAAAATCGTGTTAGTTCAATAAAAAAAAAATTAAAAAAAAGTTTGTAAAGTTAGGCCTATGTATAGATATGCCATGACAAGCTCCTAGCATAACATCGTCAGTCTCCAAATTTCCCTGACGATGGAGTACTGTATGGGGGGGGGGGGGGAGTGCCGACGTGGCCGGCGGTGTGATCAAAATTAACGACCACACACGTAATGCTCTCATCCGCAAAGTGTCACTTGTACCATAGTGTTCAATTGCTTCTTTGGCTGTTGGGATGATCCCTGGAGGCTTTTAGCTAGTGTAGGCCAACGACGACGACAACAGTTCAATAAAATGACGGATCAACGATAAGACTCCATTAGGCATGGGGGGGGGGGGGGGGGGGGGGGGGGGCGGGGGGGGGGGGGGGGGGGGGGGGGGGATGCTATACGAAAGGGGGGCACTGAACCCCCCGGTTTCCCCACTGGGATTTTAAATTCAACTTCTAATCCTTAGTGACTATTGGTCGGACCTCTCTCTCTCTCTCTCTCTCTCTCTCTCTCTCTCTCTCTCTCTCTCTCTCTCTCTCTCTCTCTCTCTCTCTCTCTCTCTCTCTCTCTCACACACACACA
>CM065707.1:23941460-23961460 GCA_017654935.2 Phymorhynchus buccinoides
TTCTCTTCTTCTTCTTCTTCTTCTTCTTCTTCTTTCTTCTCCTTCTTCTCCTTCTTCTTCTTCTTCTTCTTCTCTTCTTCTTCTTCTTCTTCTTCTTCTCTTCTTCTGTGTTCCGAGGCCATCAGGCCATAATAGGTGAGGTACATATGTTAAGTCCTTTCGCGAACATGATTTTGTCCTCTCGCGGATACCATGACCTGCAATAAACCTAGGGTCTCCCATAGCCATATGATATATTCTTGATCAGCATATCACAACCTATTCAGATCCTGAATTTTGAACCGCCAGTGCAAACCTCCGCCAAGGAAGACTCACAAAACCGAAATTTCCTTCCGTTCATATCCGAGCTGTATCTCACGAACCAGCGGGTAGAATGGCTTCCAATTTCGTGTGGTAACGTAACATGGTGAGTAATGAAATAAATACTTGCAATAAAAACATTTTTGTAAGGTAGAAACAGGGTCGTTTTAGACTAATGTGCACTTAAGGACAAAACGTGCGTGAGAGGACTTAACATACGTATGTCCGGTTTTCAGTTTTCAGTTTTCACTGGTCTCCCTTGCTGCACACAGCCGGCGACACATTCCGATTTCGGAGGAGGTTTTTTTCCGTTCAAACGTCGTTGCTAATATTTTACTATAGTAGAACATTGCACTTGTGCAGAACGTTTTTTTCTCGGCAACTCCCCTTACTCTCTGGTATGTGTCTACTGCGCTTACCCTAGTTCACAGGCCTTAGGAGAGTGAGAGCTGGGTGGGTGGGTGGGGGTGGGGGGGGGGGTAGTAGGTGTGGGAGAACACTTCAGAATCGGTTTGGGGGTGGTGGGGCTGGGATAGTGAGGGGGATAGAGGTGTGGGGGTAAAGGGGGAAAGTGGAAAATGAGTAGCATCAAAAAGCCTAAAATGTCACAAAGAGTGATTTACTTCGCCGCCTAACCAACCTCCGCAAAGAATGAAGCTCAACTTTCTCAACTTCCCACCCCCCCCGGAAGGTGGAAAAGGTGGGAGGTGGGAAGTGTTAAGCATTGTTAATTAATTAACAGTAGGCAGTGAGAGAGTTGACATTGACCCCCACCTGTAGTGTAGGTGAAAGGGTGGGAGTAAAAACAACAACAACAACAACCGGCTTCAGTCAGCTGCGGAGTGCGAACTCTTTGTATATCAGGCTTTTTTGGGTAGCATCAGAGAACCCGTAGCACGTTCTCTGGAGGCGTCAAAGACACTGTAATGGGAATAAGACAGACAACTGGAGAGTTACGGCGAGCCGGGCTGAGAGGGTTATCGTTCGTGATCCCATTAACAAGGGCGGCTCTTATCAAAGACTGGAATTTGATTCAACGTTTTTTTTAAACACCAGATTCAAATTTGAGTGCTTGGGCAAACCTTTTTCTGTTTTCCTGAAGACAAAGAAAGGTAAGGAAGTTGCAAATACGGCCAGAAAATCTATGAAACAGTAACAACCAGTGTTAGATTACTGCTGATGTTCATGGTTCAAGGGGGGCATAATCAGGGTTTCTGTCCTCACAACTCATATAGGGGGAAAATGGCCGCTTGTCTGTCTTATTCCCATTACAGCGTCTTTGGTAGCATTGAGGAGTAGAGCTTCTCAGGAAGAACGTATTAGGCGTGAATCTTCTGAAATCTCAGTAGTTATTATGACGTACCGGCTACAATCATCTTACGGCTCTTAAGTACTCAAATGGCTTTTATATAATTACTAGCGCAACGCCCCGTACCGGTAACGCCTAGTACCGGTAACGCCTCACCCCGCTCACAGCTCACACGCACTTTTCCGTTAGTAAATCCGAGCTGCGTGTGGTCCCCTCCCTCCCCACGACCCCTTGGCGGAGGTTTCCGAAACGTAAGGACGGCATGACCTTCGGAGGGTGCCAAGGATGCTTGATACCAAATTTGGTGTCGATCGGTTGAGAACTACAGCTCACACGCACTTGCCGTTAGTAAATCCGAGCTGCGTGTGGTACCCCCCCTCCCCACGATCCCTTGGCGGAGGTTTCCGACAAATAAGGATGGCATGACCTTCGGAGGGTGCCAAGGATACTTGATGCCAAATTTGGCGTCGATCGGTTGAGAACTGTGGCCGTGCATAAGGGACACACAGACAGACAGACAGACAGACACACATACAGATTTCGAAAATATATATAAGATTATCATTGGTGGACATTTAACTGAAGTTGAGGACAGGAGTAAAGTGAGCTGTATGATAATCAGGGGCGGATTATGCTGTTGATAAAGGTGGAGGTTGTGGTGGTGGTGGTGGGGTGTGTGTGTGTGTGTGAGGGGGGAGTGGTGGTTCCATCAGATTTTTCATACCACTGAGTTTATGATGGATAATGGATAGTAAGAAAGGCGACACTGAACAAAACCCACACACCAAAAGAACCGAGAAATGTTCGAGGAGAGGGTGGGTTGGGTTAGTGGATTAATCTACAAGCAGTGCGTGGGTGCGTGCTTCCAAGCACCTGGCCAAAGATATTCTAAAAGGGTAGGATGGACTACTTAAGAGCTCGGCGAACTTCGGGCTGATAGAGTTATCGTTAGTGTCGGCAGTACACCATTCACAGTGGAGGCTATCCAAAAACTCACACTGGAACTTGAACGGAGAATTCAACTGGCCTATCGACGTGTAAAATGTGTCCTGTTTAAAAGGGACATAACCAGTGTTTCTGTCCTCACTACTCATATAGGGAAAAGAGACCGGATGCTTATCTTCCCCTATACAGTCTTTGACCTGGCACCAGAATGTTTGAACGGAGGAACCTAGGACACTAAAATGTTACACGCGGATAGGTACTTAGGATATCAAGGCCAGGTTCGAAAATGAAGATCCTTGGTCAAAGGTCAAGGTCAGGTTCTTCTTCGAACGCTCAGACAGTTTCACGTCATATGAGCGCAGATGCGTCATGCTGCCGTTACGCACCTAACTAAGAAATAGGTAGGTCCACAGCATGGTCGTCTTCGGCTAGAGAAAATCTTTGTAAGTGTTACTTGGAAGAGAAAAAAAAAAGGCAGGAGAATGGACCAAAGGTAGTAGATGACAGCAAGCAAAGGGAAAAGGCAGAGTCAAAGAGAGTGACAGATTAGAGGAAGTTACAAGCACAGAACTTCCAGAAGATGGGGGAACTATTTGTACAAATGGCCCCCCCCCCAGGTATCCCCACTGGGGTGGGGGTTGTGACGAGGTAATGGGTTAAAAGGCTAAGTCCCTAGTGAAGACTTTAGAAAATTTGCCTTTAGCCCACTTCTCTAGGGTATGGGAGATGAGCAACTTTCCCGGCCCCTTTTCATCTAATAAATTTATATTTGTGCCCGGGTTCTGGCTCGTATGGTTGTAAGAAATACAAGTGGTTGAATTGCTCTAAATGGCAGACAGAGAGAAGTAGGGTTTTACATGAAATTACAAGACTCCCACTCTCATCAGTCTGACCAAAAGGTTCAGGATTATTTGACACTTGTATTTTATTTACTCCCAAAATCTGCATGAGATTATGCAACAATAATAATAAAGCAGCTCAATGGCGCCAAAACAAAATATGAATGAAAAACAATGGAATCCGAAAGGATTTACAAGACTTTTGTCTTTCTAGAAGGTTAGCCCCAAGCAGGAAGGGTTACTAATTATCTTCAGTGTCTGTAGGAAAGTTCAAATGATTGGCGCTGTGACGAGGTAATGGGTTAAAAGGCTAAGTCTCTAGGGAAGACTTTAGAAAATTTGCCTTTAGCCCACTTCTCTAGGGTATGGGAGATGAGCAACTTTCCCGGCCCCTTTTCATCTAATAAATTTATATTTGTGCCCGGGTTCTGGCTCGTCAGATGGTTGTAAGAAATACAAGTGGTTGAATTGCTCTAAATCATTTAGTAAATGGCAGACAGAGAGAAGTAGGGTTTTACATGAAATTACAAGACTCCCACTCTCATCAGTCTGACCAAAGGGTTCAGGATTATTTGACACTTGTATTTTATTTACTCCCAAAATCTGCATAAGATTATGCAACAATAATAATAAAGCAGCTCAATGGCGCCAAAACAAAATATGGATAAAACACAATGAAATCCGAAAGGATTCACAAGACTTTTGTCTTTCTATAAGGTTCGCCCCATGCCGGAAGGGTTACTAATTATCTTTATTGTCCGTAGGAAAGTTCAAATGATTGGCGCAGTCAGGTGGACTTAGCTGTTTCAAGTTCTGGGCTTGCTCGTCAGGTGAGAGTAGCTCCCAGTCGTTCCTATTACGGCTTCGCGGGATGGCACGGTTCAGGCGTGGTCTCCTCGCGGATTCTGGGTGCGGGTCGTCTTGGCGACAGTCCCGTCTTGGTGCTTGGTGGAGTCCGGGATGATCTTCCGGCCCACGATGCCC
This sequence comes from Phymorhynchus buccinoides, assembly GCA_017654935.2. Classification (NCBI taxonomy): domain Eukaryota; kingdom Metazoa; phylum Mollusca; class Gastropoda; order Neogastropoda; family Raphitomidae; genus Phymorhynchus; species Phymorhynchus buccinoides. The sequence continues at coordinate 23,945,838 of CM065707.1, forward strand.
TGCTGATAATCACAGGAGAAGGTGGATGTAGATCTCTATGGCTTAGAGACAAGGGGCTTCAGCCGGCAGGGAATTAGTGAATCCCAACCGGCTTGAAGGCTTCCCTTGTACAATAGCACTACATGTTGTTAATAAATAAACTGAATTTCAGTTAACAAACTGAGATCAGTAAAACATAAAAGGTGATCAAGACAACATCATTCTCCATCCAACACCTGGAAAGGAATGGTATCATAAAGTGCAAGATTGCGGCCCATAGGTTTCCTACTAAAAATAGACAAAAGGGTTAGTAGGCATAAACTCCGGTTCTGGTACCAAAAGTGTTCAAGTCAAAAACACACACACACAAATAATCAGTGCACATAAATAGAATAGAATGTTTACCACTTCTTTTCTATAACATATCTATCTACTCCTTATTCATCATGGAACATAGGATCTAGATCAAAACTAGAGTCAAACAAACAAGAATCTCAATCACCAGCCATCAATAATACTTACTAGTGGGCTTATTTTGATGACTGGTTGTGAGTGTTGCTCTAGCTACGTTTCAGCATCTTGTGTGACAACTTTTTCTCACCACTCCAATTATAGCCTTCACTTTCAAACAATGAAAGCCTGCTATTGGTTTATAGCAGTCGACACGTCACAAGATTGCTGTTCTAAATGTACCGAACAATCACGCGCCTATTACATCCTTATCACGTGCCGACATTCAAAATCCTTCTCGTGCTCGGAAAAGCAAAACCATCTTCAAAGGGAGATAACCGTGGTTGTCACTTTCTTGTGATGGGTAATGACACGGTGTCTTACAAAGGGAACCGACTCTTGATATCACTATCTCGTGATGAGACGGTAGATAAGGGGGGGGGGGGTGAAGGGAGATAACCTCGGTAGGTGGTACGTGCTGACCGGGGAGACAAGTCGACCTTCAAAGGGACCAATCCCGTAATCGGCATTCTTTAGATGGTGGGTGGCAATTAACGTGGCGGCCGGACAGAGAAATGAAAAGGAGAGGGGGGAGGGGAGAAGGGGGGGGGGGGGTGTAGATAAGAAATAAAGAAAGTCGGGTCGCGCGGGACACTTACGTCACAGGCGCAGTCCGGGGGACTTAGCTGTTGTCAGGTTCCTCCGTGGTGATCGGCGAGTGCTGGGTTGGCTGGGCTTGCTCATCAGGTGAGAGTAGCTCCCAGTCGTTCCGGTTACGGCATCGCGGGATGGCACGGTTTCAGGCGTGGTCTCCTCACGGATTCTGGGTGCGGGTCATCTTGGCGACAGTCTCGTCTTGGTGCTTGGTGGAGTCCGGGATAATCTTCCGGCCCACGATGCCCTGCTGATAATCACAGGATAAGGTGGATTTAGATCTCTATGGCTTAGAGACAAGGGGCTTCAGCCGGCAGGGCATTAGTGAATCCCAACCTGCTAGAAGGCTTCCCTTGTACAATAGCACTAGTTAATCAATAAACTGAATTTCAGTTAACAAACTGAGATCAGTAAAACATAAAAGGTGATCAATCCATCATCACTCTCCATCCAACACCTGGAAAGGAATGGTATCATAAAGTGCAAGATTGCGGCCCATAGGTTTCCTACTAAAAATAGACAAATCTGTTAGTAGGCATAAACTCCGGTTCTGGTACCAAAAGTGTTCAAGTCAAAAACACACACACACAAATAATCAGTGCACATAAATAGAATAGAATGTTTACCACTTCTTTTCTATAACATATCTATCTACTCCTTATTCATCATTGGAACATAGGATCTAGATCAAAACTAGGGTCAAACAAACCAGATCTCAATCACCTGCCATCAATAATACTCACTAATTGGGCTATAACTGGCTGGGAGAGGTTGAGTCTGCAATGTTGCTCTAGCTACGTTTCAGCGTCTTGTGTGAAAAACTTTTTCTCACTACTCCAATTATAGCCTTCACTTTCTAACAATGAAAGCCTGTCATTGGTTTATAGCAGTCGACACATCACAAGATGATGTTCAAAATGTACAGAACAATCACGCGCCGATTACAGCATTATCACATGCCGGACATTCCTAACCTTGCTCATGATAGTAAAGGCAAAACCGTCTTCAAAGGGAATTGACCGTGGTTGTCACTTTCTCATGGTGAGGAGGGTAGATAAGAGGGGGGGGGGGTGAAGGGAGATAACCTCGGTAGGTGTTACATGCCGACCGGGGAGACAAATCGAACTTCAAACAGACAACGGCCTTAATCGGCGTTCTCTTTGATGGTGGATGGCAATTAACGTGGCGGCCGGACAGAGAAATGAAAAGGAGAGGGGGGGTGTGGGGGGTGTGTGTGTAGATAAAGAAAGAGGGGTCGCGCGGGACGTCGGCCTGCGGGACACTTACGTCACAGGGGTGGGGGTGGGAGCTTTGCAGCCCAAAATACTGCCGTGCGGCTGGTGATCTAGCCGTCTTAACGCTCTAGTTTCTAATGTTCCCACCAGCAGTGCCTAGTTTCCCCACGAACCGTCAAGTTGGTCATAAGGCCGGGTTCACATTAGACGCGTAAGTTCCGTACGGAAAAATCCACTCTAAATAAGTGGAAGAAAGAAGGATACACGTTACGCATATATAGGGGAAATTCGGACAAGCTGCGCAAATCTTTTTACCTTCTTTGTTTCACTTATATTATGGATTGCGCACGGGTTTCCACATGGAATATCCGCCTATGTGTGTACCTACGGCCTAAACGTTGCAGCTTGTATTCAGCTAATGTGTTTCCAATTTCTTTAATTAAATATAATAATTATATGTCAAGTGTGCCGTTTCCGAATATGACTGCCAGATAGCAGAGGAAACAGCTGGATGACAGGGGTAGAAGTTGTCTCGTTCTCTGTGAGCCATATGCCTTGCCTTCTCTAATTCTCCCTCTAATACAACCCTCTCTCTCTGGCCACGACTCAGATACCTTCCCTAGCATCTAGGGCCTCTCGAGAGCTGGCGTTCTAGGAAGGTCCCCAAAGTCCAACCAATCCCTTTAGCTGCAGCACAAAGAGCCTCTTCTCTCAAACATTCTCCTGGAACTAATACTCTCTCTCAAAGACATCCATCGTGCTCTAAACTCTACATCTTCTCCAAGCTGTATACAGTGAAACCTCGCTTCTTGGCCTCTGCTCTCTAGGGTTCTTAAACTCTCTTGACAATGTCTCCGTCATTCCCACTCTGCTGGTCAGTATCCTCTGAACCTTCTCGTCACTCTTGCGAAACTCAGCCATTTAGTGGCATCAAAATAGGGTTATTGGCGGGAGTTATCCCTCTCTTTGGTCAGTACTCTCATCCTCCCCCCTCCCACTCTCGCATTCACTCTGGCAAAAGGTGTTCGTTCAGCCGCCCTTTCCCAATCGACCCTCCCATTATAAGAATCCCTCTCTCCCTAAGACCTACTTCTCTGAGGACATTGTCTCTTCTTTTCCGAAGTATTGAAATTACCTCCCTTCTCTCCCTCCTCTCTAAGACCTCTTTCTCCTCTAATTATCTCTCGTCTGTCCTCCTCCGACTCTTCTCCTCATCCTGTCATCTCCACTCTACCTCTCTCTCCTCTCTCGTCCTCTGTCTCCTCTCCCTCCTTCTCTCCTCTTCCCCGTCCCCTCCTCGCAGCCTGCTTCCTCTGTCTCTCTCTCTCTCCTCTCTCATCCTCGTCTCCTCCGTCTCTCTCGGCTCTCGCTCTATCTCTCTCTCCTCTCTTTCTACATCTCTCCCCATCTCTTTCTCTCTCTCACTTCTCTCCTCTCTCTCTCTCCGTCTCTCTCTCTCTCGCATCTCGCTCTCTCTCGCTGTCTAGCTAGCTCTGGTCGGATCAGTCTCCGTGCTATCTCTCTCTCTCTCTCGACGTCCTCTCTCTCTCTCTCTCCACTCTCTCTCGTCTCTCCTCTCCTCCTCGATCGTCTCCTCTCTCTCTCACTCGCTCGCTCGTACATCGCAGCTCTCGCTCATCCCTCTCTCCACCGCTCATCTTCGCACTCCCTCACTCCTCCCTCCACGATCCTTCCTCTCCTCAATCTCTCTCTTCCCGATAACGAAAGATCTATCTCTCTACCCCTGTCTCTCTCTCTCTCTCGTCTCGTCATCCCCTCTCTCCCCCCTCACTCTCTCACTCACTCTCTCTCCCTCTCTCTCTCTCTCTCACTCAAACACACTCTCTCTCTCTCTCTCTCCCGCGTCTCTCTCGTCCTCATCCTCTCCTCTCTCCTCTTTCACCCCCTCCTACTCTCTCTCTCTGTCTCCTCGAAACCTCTCCATTGTCTCCTCTCTCATTCCCTCTTCAGATCTCATCAGTAAACGAACTCCGCTCTTGATAATAGTTATCATGCCTCAACTCTGAACTTAGAAGCAACTCGTTTCTTCTACTCTCTCTCGCTTCTCTCTGCTCTCTCTCTTCTCTCTCTCTCCTAAAAAAGAATCCAAAGATCTCTGCCTCTCTTCTACTTATCTCTCGTCTCCCTGAACTTCATTCCTTTGGCCTCGACCTCTTCAGCATCCTCCGTCTCTTCTAACGGTATTGATCTGGATCAAGGCTCTCTCTCTTGACTAGGCGCGCCTCTCAAACTCTCTGGTTAATCTTCTCTCCGTTCTCCTCTCTCCGCTCTCCCTTCTTCACGTCTCTCCCCTGTCTCTCGTCTCTCTCTCTCCTCCTCCTCCTTCTCTACTCTCTCTCTCTCTCTTCTCTCCTCTCCATCCCTCTCTCTCTCTCTCCGCACTCTCTCCATTCTCCTCCTCGCGCCTCCCCTTTCCTCCTTCCTCGTCTCTCTCTCTCTCTAGTGTTTGTCTCCTCTCTCTGTCTCTCCTCTCTCTCTCTCTTCTCTGTTGTCTCCTCTCTCTATGTGTATGTCTCTCTCTCTCTCCTCCCCCTCTCGCTCTCTCTCTCTCCGCTCTCTCTCTCTCTCTACTCCTCTCTCTCCTCTCCCTCTCTCTCTCTCTCTCTCCCTCTCTCTCTCGCTCTCTCTCTCTCTCTCTCTCTCCTCTGCTCCTACTCTCCTCCGCTCTCCTCTCCCTCTCTTCTCTCGCGCTCGCCCTCTCTCTCTTCTCTCTCTCCCATCTCTCTCTCTTCCTCATCTCTCTGCTCTCTCTCGCTCTCTCTCCCTCCTCTCTCTCTCCTCCCTCTCCTCTCTCTCTCTCTCTCTCCTCTCTCGTCTTCTCTCTCCCTCTCTCTCTCTCCTATTCTCTCTCTCTCTATCTCCCTCTCTCTCTCTCTCTCTCCCTCTCCTCTCTCCCCCCCTCTCTCTCTCTCTCCTCCCCCTTCTCTCTCTCTACTCTCTCTCTCTCTCATCTCTCTCCTCTCTCATCTCTCTCTCTCTCTCTCTGCTCTCTCTCTCTCCACCTCTCTCTCTCTCTCTCTCTCTCTCTTCTCTCTCTCTCCCCCTCTCTCTCTCCTCTCTCTCTCTTCTCACTCCCTCTCTCTCTCTCTCTCTCTCATCTCTCTCGTCTCTCTCTCTCTCTCTCTCTCCTCTCTCTCCTCTCTCTCTCTCTCGCTCTCTCTCTCGCTCTCTCTCTCCCCCTCTCTCTCTCTCTCTTCCCACTACTCTCTTCTCGCTCTCTCGCCTCTCCTCTCTCCATCTCTCTCTCTCTCTCTCTCTCTCTCTCTCTCTCTCCCTCCTCTCTTCTCTCTCTCTCTCTTCTTCTCTCTCTTCTCCCTCTCCTTCTCTCTCTCTCCCGCTCGCTCTCTCTCTCTATCTCTCCTCTCTCTCTCCTACCCTCTCTCTTCCATCTCTCTTCTCTCTACTCTCTCTCTCTCTCGCGCCTGTCTCTCTCTCTCTCTCTCTCCTTCTCTCTCTCTATCTCATTCTTCTCTCCTCCAGATCCCGCAAGTTATTCCGACGAATCATGTATCATATTATGTCCTTTTTCCGCAGTCATATGTTTTGTTTTAGCTGTCCGTGTCCGCCGACGATTTTGCTGTTGTCCATTTGCCCGAGTCACCCTAAAGTGGCACTACTGTACTCTCATGCCGCTCGTTTGGGGTGTGTCCTACCCTGGACCCCACTCCGGAATTTACGGTGGGCATTCTCAAAACGGATTTGTTCTCAACATGTCTGCGCATGTGCGAAATCGATCATGTGGTACCATCATTTTGTGTATCAGACACTAAATTGACCCTAAGCCTATCCCTAACACTATACCTAACCCTAACCCTAACCCTAAAACCTATCCCTAAGCCTAAGCCTATCCCTAACTCTTCGCATATGCGCAGACATTTTGAGAACAAATCCATTTTAAGAACGCCACACCAGTTCGCAGACCCCGAAACTTGGGGGCCATGGGAGCAGATCAATTGTATAGGGCTGTCCAAGGCAACCGCCGAGGAGACACAGCACCGCGGCCGGCCGTGGTCGACTTCGGTGAGATTCATGGTCCTGTTCTTATACAACACACGCAGACAACCGCCTACTAAGCACCGTACTGACGGACTGTCCGCGGAGCCAGCGGGACTGAGTGAGTGAGGTCTTCTTCCGAGGGCGCCACCACGTCCGTCCTACGACGGCTCCCATGATCCCGTTGACCTCGACCCAAACGCAACAGGGCGTGGGCCAGAGCAGTTACTGAAACTGAGGTCGCCATGAGAGCAGGGCATAAATGTATTAAATGGCTACAGACTGGAGCAGTCTGCTTGTTCCTCTCTCTCTCTCTCTCTCTTCTTCAACTCTCTCTCTCTCACTCTCTCTCTCTCTCTCACTCTCTCTCTCTCACTCTCTCTCTATCTCGCTCACTCTCTCTCTCTCTCCTCTCTCTCTCTCACTCTCTCTCTCTCCTCTCACTCTCTCTCTCATCATCTCTCTCTCACTCTCTCTCTCGCTCTCTCTCTCTTTTTGTCTCTCTCTGTCTCTCTCTCTCCTCATCTCTCTCTCTCTCAGCCTCTCTCTCTCTCTCCCTCGCTGTCCCCCCCCCCTTTCTAAATGTAGGTGGGGGTCTTATTTTCCCACGAAACCTGTTCATTGTCTCCAAATTAATTCCCTCTTCAGATCTCATCAGTAAACGAACGAAGCGCTTGATAATAGTTATCATGATGCAACTTGAACTTAGAAGCAACTCGTTTCTTCTACTGCCCCGGCTTCAGTCTAAAAGATTCTTCTCCGTTAGTGATAAAAAAGAATCAAAGATGGATGCCTTCTTCTACTTATATTACGAAAGAATGAACTTCATTGTGATAAGCGACCCAGGCAGAAAGAAAGTCTAGACTAACGGTTTTGATTTGGATCAAGGCTGGTTGTTGACTAGGCGCGAAGCAAACTAACTGGTTAATGTTTTCAAAGCAGTCTCCCCCAACAACAAGGTTCATCTCCTATCACCTGTATCTCTTCTATTTTTTTGTTTTATTTTATAGATTAATGGATAAATCTCTTTTTGTTTTCTTTTTCTTCTCCTTTTTGATTTTTTCTTCTTCTTTTCTTTCTTATTTTTCTTTTCTCTCTTCTTTTCCCCCATGATGTTTTTGTTTCTAATATATAGTATAATATAAATATATATATATAATTTAATAGTATATTTATCAACATGGTGTATAGATCTAATAATATGTGCATCTTATTTTAGTTATTTTATTACTTGCTCTATCTCACTATAAACATCTCATCTATGTATAATTAAACAATAACATCTACTATCCCCTCTATAATAAATACATATATCTCTATAATAAAGTAGAGATATATATATTATATATCTTCTATTTTTATTCTCTTATATCTCTCGCTCCGCGCCCTCTCTCCTATCTCTCCGCCACTCTGCTCTCTACTATCTCTCTATCTCCATCTTATCATATATCTCTTATCTCTGCATCTACTCTATCTCAAACTCTCTACTTCCAAACTCTAACCTCTCTCTCTCTCCTCCCTTTGCCCTATCTATATCTCTCATCACAATACTATTCTCTCCCACTATACACTCTATATACATCTCCTCTCTTCACTCAAACCAACGATCCCTTCTCTCTCTTTACATTTTACACTCCCTTAATCTCTACTATCTTCCCCTTAACAACTTCTATATTCTAATTCCAAAACCCCAATCCCAGAAGCCCCTACTCTCTCTCAGATCTCTCTTCTCTCCTCACTAATCCCCAAATCCTCACGTCTTCTATACTACCTATCCACCCCCCTATCTCTCTCCACCCACCTCTTCTACTCTCTCACTGCTCACTATACCCCCCCTTTTTTTCCATCTTTCAATGACGACTCTCCATCCCTTTCTCGCTCTCCCTCTCCTTTCCTCTCGCTCGCTCTTCCCCTCTTTCTCTCATTCTCTTTCTCCTATTCTCATTGACCTCTCTACCCTTGGCTCTCTCTCTCTCTCTCTACTGCGTACGGTCTTCTCTCTCTGCCGCGTAGAGCCCCACTCTGCGTCGTATGGAGGAGCTCGCCCACCGTCTCCCCACTATCTGCTGTCTATTCGATTATTGTTCTCGCTCACGGGGTCATATTTCTCTCGCTCCAGCTCACCGTAACAGTGATGTTTCCGAGATCACTGTACATATTATGTCCTTTTTCCCGTCGTCATATAGTTTTGTTTTAGCTGTCCGTGTCCGCCGACGATTTTTGCTGTTGTCCCATTTGACCGAGTTCACCACCCCAGTGGCCACTACTGTACTATCATGCCGCTCGTTCCGGGGTGTCCTACCCTGAGACCTCCTACCCCGGATTGTGCCCGGTGTGGCTTTCTCAAAATGGATTTGTTCTCAACATTTCTGCGCCTGTGCGAAATCGATCATGTGGTACCATCATTTTGTGTAGTCGACACTAAATTGACCATAAACCTATCCCTAACCCTATTCCTAACCCTAACACTATCCCTAACCCTAAACCTATCCCTAAACCTAAACCTATACCTTAACTCTTCGCACATGCGCAGACATTTTGAGAACAAATCCATTTTGAGAACGCCACACCGGGTCGCAGACCCCGAAACCGGGGTCCATGGGGAGCAGATCAATGTAATAGGGCTGTCCAGAGGCAACCGCCAGAGGAGACACTGCACTGCTGCTGGGTCACTTCGGTGGAGTTCAGTGGAGCCTGTTCTGAGCTAATGTACGCAGGACACCGCCTACTAAGCCCCGTACTGACGACTGTCGCGGAGCCAGCGTGACTGAGTGAGTGAGGTCCTCCTCCGAGGGCGCCACCACGTCCGTCCTACGACGGCTCCCATGATCCCGTTTGACCTCGACCCAAACGCACCAGGGCGTGGGCCAGAGCAGTTATCGAAACTGAGGTCGCCATGAGAGCAGGGCATAAATGTATTAAATGGCTACAGACTGGGAGCAGTCTGCTTGTTCCTCTCTCTCTCTCTCTCTCTCTCTCCATCTCTCTCTCTCTCTCTCTCTTCTCTCTCTCTCTCTCCCTCTCTCTCTTCTCTCTCTCTCTCTCTCTCTCTCACTCTCTCTCTCCCTCCTCCCTCTCTCTCTAGCTACGCTCTCTCTCTCCCTCTCTCTCTCTCCCACTCTATCCATCTATCTATCTATCTATCTATCTATCTATCCATCTATCCATCCATCCATCTCTCTCTCCTCTCTCTCTCGTCTCTCTATCTCTCTCTCTCTCTCTGCTCTCTATCTCTGCCTCTCCTCTCTCTCTCTCTCTCTCTCTCTCTCTCTCCCTCTCCCTCCCCCTCCTCCCTCTCTCTCTAGCTAGCTCTCTCTCTCCCTCTCTCTCTCCCACCTCTATCCATCTATCTATCTATCTATCTATCCATCCATCTCTCTCTCTCTCTCTCTCTCTCTCTCACTCTCTCTCTCTCTCTCTTGCCTCTCTCTCTCTCTCCTCTCTCCTCTCTCTCCTCTCTCTCTCTCTCTTCTCTCTCTCTTTCTCTCTCTCTCCATCTCTCTCACTCTATCTCTATCAAGGTCTCAATTTATAATATAATATAATCTTATATAATATAATACAATAATTTATATATTATAAATTGAGACCTTGATAAAGTGCAGTAAATACCCTACAATATAACATCATATAATATATTATTACATAATTAATATAATACTAGCGCAATGCCTAGTACTGGCAATGCACCGTACTGGTAACGCCTAGTAACGGTAACGCCAAGTACTGGTAACGCTGAGTACAGCAAATTTGAAGCGATTCGGTTAAGAAACGGCGGAGTTATAAGGCCTCGTTTCCCGTTGGCGCTGCTCTGAGAGTGACGCGCTCTCCCGATTCTCTTCCAATTTGCTGTCAGGCTTTGCCCCGGCCACAGCAAGCCTGATGGCAAATTTGAGGCGATTCGGTTAAGAAACGGCGGAGTTATTTGTGAAAAGGTGAAGCGGCGTATAGCGCGCGCGTTTCTGAACCGATTCGCTGCCGGTTTGGTACACTGATAGTCAACGTCCCCGGTCATGTAGCCGCCAAATTCGAAGGCAATCGGCCCAGAAACGCCGGAGATACGGGCGCCGAGAGGCCGGCAGATGCGCGTTTCGCGCATTTGCGAAACCGCGCAAATGATACGGCCACCTTGGTTGCCGTTGCCATCGCCCCGTTTAGGGCTCACAGCAAATTTGAAGCGATTCGGTCGAAAAACGGCGGAGTTATAAGGCCCGTTTCGTGTTTCAGACACACACAACACACACACACACACACACACACACACACACACACACACACACACACACACACACAAGGACAGTTTGGCTTTTTACTATATGATGATACAAAATTATCAATAAAAGCCTCGTGCGCTAAGGGCTGGGTTATATATTATTATATCGGCTCCCTCCCACATTTGCCCTTAAACAATAGCCCCTACTGCTGCAACTAACTGATACAAACAATTAAAGAAAATAATAATAAAAGGTGACAAACTAAATAAGAAGACTACTACATGACATTTGACCGACACTAAACTTCACTAGTATGGGTAGAGCGCACTGACAGAGCAGTGACAATGACAGTGGCAGTGGCAGCTGGTTGTTGTCGGCTCTTCATTCAAGTCAGCCCTCTGGGTGATTGGCAGCTGTCAGGAGCATAATAAAGCGCCCTGGGGTGTGTGTCAGTTAGCCTCTGTTAGTGTTCAAGCCACTAGGGTGTTATATTAGATCAGATTAGGCCAAGGAGGGGGAAAACCAGGCCCTTGGCTCATTCATTGGCTTTTAAACCCTTTCGCCGCCAATGTCGCATTTTAGCACCATATTAATTATGCCTATGCTACTTAAAGGCATAAGATTGGGGTCTATTATCCAAAGACCCCAATGTCTTAGTTTTGGAAAGGTGGAAGTTCAGTTTAGCGTCGCGTTTTCGGCTTTCGCCATGTACGACGGGCTGAACAAACCAACCAGGGCATAAACAAAAATGTATGTTTCTGAATCAACTGTCTTAGCCAAGAGGCTGAGAAGCGATCAGAATATGAACATGAAGTTTTTGGAAAGTAAGGGTAGACCTTATTTTGTATAATTTTATGCCACAGAAGACTTACCAATACTGCAGATGGATTTTGTTCTCTACCTAGTTTAAACTTAATGGACATTTTTGGCTGAAATATGGCTGGCGGTGAAAGGGTTAAAACAGAAACACACAACAAGTATATATTTGTCCCAATATTTCGTGCTGGGTATTTACTGCACTTTATCAAGGTCTCAATTTATAATATAATACTAGCGCAACGCCTAGTACTGGCAATGCACCGTGCTGGTAACGCCTAGTAACGGTAACGCCAAGTATTGGTAACGCTGAGTACAGCACATTTGAAATGATTCGGTTAAGAAATGTTATAAGGCCCCGTTTCACGTTGGCGCTGCTCCCGATTCTCTTCCAATTTGCTGCTAGGCTTTGCCCACGGCCATAGCAAGCCTGACAGCACATTTGAGGCGATTCGGTTAAGACATGGCGGAGTTATTTGTGAAAAGGTGAAGCGGCGTATAGCGCGCGCGTTTCTGAACCGATTCGCTTCCGGTTTGGATACACCGATAGTCACCGTCCGCGGTCATCTACCTGCCAAATGTGAAGGTAAATTGGTCCAGAAATGCCGGAGATACGGGCGCCGACAGTCTGGCGGATACGCGTTTCGCGCATTTGCGAAACTGCGCAAATGACACGGCCGCCCCCGGTTGCCGTTGGCCATCACAGCAAATTTGAAGCGATTCGGTCAAAAAACGGCGGAGGCCCGTTTTGTGTTTTATGAGACACACACACACACACACACACACACACACACAAACACACCACACACACTTGGCTTTTTACTGATATGATTAAATATAATATAAATATAATACAATACAATCATATATTATAAATTGAGACCTTCATAAAGTGCAGTAAATACCCAGCACGAAATATTGGGACAAATAATTATATACACCTGTTGTGTGTTTCTTTCAAATCGTTATTGTTCTCTCTGTATTATATTATATTATATTATATTATATTATATTATATTATATTATATTATACTTTATACTGAAAACATGTGGCGGTACCATTGCTGATGAGGTTTAACCGAGGCGTGGTTTGCCGCTACACTTATCTGTATTGTTAAAATAGAAGTTGGGGACTTTACTGGTCTGTTGCACTGCTCTTCGGGCATTGCGTAGCCAGCATTGTTCCCACCATCTTTGTATTTACAAATGTCCCATAATTGTGTGAATGGTATCGTAATCAACTTTGGTGGAGGGAGAATTAATTAGAAAAAGAGAGTAATTACCCTTTGTTCAATTTTATTATATTATATTATATTATTTAAGATGAACACCCAAAACACAACACTGTTCATTGCAAACAAGTTTTCGTGTTTATTCCAACACTTCCTCAACGCTTTTTCGTGACGAATCGACTGCACTTGCATCTCAAATATCAGCAATTTATAGGCAGAAAAAATATTATATTATATTATATTATATTACTTTATATTATATTATAATCGCGAGAATTCTGATCTTAAATACAACAAATACTTGTAGCGCGCGGTGTCATAGCCGATGAGGTTTAACCGAAGCGTGGTTACCGCTACACCTATCTGTATTAATATTTTTTTTTTGTTTAAAAAAAAATCGGGACTTTACTGGTTTTGTACTGCCTCCGGGCATTGCCTCCAGTATTGTTCCCACACCAAACTTGTATTTACAAATGTCCCATATGTGTGTCTGATTCAGACCAGATGGACGTAAAACACCATTTCGTCGCCCTTCTCGCCTTTTGGCTAAGACAGTGATTTAGGAACATAAATTGTTAGTCCGTCACCAAGACGGACTATTGCGATGGGCTGGTTTGTATTTTTAGTCCGTCACAAAGACGGTGAACTATTGCGATGGGCTGGTTTGTATTTTTTTATTTTTTTATTTTTTTTCTCTGTCTGTCCCAAGGATATCTCCCGAACCGCTTGACAGAATCGCTTCAAATTTTGTGTGAAGGTGTACCTCCTTAATAGGAAGAGATCGGCGCAAACTATTTTGCCGTCGTGACCTTGACCTTGACGTACGACGTACGACCTTGAAAACCGAAAATCTTTTTTTAGCCATATCTCTGGCACCGATCAACATAGGATGTTGAAACTTGGTATGAATGTGGTTTGGCTTATGCCCGTTTTGATGATGGCATACCGATCAAGGTCAATGTCAAGGTCAAAAAAAAGATCGCTGGAGCCTGAAAATCGGAGGGTCATTTTTTTCTCCTTCTGTCTGTCCCAAGGATATCTTTCGAACGGGTTGACAGAATCACGTCAAATTGTGTGTGCTGGTGTGTCACCATGAGAGGAAGGCATCCGCGCAAACCATATTGCCGTCGTGACATTGACCTTGGCGTACGACCTTGAAAACCGAAAATCTATTTTTAGCCATATCTCGGGCACCGATCAACATAGGATGTTGAAACTTGGTATGAAGGTGGTTTGGCTTATGCCCGTTTTGATGATGGCATACCGATCAAGGTCAAGGTCAAGGTCAAAAAGATCGCTGGAGCCTGAAAATCGGAGGGTCATTTTTTTCTCCTTCTGACTGTCCCAAGGATATCTTTCGAACGGGTTGACAGAATCACGTCAAATTGTGTGTGCTGGTGTGTCACCATGAGAGGAAGGCATCTGCGCAAACCATTTTGCCGTCGTGACCTTGACCTTGGCGTACGACCTTGAAAACCGAAAATCTTTCAGGGGCCATAACTCCCACACCGTTGGTGTTAGAGTCTTCAAATTTGGCATGAAGGTACTTTGGCTTATGCCCGTTCTGATAACGGCATACCGATCAAGGTCACGGTCCGGGCGATCCGTAGGCCTTGAAAGTGGTAGGGGTCTACACATTGGGTTTTAAGCCATATTTTCCACATTGGTACTTGACAGAAGCGCTTCAGATTGTGTGTGGTACTGTATACCCTAGAGAAGAAAACATCCGAGCATAAATTATCACCATGCTGACCTTGACCTTGAAGTGTGACCTTGAAAACCGAAATTTCCTTCTTTGCGCTATATGTTTTTCTTCTTCAAGCTGTATCTCGTGAACTAGAAGACAGAATCCCTTCCAATTTTGTGTCAGGATGTGACACTCTACGGGTTGTCGCAAGTGCGTGGCATTGCTGGTGACGGACATGTCTGCCGCTCGGCGACGCCCTTGTTTGTTTATCTCTTGGTTTTGTTTGTTCAGCCCGTCGTACATGGCGAAAGCCGATACGCGACGTTAAACTGAACTTCCATCCTATATTATATTATATTCTCCTCCTGTAGTAGGGGCCAACAGTAACACGAGAGCTGTACAACAAATGATTTTCTACAGTTAAGGGAGGAAATCAAGGTACAGACATTTTAGTCTTTTGTGGAAGGCCATGACTCTCAAACGGTGGGACCTTTTGCACAGGTGTTGCATAAAATACCTCACCCATGAAATAAATACCCTTTCCTCATTCGAATTGTTTGCTGTTTGGGGAAAGATTCGCCCCTGAATACATTCAGAGGCGTCTTGTGGCAATGCAGGAAGAACAGATGGATTCATCATTAAACATTGTGAAGTCAGTGGATGTTTTTGTAATATTTATTTGCAATTATTTTTGTCTGCATGGGTGCTTGTTTATATCGTCCGCCATTTTGGAAAATACGAAACTAAGTGGCATGGCTTTGTACATCGATTTCTCGGCAAAATATGTAGATTTACACCCTCCTGCTCTATTTCTTGGTTCTTTCCGTGTAGAGCTTGAGCCTTTCCCTTATATTGATCTCAATATTTTAAATAATAGTTGACTTATTTCTCACAATGAAAAAGAAGAATGGTTCTATAGTGCGCTTTGCGAAGTGTACTTATTTCACGGGAGGTACTTATTTCTCAATGACACCGGCTCTGTTGCTGCAGCCAAAGCGGGATGGGTTGACATTGGGCGGCCTTCCCCTAACGCCAGCTGTCCTCAAATCCCCTTTGGCCGAGAGTGGGGATGTATCCTGAGCAAGGCATCTCTGCACGCTATAAACAAATTCTAACCCCCCCCCATTCTACCCAGCCCGCCAGAATAGCATATTAACACCCCCCCCCCCCACCCCCCCCTACCCCCGCCCTCCCCCCCCTCTGGTTGTCTGGCAGTCATGGTCGGAAATACTTGTCTCGCGCGCGGGTGCCATAGCCGATGAGGTTTTAACCGAGGCGTGGTCACCGCTACAAGCTATCTGTATTAATATAAAAAAATCGGGACTTTACTGGTTTCGTACTG
>CM065707.1:23965649-23970649 GCA_017654935.2 Phymorhynchus buccinoides
CAATTATTTGCTTCGGTATTTCTAAACTCTTTGTATATCATGCGTTTTTGGGTATCATCAGAGGAACCCAGTATCACGTTTCTCTGGAGGCGTCCAAAGACACTGTAATGGAATAAGACAGACAACTGGAGAGTTACGGCGAGCCGGGCTGATAGGTTAGCGTTCGTGATCCAATGAACAAGGGCGGCTCTTATAAAGACTTGAATGTGATCAACGTTTTTTTTAAACACAGATTCAAATTTGAGTGCTGGGCAAGCCTTTTCTGTATTTCCTTAAGACAAGAAAGGTAGGAAGTTGCCAATACGGCCAGAAATCTATGAAGCAGTAACAACCAGTGTTAGTAACTGTGATGTTTCATGGTTCAAGGGGGGCATAATCAGGGTTTTCTGTCCTCACAATACATCATATAGGGGGGAAATGGGCCGCTTGTCTGTCTTATTCCCATTACAGCGGTCCTTTGGTAGCATTGAGATAGAGCTTCTCAGGAAAACGTATTAGGCGTGAAATCGTCTGAAATCTCAGTAGTTATTATGACGTACCGGCTACAAATCAATCTTACGCGGCTCTTACGTACTCAAATGGCTTTTATATAATTTACTAGCGCAACCGCCCCTACCGGAACGCTAGTACCGGTAACGGGGGGGAATCACCACCCCCGCTCACAGCTCACACGCACTTTTCCGTTAGTAAATCCGAGCTGCGTGTGGTCCCCTCCCTCCCCACGACCCCTTGGCGGAGGTTTTCGACGTAAGGACGGCAAGGACCTTTCGGAGGGTGCCAAGGATGCTTGATACCAAATTTGGTGTCGATCGGGTGAGAACTACAGCTCACACGCACTTTGCCGTTAGTAATCCGAGCTGCGTGTGGTACCACCCCCTCACCACGATCCTTGGCGGAGGTTTCCCACAAATAAGGATGGCAGACCTTCGGAGGGTGCCAAGGGATACTTGATGCCAATTTGGCGTCGATCGTTAGAACTGTGGCCGGGGGGGGGCCCCAAAAATAAGGGACACACAGACGACAGACAGACAGACACACATACAGATTTCGAAAAAATATATAAGATTATCATTGGTGGACATTTAACTGAAGTTGAGGACAGGAGTAAAGTGAGCTGTATGATAATCAGGGGCGGATTATGCTGTTGATAAAGGTGGAGGTTGTTCGAGGGTGGGTGGTGGGCTTGGGGTGGTGTGTGCGTGCGTGCTGTGTGATGGGATGGAGTCGGTGTTTCCATCAGATTTTTCATACCACTGAGTTTATGATGGATAATGGATAGTAAGAAAGGCGACACTGAACAAAACCCACACACCAAAAGAACCGAGAAATGTTCGAGGAGAGGGTGGGTTGGGTTAGTGGATTAATCTACAAGCAGTGCACAGTGGCGGCGTGCTTCCAAGCACTTGGTCAAATATATTCTAAAAGGGTAAGATATGGACTACTTAAGAGCTCGGCGAACTTCGGGCTGATAGAGTTATCGTTAGTGTCTACAGTACACCATTCACAGTGGAGGCTATCCAAAAACTCACACTGGAACTTGAACGGAGAATTCAACTGGCCCTATCGCTGTGTAAAATGTGTCACGTTAAAAAGGGACATAACCAGTGTTTCTGTCGTCACTATTCATATAGGGAAAAGAGACTGGATGTTTGTCTTCCCCAATACAGTCTTTGGCCCTCGGCACCAGAATGCTTTGAACGGAGTAAACTAGGCACACTAAACTAAAATGTTACATCGCTTATAGGCTAATTAGGATTTCTAGGCCAAGTTTGCAAGATGAAGGTGATTGCGTCAAAGGGTCAAGCTAAGGTCAGGTTCATTCTCTCGGAACGCGCAGACCAGTCAGTTTCCCGTAAATTATAAGCGCAGACGTGTCATGCTGCCGTTACGCACCCAACCAAGAAATAGGTAGGTCCACAGCATGGTCGTCTTCGGCTAGAGAAAATCTTTGTAAGTGTTACTTGGAGAGAGAAAAAAAAAACAACAGGCAGGAGAGAATATGGACCAAAGGTAGTAAGATGACAGCAAGCAAAGGAAAAAGGCAGAGTCAAAGAGAGTGACCAGATTAGAGGAAGTTACAAGCACAGAACTTCAAGAAGATGGGGGAACTATTTTTGTACGAAAGACCCCCACCCACCCCCAGGTATCCCCACGGGGCGTGGGGGTTGTGACGAGGTAATGGGTTAAAAGGCTAAGTCCCTAGTGAAGACTTTAGAAAATTTGCCTTTAGCCCACTTCTCTAGGGTATGGGAAGTGAGCAACTTTCCCGGCCCCTTTTCATCTAATAAATTTATATTTGTGCCCGGGTTCTGGCTCGTATGGTTGTAAGAAATACAAGTGGTTGAATTGCTCTAAATGGCATGGCAGACAGAGAGAGAAGTAGGGTTTTACATGAAATTACAAGACTCCCACTCTCATCAGTCTGACCAAAAGGTTCAGGATTATTTGACACTTGTATTTTATTTACTCCCAAAATCTGCATAAGATTATGCAACAATACAATAATAAAGCAGCTCAATGGCGCCAAAACAAATATGAATGAAAAAAAAAAACAATGGAATCCGAAAGGATTTACAAGACTTTTGTCTTTCTAGAAGGTTTTAGCCCCACACAAGCAGGAAGGGTTACTAATTATCTTCAGTGTCTGTAGGAAAGTTCAAATGATTGGCGCTGTGTTGAAGGAGGCGCCCGCTAATTATTCTTCGGTTTAAAAGGGAGCTAAGTCTCTAGGGAAGACTTTAGAAAAAGACCTTTTGCCTTTAGCCCACTTCTCTAGGGTATGGGAGATGAGCAACTTTCCCGGCCCCTTTTCATCTAATAAATTTATATTTTGTGCCCGGGTTCTGGCTCGTCAGATGGTTTGTAAGAAATACAAGTGGTTGAATTGCTCTAAATCATTTAGTAAATGGCAGACAGAGAGAAGTTAGGGTTTTACATGAAATTACAAGACTCCCACTCTCATCAGTCTGACCAAAGGGTTCAGGATTATTTGACACTTGTATTTTATTTACTCACAAAATCTGCATAAGATTATGCAACAATAATAATAAAGCAGCTCAAATGGCGCCAAAACAAAATATGAATAAAAAAAAAATGAAATCCGAAAGGATTTACAAGACTTTTGTCTTTCTATAAGGTTCGCCCCATGCCGGAAGGGTTACTAATTATCTTTATTGTCCGTAGGAAAGTTCAAATGATTGGCGCAGTCAGGTGGACTTAGCTGTTTCAAGTTCTGGGCTTGCTCGTCAGGTGAGAGTAGCTCCCAGTCGTTCCGGTTACGGCTTCGCGGGATGGCACGGTTCAAGCGTGGTCTCCTCGCGGATTCTGGGTGCGGGTCGTCTTGGCGACAGTCCCGTCTTGGTGCTTGGTGGAGTCCGGGATGATCGTCCGGCCCACGATGCCCTGCTGATAATCACAGGAGAAGGTGGATGTAGGTCTCTATGGCTTAGAGACAAGGGGCTTCAGTCGGCAGGGAATTAGTGAATCCCAACCGGCTTGAAGGCTTCCCTTGTACAATAGCACTACATGTAGTTAATAAATAAACTGAATTTCAGTTAACAAACTGAGATCAGTAAAACATAAAAGGTGATCAAGACAACATCATTCTCCATCCAACACCTGGAAAGGAATGGTATCATAAAGTGCAAGATTGCGGCCCATAGGTTTCCTACTAAAAATAGACAAAAGGGTTAGTAGGCATAAACTCCGGTTCTGGTACCAAAAGTGTTTTTAAAGTCAAAAACACACACACACAAATAATCAGTGCACATAAATAGAATAGAATGTTTACCACTTCTTTTCTATAACATATCTATCTATCTACTCCTTATTCATCATTGGAACATAGGATCTAGATCAAAAAAACTAGAGTCAAACAAACCAGATCTCAATCACCTGCCATCAATAATACTTACTAGTGGGCTTATGATGACTGGTTGTGAGTGTTGCTCTAGCTACGTTTCAGCATCTTGTGTGACAACTTTTTCTCACCACTCCAATTATAGCCTTCACTTTCAAACAATGAAAGCCTGCTATTGGTGTATTACAGTCGACACGTCACAAGATTGCTGTTCTAAATGTACCGAACAATCACGCGCCTATTACATCCTTATCACGTGCCGACATTCAAAATCCTTCTCGTGATCGGAAAAGCAAAACCTTCTTCAAAGGGAGATAACCGTGGTTGTCACTTTCTTGTGATGGGTAATGGACGCGGTGTCTTACAAAGGGAACCGACTCTTGATATCACTATCTCGTGATGAGACGGTAGATAAGGGGGGGGGGGGGGGGGTTGAAGGGAGATAACCTCGGTAGGTGGTACGTGCTGACCGGGGAGACAAGTCGACCTTCAAAAGGGACCAATCCCGGAATCGGCATTCTTTAGATGGTGGGTGGCAATTAACGTGGCGGCCGGACAGAGAGAATGAAAAAGAGGAGAGGGGGGGAGGGGAGAAGGGGGGGGGGGGGGGGGTGGTAGATAAGAAATAAAGAAAGCGGGTCCGCGGGGCGGCGGGGACACTTACGTCACAGGCGCAGTCCGGGGGACTTAGCTGTTGTCAGGTTCCTCCGTGGTGATCGGCGAGTGCTGGGTTGGCTGGGCTTGCTCATCAGGTGAGAGTAGCTCCCAGTCGTTCCGGTTACGGCTTCGCGGGATGGCACGGTTCAAGCGTGGTCTCCTCTCCTCACGGATTCTGGGTGCGGGTCATCTTGGCGACGGTCCCGTCTTGGTGCTTGGTGGAGTCCGGGATAATCTTCCGGCCCACGATGCCCTGCTGATAATCACAGGAGAAGGTGGATGTAGATCTCTATGGCTTAGAGACAAGGGGCTTCAGTCGGCAGGGAATTAGTGAATCCCAACCGGCTAGAAGGCTTCCCTTGTACAATAGCACTAGTTTAATCAATAAACTGAATTTCAGTTAACAAACTGAGATCAGTAAAACATAAAAGGTGATCAATCCAACATCACTCTCCATCCAACACCTGGAAAGGAATGGTATCAT
>CM065707.1:23980649-23985649 GCA_017654935.2 Phymorhynchus buccinoides
TGGCTCATTCATTGGCTTTTAACCCTTTCGCCGCCAATGTCGCATTTTAGCACCATATTAATTATGCCTATGCTACTTAAAGGCATAAGATTGGGGTCTATTATCCAAAGACCCCAATGTCTTAGTTTTGGAAAGGTGGAAGTTCAGTTTAGCGTCGCGTTTCGGCTTTCGCCATGTACGACGGGCTGAACAAACCAACCAGGGCATAAACAAAAATGTATGTTTCTGAATCACTGTCTTAGCCAAGAGGCTGAGAAGCGATCAGAATATGAACATGAAGTTTTGGAAAGTAAGGGTAGACCTTATTTTGTATAATTTTATGCCACAGAAGACTTACCAATACTGCAGATGGATTTTGTTCTCTACCTAGGTAAACTTAATGGAAAGTTTTGGCTGAAATATGGCTGGCGGTGAAAGGGTTAAAACAGAAACACACAACATGTATATATTTGTCCCAATATTTCGTGCTGGGTATTTACTGCACTTTATCAAGGTCTCAATTTATAATATAATACTAGCGCAACGCCTAGTACTGGCAATGCACCGTGCTGGTAACGCCTAGTAACGGTAACGCCAAGTACTGGTAACGCTGAGTACAGCACATTTGAAATGATTCGGTTAAGAAATGTTTATAAGGCCCCGTTTCACGTTGGCGCTGCTCCCGATTCTCTTCCAATTTGCTGCTAGGCTTTGCCCAGGCCATAGCAAGCCTGACAGCACATTTGAGGCGATTCGGTTAAGACATGGCGGAGTTATTCGTGAAAAGGTGAAGCGGCGTATAGCGCGCGCGTTTCAGAACCGATTCGCTTCCGGTTTGGTACACCGATAGTCACCGTCCGCGGTCATCTACCTGCCAAATGTGAAGGTAATCGGTCCAGAAGTGCCGGAGGTACGGGCGCCGACAGTCTGGCGGATACGCGTTTCGCGCATTTGCGAAACTGCGCAAATGACACGGCCGCCCCGCCCCGGTTGCCGTTGCCATCACAGCAAATTTGAAGCGATTCGGTCAAAAAACGGCGGAGGCCCGTTTTGTGTTTCAGACACACACACACACACACACACACACACACACACACACACACACACACACACTTGGCTTTTTACTATATGATAATATAATATAATATAATACAATACAATATATATTATAAATTGAGACCTTCATAAAGTGCAGTAAATACCCAGCACGAAATATTGGGACAAATAATTATATACACCTGTTGTGTGTTTCTTTCAAATCGTTATTGTTCTCTCTGTATTATATTATATTATATTATATTATATTATATTATATTATATTATATTATATTTATATTATACTGAAACATGTGGTGGTACCATTACTGATGAGGTTTAACCGAGGCGTGGTTGCCGCTACACTTATCTATATTGTTAAAAACTTGGGACTTTACTGGTGTTGCACTGCCTCCGGGCATTGCAGCCAGCATTGTTCCCACCATCTTTGTATTTACAAATGTCCCATAATGTGTGAATGGTATCGTAATCAACTTTGGTGGAGGGGAGTTAATTAGAAAAAGAGAGTAATTACCCTTTGTTCAATTTTATTATATTATATTATATTATTTAAGATGAACACCCAAAACACTGTTCATTGCAAACAAGTTTTCGTGTTTATTCCAACACTTCCTCAAGCTTTCGTGACGAATCGACTGCACTTGCATCTCAAATATCAGCAATTTATAGGCAGAAAAATATATTATATTATATTATATTATATTATATTATAATCGAGAATTCTGATCTTAAATACAACAAATACTTGTAGCGCGCGGTGTCATAGCCGATGAGGTTTAACCGAAGCGTGGTTACCGCTACACCTATCTGTATTAATATTTAAAAAAATCGGGACTTTACTGGTTTTGTACTGCCTCCGGGCATTGCCTCCAGTATTGTTCCAACCAAATTTGTATTTACAAATGTCCCATATGTGTCTGATTCAGACCAAGAGGACGTAAAACACCATTTTCGTCGCCCTTCTCGGCCTTTTGGCTAAGACAGTGATTCAGGAACATAAATTGTTAGTCCGTCACCAAGACGGACTATTGCGATGGGCTGGTTTGTATTTTTAGTCCGTCACCAAGACGGACTATTGCGATGGGCTGGTTTGTATTTTTTTTTTTTTTTTTTTGTCTGTCCCAAGGATATCTCCCGAACCGCTTGACCGAATCGCGTCAAATTTTGTGTGAAGGTGTGCCTCCTTAATAGGAAGAGATCGGCGCAAACCATTTTGCCGTCGTGACCTTGACCTTGACGTACGACCTTGAAAACCGAAAATCTTTTTTTAGCCATATCTCTGGCACCGATCAACATAGGATGTTGAAACTTGGTATGAAGGTGGTTTGGCTTATGCCCGTTTTGATGATGGCATACCGATCAAGGTCAAGGTCAAGGTCAAAAAGATCGCTGGAGCCTGAAAATCGGAGGGTCATTTTTTTCTCCTTCTGTCTGTCCCAAGGATATCTTTCGAACGGGTTGACAGAATCACGTCAAATTGTGTGTGCTGGTGTGTCACCATGAGAGGAAGGCATCCGCGCAAACCATATTGCCGTCGTGACCTTGACCTTGGCGTACGACCTTGAAAACCGAAAATCTTTCAGGGGCCATAACTCCCACACCGTTAGTGTTAGAGTCTTCAAATTTGGCATGAAGGTACTTTGGCTTATGCCCGTTCTGATAGCGGCATACCGATCACGGTCCGGGCGATCCGTAGGCCTTGAAAGTGGTAGGGGTCTACACATTGGGTTTTAAGCCATATTTTCCACATTGGTACTTGACAGAAGCGCTTCAGATTGTGTGTGGTACTGTATACCCTAGAGAAGAAAACATCCGAGCATAAATTATCACCATGCTGACCTTGACCTTGAAGTGTGACCTTGAAAACCGAAATTTCCTTCTTTGCGCTATATGTTTCTTCTTCAAGCTGTATCTCGTGAACTAGAAGACAGAATCCCTTCCAATTTTGTGTCAGGATGTGACACTCTACGGGGTGTCGCAAGTGCGTGGCATTGCTGGTGACGGACATGTCTGCCGCTCGGCGACGCCCTTGTTGTTTATATCTTGGTTTGTTTGTTCAGCCCGTCGTACATGGCGAAAGCCGATACGCGACGTTAAACTGAACTTCCATCCATATTATATTATATTATCCTCCTGTAGTAGGGGCCAACAGTAACACGAGAGCTGTACAACAATGATTTTCTACAGTTAAGGAAGGAAAATCAAGGTACAGACAGTTTAGTCTTTTGTGGAAGGCCATGACTCTCAAACGGTGGGACCTTTTGCACAGGTGTTGCATAAAATACCTCACCCATGAAATAAATACCCTTTCTTCATTCGAATTATTTGCTGTTTGGGAAAGATTCGCCCCTGAATACACTCAGAGGCGTCTTGTGGACTGCAGAAAGAACAGAGGATTCATCATTAAACATTGTGAAGTCAGTGATGTTTTTCTAAAATTTATTTTCAATTATTTTTGTCTGCATGGGTGCTTGTTTATATCGTCCGCCATTTTGGAAAATACGAAACTAAGTGGCATGGCTTTGTACATCGATTTCTTGGCGAATATGTAGATTTACACCCTCCCGCTCTATTTCTTGGTTCTTTCCGTGTATATTGAGCACTTAAATCTCAATATTTTAAATAATAGTTGACTTATTTCTCACATCAAATAATAATGGTTCTAGTGCGCAATGCGAAATGTACCTATTTCACGGGAGGTACTTATTTCTCATGACACCGGCTCTGTTGCTGCAGCCAAAGCGGGATGGGTTGACATTTGGCGGCCTTCCCCTAACGCCAGCTGTCCTCAAATCCCCTTTGGCCGAAAGTGGGGATGTATCCTGAGCAAGGCATCTCTGCCCGCTATAAACAAATTCTACCCCAGCCCGCCAGAATAGCATATTAACACCCCCCCCCCACCCCCCCACCCCCCTCTCTGTTGTCTGGCAGTCATGGTCGGAAATACTTGTAGCGCGCGGTGCCATAGCCGATGAGGTTTAACCGAGGCGTGGTTACCGCTACACCTATCTGTATTAATATAAAAAAATCGGGACTTTACTGGTTTCGTACTGCCTCCGGGCATTGCCTCCGGTATTGTTCCAACCAAATTTGTATTTACAAATGTCCCATATGTGTCTGATTCAGACCAAGAGGACGTAAAACTCCATTTTCTCTCTCTCTCTCTATTTTATAATACATTCTGATCGCTTCTCGGCCTTTTGGCTAAGACAGTGATTCGGGAACATACATGTTTGTTTATAACCTGGTTGGTTTGTTCAGCCCGTCGTACATGGCGAAAACCGATACGCGACGTTAAACTGAACTTCCATCCTATTTTATAATTTTATTTTCAATTACTTGTAGCGGTGCCATAGCCGATGAGGTTTAACCGAGGCGTGGTCACCGCTACAGCTATCTGTATTACTAAACAAAATCGGGACTTTACTGGTTTCGTACTGCCTCCGGGCATTGCCTCCAGTATTGTTCCAACCATATTTGTATTTACAAATGTCCCATATGTGTCTGATTCAGACCAAGAGGACGTAAAACTCCATTTTCTCTCTCTCTCTCTCTTTCTCTCTCTCTCTCTCTCTCTCTCTCTCTCTCTTTTATAATTTTATGTCCCATATGTGCCTTCCCGGGTCGAGAGGACGTTAAACACCAAATTCCTCCTATTTTATAATTCGAGGCGTGGTTACCGCTACACCTATCTGTATTGCTAAAAAAAAATCAGGACTTTACTGGTGTTGCACTGCCTCCGGGCATTGCCTCCAGTATCGTTCCCACCATCTTTTGTATTTACAAAATGTCCCATATGTGTCTGTTCCAGACCGAGAGGACGTAAAGCACCATTTTTCTTCTCTATTTTATAATTAAATAAGAAATGTCCCATATGGTCTTTTATAGAGCGAGAGGACGTAATACATTAACCCCGTATTTTATAATTATTTGAAGTTTGGCATTCGAAATAGAACAATTTCAGA
>CM065707.1:23990649-24020649 GCA_017654935.2 Phymorhynchus buccinoides
TTCACAATTTAAAAAAACACCAAAAAATCCAAGTTAAAGCAATACTACTAAAACCTAACAAATTTGTGATTGTCAATTTCGGGGAGGTCACCCTACTACTAACAATATCGTTTTTTCAGATGCCATCCCAGCTTGTGAGGTTTTGAAGACGGTGTTCAACTACCATTGCATTGTTCAAAGTTATGGAGGAGCATGCCTAGAAACACAAAAAACATAGAAGCGCGTGCACGCACACGCGCATACACGCACGCGCGCATGCATACACACACATATACGCGCGCGCGCGCGTGCGCATATCCGCGTAGAAGCACATCGTGCCTTATATAAAAACGAATGCACATTATTATGCATACTATTCCTGCATGTTTGTGTAAGTCTTCGAGCGCGCGCGCGCGCGCGTGTGCACACACACACACGCACACGCACACACACACACACGTATGGTACACTTACGCAACAATTTTACCCAAATCTTGACAATTACATGTATGTATTTTGTTTAAAAAAAAAAATCTGATTTCGAGACGGAACAATTCAGGTCAGAAACAAAACGGGGCAGTGCACACTTGTACTTTAGACATCCCCTCCGAAAATTCGATGGGAGGGGTCTAAGCTACAAGTTATCCACCAAACTGCACATAGTTAACATGCCAAATGTTTTCCTTTTTAAAAACTTTTTTTACCCACCCCTTTATTCAAACAATACGAACTTCGAGCAAGCAAACAGCAAACATTTAAAACGCACATGATTGTATACTGATTGGAAAGACAATTTTTTTTTAATTTTCTGTGTTGCTTGGTTTAAGGACAACAATGAAGGTCTTAATACAAGTTAACATTTTTCACTTTTCCCCCATGGCAACACAGTCGTAGTACGTAATGTATTGTATGTGTTGTCATGGGGAAAGTTCGAAAAATGTTAACGTGTATTGGGACCATGAAGCCCTCGATGCCACAACCCTTAATGATAATGATAATGATACGAGAAAGTGAAGTCAGATATATATAAATCAGTCAAGGTAGATTGTGATGATGACATCAAGCTGTAGTGTCATATGAACGCAATCCCGTCAAATCTATTCTTCTTTAAATCTTAAAAAAACAACAACCCCCCCCCCCCCCCCCCCCCCCCCCCCCCCCCAAAAAAAAAACCCAACAGAAAACCTTTGTCATAATATGTGGAGATTTGTAATTGGAAATACCAAATGTTGAAAATTAAGATAGGGCAGCGATTTAATGCTCAAAAAAAATAGATGATTTTGACAAAAAAAAAGATGCTTGTGGCAAAAGAAAAAACCATCTAACCCTATCCCTAACCCTATCCCTAACCACGGAAAGAACCAAGAAATAGAGCAGGAGGGTGTAAATCTACATATTTGTCGAGAAATCGATGTACAAAGCCATGCATTATACTATTTTTTTTTGCTGGAACCATTCCTTTTTTTGGTTGATAAATTTTAAGTCTTAAGATAGCGCTTCATTACTCTGCTTGGCCGTCCGTCACTATTATTGTCTGTGCACTTTTTTTTTTTAAGATAGGGCTTTATATAAGTTTTCTTGTTGCCCTACTCTAATGATCATTGCACTTTTTTTCTTTAAGATAGACTTTATATAAATTTTCTTGTTGCCCTATCTAATGATCAAATTTTCATTGGTGACTTTGAGAAATAAAATGCTATTTCAACCAAATGTTGTTTCAAAATATCTATCAAATCAATCAATGCGATGGACCGATAGGGTCTCAATATATACACGTTAACATTTGTCACTCTTTGCCATGGCAACACAGTGATAGCCACTCACTCATAAGATCACTTGCATATCACTGTGTTGCCATGGGAAAAGAATGGAAAATGTTGACATGTACAGAGAGCTTTAGTTCACTCAACTTGTTATTGGATTAGGTGTTTATAACATGACCACCCTTGCTCAACGAATTAAGAGTGAACGTGTACTTCTTTTATTTAACAAAAACCCCACCAAGAAGTTATTCATCACTGACAAGGGGAAACCCCCCAAAAAACCCCACAACACCCGGTAAGATCAGTATTAGGAAAATCCCCACGTATCATAGTACGGAACACACGGCAGATAGCACACAAACAAAGAACACGCATGGTACTAACGTTGATAGGTTGATCAATCAATCAATCAATCAGCCAATAAATCAACCAATCAATTCTGACTGCTATCGATCGATCAGTCAATCAATCAATCAATCAAGCAAGCAATACTAATTGACATCAGCAGTCATACTCATGGTACTTCAATCAATCAAGCAATCAATGGATTCTGACTGGCATTAATCAATCAATCAATCAATCAATGGATTCTGACTGGCATCAATTAATCAATCATTCAATCAATACCGGCTGACTGACATCATCATCACACGCGTCAGGGTATTTGTATTTATTACTGGCCTTTGGTAAGTGTACTGTAAAGGTTAGTACTGTAAAGGTTGCCCAAACGACGAAGACAACCAAGTACATTCATTGTCTCCCTCAGCGTTACAAACTGTAATGGTCACCATGACACCCCCTCCCCACCCAACCTCAACCCTCCCCTTACCCAAAAAAAAGTGAAAAAAAGGGGGAAAAAGGGAAAAGAGAGAGAGCAAATTAAACAAGCGCGAAATCGCAATAGTTTGTGGCACGCGGTCTATTTTTACCACTCCAATCATGAGTCACCTCCCCTGGCTTTTCAATAATTTTAATCTGTAAACCAGAATGTTATCTCTGCACCGTTTCGTAACTTTTTATATCTTTAGGAAAACATTTAAAACTATGTATCCTACTTATGCTCATCAAAAGAAGCACCGCATACTCGTCGTGTCTGTTGTAGTGTCTGTATTACGTATGTTTATTATTTTGTACGCTTTTAAAATACATCATTTTAAAGAGCGGTCTCAATTTGAAGTGTAGCCTCGATTTGAAGTATGTCCCATATGTGCCCTGCCGGGCCGAGAGGACGTAAAACACTATATTTCATTCCTGTGCGACAATTTTGTCAAAATGTGCGACAATTTTGGACGACGACCGACCGACAGACACCGAAAGTGAGTTATAGGTTTTGTGGCTTGAGCCACAAACAAAATCAAACCAAAAAAACTTGGTACTAAATACATGCATTGCCCATTCTCACAGAGTCATCATCATCATCACAGGTTAGAAGTTCAAGTCCATTTCACTTTCTTTCATTTGCTACAGTATACACTTTCTTTCATTTGCTTACAAAATCAAATGTGACGAACACAAATTAACAGTGTCATAATACATCACGTGCATCCCCCCCCCCCCCCCCCCCCCGCTCACAGCTCCACACGCACTTGCCGTTAGTAAATCCGAGCTGCGTGTGGTCCCCCCCCCCCACGAGCCCTTGGCGGAGGTTTCCGAAAAGTAAGAACGGCATGACCTTCGGAGGGTGCCAAGGATGCTTGATGCCAAATTTGGTGTCGATCGGTTGAGAACTGTGGCCGTGCATAAGGGACACACAGACAGACAGACAGACAGATTTCGAAAATATATATAAGATTGTCTCAGAGTGGCTCCAACTGTAGCGCGCGCGAGAATAATGCCCTTGCACTTATTTTCTTATCTCACCACCCTCCCTCCCCCTCCACACACGCACGCGCGCACACACACGCACACGCGCACGCACACGCGCACACGCACGCACACACACACACACACACACACACATCACACGGGAAGAAAAGTGGCAGAGTGGTTAATTAAGACGTTCTCCTGCCAATGTCAATACGTGACGGTGAGTGACCCGGGTTCGAATCCCGACCTCGCCCTTTCTTTCTAGTTCGATGGCAAAATCGGACTGACACGTCCAGTCCTTTGGGGACTTAAAAGCTACTAGTCTGATCGGCGCGCTTTACGCGCACGTAAAACTCCCACGGCAGTTAAAAAGTCGGTAAGAGCAGGGATAAATACCCGCTGCCTGGTATGACCAAAATTGATAGCCAGGTTTCTGAAATAATGATATGTCCTTTTCCCGTTCCGAAATTGGAATCAATCAATCAGTTTGTTTCAATTACCTACATATACTGACTAGCACACATACACGCAATGCGCGTGCGCGCGCACACACACTAACACACAAACACACGCACGCACACACAAACCAAAAGAATCCACAAACGCGCGCGTATGACAACACATCACTCAAATCCATGTAACGAACGAACGAACGAATTGAACGAAATCTTATTTATACAGGGTAATGAGATAAGTATATATACTTTTTTTTTACACCAAGCCCTGATGCAACCAACCATCACTCTCTGACGCAACCAACAAAATAATACAGAATGTCTTAAAATAGAGGTGCCAATGATATAGCAAGTGTCTGCCACTGCACGATTTCAGCGAAACGAATAATTTGACATAATGTTAATTTATGCCTACAATAATGCCAGGATTAATGAGAGATAAGATAGACGCATAGTTGTTCTTCGGTTTTTTTCCACAAGCCACGCCTTCATCAATACACTCATACCACACACACACGCGCGATCGCGCACGCACACACACACTCTCTCTCTCTCTCTCTCTCTCGCACTCTCTCTCTCTCGCACGAGCGCGCACGCACGCACGCACAAACACACACTCTCTCTCTCTCTCGCACGAGCGCGAACGCACGCACACACACACACTCTCTCTCGCACGAGCGCGCACGCACGCACACACACACAGACACACTCTCTCGCACGAGCGCGCACGCACGCATACACACACACAACATACACACACACACACAACACACACAACAACACACACACACATAACACACACACACACACACACACACACACACACACAGAGCCATGCGAACCGAAAAACCCGAACATTCACACACATAAGCCTAGTCAAGCACGCAGTGTTGTAAGCCTTCTAAGTAGGCTACTAACCAATTACTGAATACTCACTTATGCTCCCCCCCAAAAAAAAAAAATCAAAAAAAAAAAAAATAGTCTTTCAAATAGTCCTTCGTCCCCACCCCCCTCCCCCCCGCCCTTCAACTTTCTTTCACCCTCCACCCTCCGGTGGTATACCTCCCGAAACGCACCTAATGTCGTTTTCTACACTCAATGGGGGCAATGATTATAATAATCCTTGAATTTTAAAACATCTTCGTACCCCCATGACAGCTTTCATAAGATCCCATTAAATGTCGTAGAAATGGTTCTTTATTAACTGGTTGAAGAAGTCGCGTTCTCTCCCCCCCTCCCCCCTCCCCTCCCCCCCCCCCTCCTCTCTCCCTTTAAAAAGTTCGCTTCTGTTAGCTCTCTAGTATAACTGTTGCCAGCCCTCGACCCCCCCCCCCCTCCCCGACACCCCACCCCCTCCCCTTCTTCTACCCAACAACGAATCGGTCTTCATACCCAACATTGTGTGTGTGTGTGTGTGTGTGTGTGTGTGTAGGTGTGTGTGTGTGTGTGTGTGTGTGTGCGCGTGTGCGTGCGCGCGTGTGTATGTGTGTGTGTGTGTGTGCTTGGCCGTCTCTCTCTCTCTCTCTCTCTTTGAATGTTCTATTTTCCCCAGGGCTGGGTGGAAAAAAAGCATTGTATTGCTTATCTCATGTTTCCCTGGTTAAATAAAATTTTGTTTTCGTTTCTCTTTCTCCCTCTTACATATTATATAATAATACTATACAGTCACTAGTTTCTTCTGAAGATTTGTTTCTGTCTTTGTCACTCTCTCTCTCTCTCTCTCTCTCTCTCCCTCTCTCTCTCTCTCTCTCCTCCCTCCCCTCTCTCTCTCTCCCCCTCTCTCTCCTCTCTCTCTCTCTCTCTCTCTCTCTCTCTCTCTCTCTCTCTCTCTCTCTCTCTCTCTCTCTCTCTCAATATGCCATAGTCAGTTTTCATTAAAATGATAGCATGTTTTAAAGCACAACTTTTTGTGGCAAAGTGGTATTTTAGAACCCCCTCCACACCCCACACCCCCCTCTCATGTTTTGATGCTTCGTATTCTATAAGATGTTTGGACCACAATGTTGACAAAACCCCTCAATGGGACAAAACCCCTCAATGGGACAAAACCCCTCAATGGCTCCAGTGTATTGTACCAAATAAAAAAGCCATTAAACATGCTTAGTGTTCAGTGTTCTCTCTCTCTCTCTCTCTCTCTCTCTCTCTCTCTCTCTCTCCATTGTATGGGCATGGCCTAACAGTTAAAATGTTCCTGTCTCCTGACTCTCTCTCTCTCTGTCTCTGCGTGTGTGTGTGTCTCTCTCTCTCTCTCTGTCTGTCTCTCTCTCTCTCCATTGTATGGGCATGGCCTAACAGTTAAAATGTTCCTGATTCCTGACTCCTCTCTCTCTCTCTCTCTCTCTCTTGTATGGGCATGGCCTAACAATTAAAATGTTCCTGACTCCTCTCTCTCTCTCTCTCTCTCTCTCTCTCTCTCTCTCTCTCTCTCTCTCTCTCTCTTAATATTTACTGGCAGCCTTTAAGATAAGGGAACATTTCATTGACAACTATGCAAATAGTAACATTACATAATGTTTACATCTCTGTTTCTTTTCAATACAGTTATGATGATTCAGTTAGTGTTTCTGTCTGTAGCAGTCTATTCATATTGTTGCGAATGTATTTATGCTCCTTTCAAATTTCAGGTAATGTTATCATGGATACCTGTGTTTGTCGTTACATTGCTCATGGTTATTATTGTATTATGTGTTCCCCCCATGAAAGGGGCTGTAGGCCCATATTCATTGAACTTCCGACTTCCGACCTCTCTCTCTCTCTCTCTCTCTCTCTCTCTCTCTCTCTCTCTCTCTCTCTCTCTCTCTCTGTTATTCCGTGCGTGTTATACTTTGACTTACAGAAACACCCAAGGCCATGTGCATAAAATTCCCCATTTCTTGAAATGAGAAAGTCGTATAATTATGCCCATGCCCGAACACAAGGACAATTTAAAGTAAACTTTCTTTTAAGCACGTAACACTGCTATCGATCACAACTCAAGAATTATTCATCAGTAGCAACGTAACACACACACACACACACACACACAAAAAATATTTTCTTATGAATGAAAACGAACATGCTATTAAACGTTTTCTTTATATTATTTAGTCTTGAGTAAAACCATACAAAACTGACTTCGCATTTTCGTTGAACAAATTCTATATATATCTGTTCTGTTATGTACGTTAATTTAATTTTTTTTTTTTTAATTCACCAAAACGTTGCTCATTAATTTTATGAAATGGCTAAGTTTTAATGAAATTGGTGGCTATTTCTTGAGATTGGCCAGACATTTTGTCCATAATTTATAACACCATCACTAGGCCTATAATTATAGGCTGTGCTTGCTTGCATGCATAAGGGGGAATACATGTAAATGCTCGTGCACTCGCGTGTACATGCACTCACGTGTGTGTGTGTGTGTGTGCGTGTGCGTGTGTGTGCGTGTGCGTGTGCGTGCGTGCGTGTGCGTGTGTGCGTGTGCGTGTGCGTGCGCGAGCGCTTGCCTGCCTACCTGGGTCTAGTTTCTCTAGATAACCGTCGCCGCGCGAATCACGCTCACGGCAAACAAATTAGAAAGCGCTCGCTAAGAAACAAATTAGAAAGCGCTCGCGGAAGAATATTACAAGCTCTTGTCTGATTGGTCAAAAAAATGATCATTTTAAACAAACTTGAATGGACCAATCAACAACAAGAAACGTATTCACCCCCCGACTAGTTCCGGATAGTTCGCCGCTAGTCACCTTTCGACTGAGAGCAAAACGCCACGCGAACTATCGGCAAACGAAGCGTGTTTCTTAGACCGTTTTTGCCGATTTGAGCGAGCGCGACGAAACGTTAGCCCTTGTGTTTCGGCCCCCCCTGCCTGTCTGTCTTTGCAACATTTTGTGGGCTGATGAACTAGGCTAACGAAAATGCTTCTGATCGGTTGCCTACAGACAATTCCTGTTACAAGGTCAAGGTCAATGGCGCGATGCTCCAGCCCTTTCTCCCATCCTCCCACTCCACCCCCACCCCTGTGTTCTTACCACCACTACCATAGCCACCTTTTCCCCTTTTCTCCCACGCTCCCTCCCCCCCCCCCCTTCACTTTTTCCCCCCCTACTCATCACCCAGCCTGAGTGAGCGAAGAAAAAAAACCAACACCCACCACACTGCAAGCCGTTTAGTTTAGCTGTTTTCATCACATGTGAAAGATGAGTGAAATGGAGCGAAGTTCCCACGGAAGAGAGAGAGAGAGAGAGAGAGAGAGGTCGGAAGTCGGAAGTCGGAAGTCTAATGAATATGGGCCTACAGCCCCTTTCATGGGGGCAACACATAATACAATAATAACCATGAGCAATGTAACGACAAACACAATTATCCATGATAACATTATCTGAAATTTGAAAGGAACATAAATACATTCACAACAATATGCAGAGAGAGAGAGAGAGAGAGAGAGAGAGAGAGAGAGAGAGAGAGAGAGAGAGAGAGAGAGAGAGAGAGAGAGAGAGAGAGAGAGAGAGAGAGAGAGAGAGAGAGAGAGAGAGAGAGAGAGAGAGAGAGAGAGAGAAGTTGATTCAATCTATATATACTCTTGTACACTTACTGTACTGTACTTACTATGTAAGTTGAATACAGTCAACTAAGTTAGTTTCTTTTGAAGCTGTTCTTCTGTCTTTGTCCGTCTGTCGGTCGGTCTCTCTTTCTTTCTCTGGTGCCTCTCTCTCTCTCTCTCTCTCTCTCTCTCTCTCTCTCTCTCTCTCTCTCTCTCTCTCTCTCTCTCTCTCTCTAAAATCTATATCCTTGGAAAATAAAGTTTAAGTTTTCAAGTTTTCAAGTTCTCTCTCTCTCTCGCTCTCTCTCTCTCTCTCTCTCTCTCTCTGTATGTGTGGTCTCTCTCTCTCTCTCTCTCTCTCTCTCTCTCTCTCTCTCTCTCTCTCTCTCTCTCTCTCTCTCTCTCTCTCTCTCTCTCTCTCTCACTACACACATACTCACTATCTCTCACAGAGGGCTGGATGTAAAAAAATTAAAAAAAGCATGTTGTCGCTTATTCTATTACCCTCTGTAAATAAAATTCATTCAATTCAATTCACAGGCGCACACGCGCACGCACGCACGCACGCACACGCACACACACACACAAGGGCTCCCAATCGTCCCACAAAAACAAGGGGTCCCAGGGACTCCTTCACTTACATTATTACGGTGAGGAGGGACGGAGAGGGTCCCAATGACAATGCGAATGCTAAAAAGAATATTAATTTTATTTGAAGTGCACCTGATATGAATTGGGGGAAAACCCAGTGAAAATAATGTGGGTCACATCTTAGCGGGGGGGGGGGGGGGGGGGGGGGGGGTTAATTAATTAATTAAAATTTAGAATTAAAAAAATTGTTGTTAAATTTAGAAGTTATTAATCGGGAAGTTCCACTTTAATAGTAGTGCTCTTCTTTTATTGCGATTAATTATTATTATTATCATCATCATCATCATCATCATCATTATTATTATTATTATTATGTGTAGAGTGGCACAGAGGTAGCGCGCCTTGTGTCAAGTAAACCCGAGTTCGAACGTGGGTACAGGGGATCTCTCACTCTGCACTGGGCCTTAAGGTCTGAACGTGGAGTCTTTCGGATGAGACGATAAACCCGAGGTCCCGTGTGCCCCATGCACACTTAGCACACGTTAAACCCAGTGGCAACGAAACCGTTGTCATTGGGTCAAAATTTACCCCCACCCCTACCCCTTTCCCTTCCTCATCAGTCACACAAAATGAACCCTATCTTAAGGCGGCGACAGACTATGTGGCTGCCTCATGTGACTCGATCAGGTCGTGACGTTTCACCTCATTTGCATACCATCTAACTCGATCAGTCTGACTCAGTCGGGCCCAGTCAGGTGACAGGGCCGAATAGGGCGGGTTCTAAATTTCACTGATCGAGTCTGATCGAGTCAGATGTCTTCTGTGCGGGAAACAAAATTTGATCTACGTCACGACGTGATTGAGTCATATGAGGCAGTCACATAGTCTGTCGCCGGCTTTACTATTTGATCTAATACTGCTAGGGGAAGACGGGGTAAAAAGCGGGTAAGAAGCCCACCCCAATTATCTCATGAAATAAAATAAAATTTCAGTCAAATTTGCCCATGAGACGAATGCTAGACATTAACGCTCGTCTCATGGGCAAAATGAGACTGAAATTTGCTTCATTTCATGAGATAATTGGGGTGGGCTTCTTACCCGCCCATGCGCTTTTTACCCCGTCTTCCCCTATTTCAGTATTTTGTTTACATTTCTAGCTTAATTGTGAGTCATCGTTCTCTAGACTTACTCCTCGAACATTTTTTTCAACAAGCATGACAGTTATTAAAAAGGATTCATAATATTTAAATAAGTCTTGGTTAATATTGATCCCACGAGCGTATCCGAAATTGCAGGAGCCGCCTTTTTTCCGCTCAACTTTAGTAGGGGAAGACGGGGTAAAAAGCGCATGGGCGGGTAAGAAGCCCACCCCAATTATCTCATGAAATAAAGAAAATTTCAGTCAAATTTGCCCATGAGACGAATGCTAGACATTAGCGCTCGTCTCATGGGCAAAATGAGACTGAAATTTGCTTCATTTCATGAGATAATTGGGGTGGGCTTCTTACCCGCCCATGCGCTTTTTACCCCGTCTTCCCCTAACTGGGCAGAGAAAATAAAAGATTTGCAATATTTTGCGATTTCCTCTGTGACACTTATAACATATTAGGCCTATCCTTACCTCCCAAAATGAAGAAAATAGGGTCTTTGGATAACAGGCCCTGATTTGATGCCTTTTAGTGACATGGCTGTTAAACCATTGTGGTGCATAAATGCGACATTGGCGGTGAAAGATTCTGTGTCGCCGATCAGTGTTGCCGTAAACCGTGGGAAATCCCCGTAAAAATGGCGACCGTTTAATGTCAAGTTGGCATTACGGTAACGCTTCGAGCAGTAGCTTAGTTTCTTCAATTATAATCAAAAAAATCTGTCCTTCTTACGAAAATAATCCCTAAACTGATTCTAACCCTATGTCCCTTATAAATACCCCTTGTTGAAGTACAAAAGGTTGGGCGAGAAAAAGGCTCCTGCAATTTGGGATCCGCTCGTGGGATTTAACCTAAGCCTTGATATATATTATATTATTTATTTTACGGGGTGCTTAGGTTCACACTGGCGTAGGAACGGGGGGGGGGGAGGGGGGGGGGGCAGCTGCCCCCCCCTGGCTTCGAGGAGGGGGGGCAGACGTATCTCTCTGCCCCCCAAAATGTTTTTATAAGGGCAAAAAAAAAACCACCCCAAAAAACAGAAAGGACACAAGGAAACGAAAGAGTTAATAGTCTCAGCCCATTCACTACACATTGCTGTCATGGACTAGGTACTGCATCAAGGATGGATTTGAGGGGGGTTACAGGGGTTCCACCCCCTCAGACAAAAAATGGAAAGAAAAAGAGGAAGACAAATTGTAGTTCCATGCTACAGTTATTCTCTCACGAGAAGCCTTGATTACATCTTTTACATTCAAATTATCATCCGGTTCTGGGAGGCAATCCCCCCAGACCCATCACCCCACCCCAACTGACCACTTGGAGCTACCCCCTCCCCTCTTCCATGACTGGCTGATCCGCCCCAAACATGGTTGTATTTTTATGCTTTTTTGTTGTCTCCTTTCAATTCACATCATGTTTTATTTCATTCATAGATTTTTTTAATATAATTGATTATGATTATGCTTAAGAATAACAATAATAAAGTATTTATATAGGGGAAGACGGGGTAAAAAGCGCATGGGCGGGTAAGAAGCCCACCCCAATTATCTCATGAAATAAAGAACATTTCAGTCAAATTTGCCCATGAGACGAATGCTAGACATTAACGCTCGTCTCAAGGGCAAAATGAGACTGAAATTTGCTTCATTTCATGAGATAATTGGGGTGGGCTTCTTACCCGCCCATGCGCTTTTTACCCCGTCTTCCCCTAGGATTTACTAAGTCATGTAATTTAACCTATCCATCCATTAGTCTTGTCCATGCGCTTGCGCCCCCCCCCCCCCCCACGTTTGTTGGCAATCCTGACCCCCCTGGCTTGAAAACGTTCCTACGCCACTGGTTCACATGAACAACACAAGGAAGAGTGGGTAGGTAATGTGGGGTTAATGTTATGTACAAGGGCTGGAACATTTACAACACATTTGCATACCCCCCCCCCTCCCCCTATCTTCCCTTTAATGTAAACGACACACAGATTGCGAGAAGCCAAGATCAAGAATATACGCATGAATCGATCCTATGTCACACAAAATACCTTGCTCGGTCCATACATAAGTCGTTTGATCTGAAAACGACTGGCAATTCGATCCAATGAGAGACGTAGTGCGATTTTTCTCACGCCAGAGGGCATGACGCTCGTGTGGGGCTAATCATCTCTATATTATTAGTTGGGGATAAAGAAAGAGAGAGAGACAGTGAGTGGTCCTACCATCACTCTCTCTCTCACTACGCCCAAGTAAGAAAATCGCGTGATAAGCCCCTAGTGCATTGACTGCCCTCTGGTGGCGTGAAAAATATCGCCATAGGTTGACCATTAGCTTACAGTGCATGAATCGTTGGATATTTATCTGAACTTGTAAAGGTAATAGAATATAATGCGCTGGAGTTGGTTGTGTTGAAGACACGCCATAGAGCCACACATAATTATCAGCGTGAGAGCCTCAGCCACCAGACCAAGTTCTATACATATTAGTTCTCTGTGATGCCACACTGAATAAGATTTATCATCACTGTCCATATTTGGAGATGACCAAGTGCAGCATTGAACGTCTTGTATGATTTATTGTCTTGAAGTCACTGAGGTGGCTGAGTGGCAGAGAGTAAAGAGACACGTTTTCTGTTGAGGAGTTTCACTTGCACACAACCGCAAAATGGGTTTCGCACGAGTTTGACTCAGTGAGTTTCAGTTTCACACAACGTGTTTCATACCATGGATTTCACACAACGTGTGTTTCACACGGTGATTTGCACACAACGACACCCCCCCCCCTACACACACACACACACACACACATAACAGTGTAGTGTAGTGTATAACCATCTTTGCTGTAATTGTAACCATCTTCCTTGACTTGGCATTCGCACGAAGCAGGCATCTGGCCTATAGGCCATTCTGATAACATCAGACATGACATGACCTACACTGGAACTTTCCCAAGATCCACACACAACTTGAGGCAGTTGAGTGACAGCGACACACTCGGTAACTCACTCACTGACGTGGTCAAATCCACCAATGGATAGAAACTCGAGGGAGAGCTGGACATCAGAGGGTTTTCATAGAAAAAACCTTCCCCACCCCCTCAGTAGCTGACACGGTCAAATCAACACAAATTGTTTTTGTTTTTTTCACAAAACACCATTTATAAGTCACCCCCAAACGATGGTTTGGGTATATATTTATTAGCTTGGGGGGGGGGGGGGGGGGGGGGGGATGATACATATGTGCCTATTATTTGGTCGTTTCCCCCCCCCATGGATTTCGTACGTACCTGCATATGTATAATATACATTGTTGCATGCAGCATTGTTCTGCATGATCTGCACATTAATTAGTTGATAGGGCCACATTGTGGTATTAACATCAATGAAGGATTCTTAACATTTTTACAAATGTTGTTGAAAATATCCCATAATCGTGCATAAGGAACACAAAATGTAGCATTTCTGTACAAACATAGTGAATCACAACTACAGCCCAAAAGCCCAAACTGTAGGCTTTAGCAACAACAACAGCAACAACATGATGCCCTTCAATTTCGAAGTCACAGTATCATCCAGATTTCACTGCTGTTTTGTACTACAAGGCAGATTGACTCTGTTCGTTCTGCACAGTCAGAGGAAGGTTGTGCTGTGTACACAGAAACCTCCGTGCTTGTTTTCACATATTAGACCACAGCTGTACATATCAACAATATCATTGTCACATACAGAGAGCTGTACAAAAAGGTTTCAAAACCTTCACTCTTTTTCACACGTATAATCTGCTGTACACGAATGTTCACTCTTTTCAGTCAAATGTGCAACACGATTCGTCACTCTTTTGTTTTCTTCTAGTTCTACACATCGGTTGTACACAAACCGTCACTTGTGTTTCACATATTATAGTCAGCCCTTCATTCTGTTCTTCACACAAATCTGTTGAACACAACTCTTTGTCATCATTCATAATCAGCTGTACACAAACCTTCACTCTTTGTCATCATTCATAATCAGCTGTTCTACACAAACCTTCACTCTTTGTCATCATTCATAATCAGCTGTTCTACACAAACCTTCACTCTTTGACATCATTCATAATCAGCTGTTCTACACAAACCCTCACTCTTTGTCATCATTCATAATCAGCTGTACACAAACCTTCACTCTTTGTCATCATTCATAATCAGCTGTTCTACACAAACCCTCACTCTTTGTCATCATTCATAATCAGCTGTACACAAACCTTCACTCTATGTCATCATTCATAATCAGCTGTACACAAACCTTCACTCTTTGTCATCATTCATAATCAGCTGTACACAAACCTTCACTCTATGTCATCATTCATAATCAGCTGTACACAAACCTTCACTCTTTGTCATCATTCATAATCAGCTGTACGACACAAACCTTCACTCTTTGTCATCATTCATAATCAGCTGTTCTACACAAACCTTCACTCTTTGACATCATTCATAATCAGCTGTTCTACACAAACCTTCACTCTTTGTCATCATTCATAATCAGCTGTTCTACACAAACCTTCACTCTTTGACATCATTCATAATCAGCTGTTCTACACAAACCCTCACTCTTTGTCATCATTCATAATCAGCTGTACACAAACCTTCACTCTTTGTCATCATTCATAATCAGCTGTTCTACACAAACCCTCACTCTTTGTCATCATTCATAATCAGCTGTACACAAACCTTCACTCTTTGACATCATTCATAATCAGCTGTTCTACACAAACCCTCACTCTTTGTCATCATTCATAATCAGCTGTTCTACACAAACCTTCACTCTTTGACATCATTCATAATCAGCTGTTCTACACAAACCCTCACTCTTTGACATCATTCATAATCAGCTGTACTACACAAACCTTCACTCTGTGTCATCATTCATAATCAGCTGTACACAAACCCTCACTCTTTGTCATCATTCATAATCAGCTGTACACAAACCTTCACTCTTTGACATCATTCATAATCAGCTGTACACAAACCTTCACTCTTTGTCATCATTCATAATCAGCTGTACACACAAACCTTCACTCTTTGTCATCATTCATAATCAGCTGTTCTACACAAACCTTCACTCTTTGACATCATTCATAATCAGCTGTACTACACAAACCTTCACTCTTTGACATCATTCATAATCAGCTGTACACAAACCTTCACTCTTTGACATCATTCATAATCAGCTGTTCTACACAAACCTTCACTCTTTGACATCATTCATAATCAGCTGTACTACACAAACCTTCACTCTTTGTCATCATTCATAATCAGCTGTACACAAACCTTCACTCTTTGTCATCATTCATAATCAGCTGTACACAAACCTTCACTCTTTGTCATCATTCATAATCAGCTGTACACAAACCTTCACTCTGTCATCATTCATAATCAGCTGTACACAAACCTTCACTCTTTGTCATCATTCATAATCAGCTGTACACAAACCTTCACTCTTTGTCATCATTCATAATCAGCTGTACACAAACCTTCACTCTTTGTCATTCATAATCAGCTGTACTACACAAACCTTCACTCTTTGACATCATTCATAATCAGCTGTACACAAACCTTCACTCTTTGTCATCATTCATAATCAGCTGTACACAAACCTTCACTCTTTGACATCATTCATAATCAGCTGTACACAAACCTTCACTCTTTGTCATCATTCATAATCAGCTGTACACAAACCTTCACTCTTTGACATCATTCATAATCAGCTGTACACAAACCTTCATTCTTTGTCATCATTCATAATCAGCTGTACACAAACCTTCACTCTTTGACATCATTCATAATCAGCTGTACACAAACCTTCACTCTTTGTCATCATTCATAATCAGCTGTACGACACAAACCTTCACTCTTTGACATCATTCATAATCAGC
Source organism: Phymorhynchus buccinoides (assembly GCA_017654935.2). Lineage (NCBI taxonomy): Eukaryota > Metazoa > Mollusca > Gastropoda > Neogastropoda > Raphitomidae > Phymorhynchus > Phymorhynchus buccinoides. The sequence goes on from CM065707.1 coordinate 24,006,810, forward strand.
TGTACACAAACCTTCACTCTTTGACATCATTCATAATCAGCTGTACACAAACCTTCACTCTTTGTCATCATTCATAATCAGCTGTACACAAACCTTCACTCTTTGACATCATTCATAATCAGCTGTACACAAACCTTCACTCTTTGACATCATTCATAATCAGCTGTACACAAACCTTCACTCTTTGTCATCATTCATAATCAGCTGTACACAAACCTTCACTCTTTGACATCTTTCATAATCAGCTGTACACAAACCTTCACTCTTTGTCATCATCATAATCAGCTGTACACAAACCTTCACTCTTTGTCATCATTCATAATCAGCTGTACACAAACCTTCACTCTTTGACATCATTCATAATCAGCTGTACACAAACCTTCACTCTTTGACATCATTCATAATCAGCTGTACACAAACCTTCATTCTTTGACATCATTCATAATCAGCTGTACACAAACCTTCATTCTTTGACATCATTCATAATCAGCTGTACACAAACCTTCATTCTTTGTCATCATTCATAATCAGCTGTACACAAACCTTCACTCTTTGACATCATTCATAATCAGCTGTACACAAACCTTCACTCTTTGACATCATTCATAATCAGCTGTACACAAACCTTCACTCTTTGTCATCATTCATAATCAGCTGTACACAAACCTTCACTCTTTGACATCATTCATAATCAGCTGTACACAAACCTTCACTCTTTGACATCATTCATAATCAGCTGTACACAAACCTTCACTCTTTGTCATCATTCATAATCAGCTGTACACAAACCTTCACTCTTTGACATCATTCATAATCAGCTGTACACAAACCTTCACTCTTTGACATCATTCATAATCAGCTGTACACAAACCTTCACTCTTTGTCATCATTCATAATCAGCTGTACGACACAAACCTTCACTCTTTGACATCATTCATAATCAGCTGTACACAAACCTTCACTCTTTGACATCATTCATAATCAGCTGTACACAAACCTTCACTCTTTGACATCATTCATAATCAGCTGTACACAAACCTTCACTCTTTGACATCATTCATAATCAGCTGTACACAAACCTTCACTCTTTGACATCATTCATAATCAGCTGTACACAAACCTTCACTCTTTGTCATCATTCATAATCAGCTGTACGACACAAACCTTCACTCTATGTCATCATTCATAATCAGCTGTACACAAACCTTCACTCTGTGACATCATTCATAATCAGCTGTACACAAACCTTCACTCTTTGTCATCATTCATAATCAGCTGTACACAAACCTTCACTCTGTCATCATTCATAATCAGCTGTACACAAACCTTCACTCTTTGTCATTCATAATCAGCTGTACTACACAAACCTTCACTCTTTGACATCATTCATAATCAGCTGTACACAAACCTTCACTCTTTGTCATTCATAATTTACAGACATCAAGCTCTCTCTCTCTCTCTCTCTCTCTCTCTCTCTCTCTCTGTACATGTGTGTCCTCTCCCCCTAGTGTCTCTCTGTTGCCTTACTAACTACTACGACCTCCTACAAGCCAGGTTGGTGGCCGTCATGAGGTACAACAGGACGTCGGTGTGTCCCCCGAAGGCGGCAATGTGCACGGCGCTCCAGCCGTCCCGGTTAGCCAGCCGCACGTCCGCGCCGAACCGAACCAGCAGCTTAACCAGCTCCAGGTTCCCCCGCTGGCAGCTCTCGTGGAGCGGCGTCTGCCCCTCGGCGTCGAGGACGTTGAGGTTGATCTTGCCCTCGCCCCGCGACTCCAGGAGGCGCCGCAGGCCGGAGGAGTCCCCATTGCGGACGGCCTCCCAGAGGACTTTGTGGAGCTGGGCCAGGAGCTGCGGGGAATGGGACGAGGCGTTGTTGTTGTTGGTGGTGGTGGTGGAGGATGGTTCTTCTGGTGATGATGATGAGGAGGATGGTGATGATGAGGAGGACGGTGATGAGGAGGAGGAGGGTGGTGACGGTGAGAATGAGGATGAGGGTTCTGGGGGTTGAGGGTGGTGGTGGTGGTGGTGAAGAGGAAAGGGTGTGGCTGAGGAGGGCAACACGTGTTGGTGGTGGTGGGGTGGGGGAGGGGAAGGGGTGGGGGTAGGGGTGGACGTCTCTGCTGCTGCTGCTGCTGCTGCTGCTGCTGAGGGTGTGGTGGTGGTGGGGTGACAGTGGGGGAGGTGGTGGTGGTGGTGGAGGATGGGGCAGGAGGGTGAAGCCGGGGGAGGGTAGTGGTCGTCATCTGGAGGGCCGTCCCGGGGAGGGGGAAGAGACTGGCTCATGGCATCGAGTACGCTTTCCTGAGGACACACTGGCAGGATCAGAGCTCGGCGGAGTTAACTGGATTACCGATTACCGCGTTGGTATTAATTATCCTTCCCCTACAAAGGGTACACAGTAGCAGCTTACCCTCTACATTCGGAAAGGGTACACAGTCGCGCGGTTCCTCTAAATTCGGGTTAGTCTTTACTTTTTGCCACGTCCAATCCAAATCACGCCCAGAACTGCCTTTTTGTTGGGGTTTGTTTTACGTGTGTACGTACACACATACATACACACGCATACCACTTTACCCACTTTTCACATGATGCACGGTTTCTATAAAACCAACACAAATCTTTTTTTCTCTCAGAAAGATACCACCGACCCCCTTCCACAGACGATGAGATTAATCCACTTTCAAGAAAGAAGACAACGCATCAACCACACAACAACAACAACAGCAACCACAACGCAGTGATGCGCCAGTGTCGAAACAGAAACAGAAACAGCAAGGCAGTAGGAGAGGTTGTGCATTCATGAGGTTTCATTCCTTCCTAGTTAAATTCCAGCCTCTCTCCCTCTCTCTCTCTGTTGTATTCCTGCCAGCTGAGGCCTCAAAAAGACTGCAGCGTAATACAATCTTTGGTGCTAGCCTAGCAGTGCTGTAGGCCTACTACGTGAGAAAAACCCTTGTGAGAACTAGGTTTGAACTAACTTCTCATTGATGCCACGTTGGTTGGTAACTTGGTTAACTATAGGCCCGTTTTAGCAGAGCAAAGCGTAGGACCTCACTGCTTGCAATATGATATATATTTATATGGATGCATACACACACCACCACCACACCACCACCACCACCACCACTACCCCTTGAATCCAAATGTTCAACACAGCACACTGTATAGAAATCTCCACCAAACCAGCTCTGGGGCTTATGCTGCTGCTACTACTACTACTACTACACACACACTGAGTTATTTTTTTCTAACTTTCTCGCGTCCAATATTATTATTACATCCCTCCAGTAACACAAAAATCATCCACGAAGCAGGCAGGACCCAACACGTTCTATTCTGTTCGCTGACTTAAATCCAAATCCACGGAGATTTTTGCTTGCAGCAGGCAATACTGTACGCCTAGTGACTTGGATGCCTTTGCTCTAGGAGCTCTAGAGCCTGTATGTAGCCTGTACTGGGCCTGCCTACCACCACCAACGCACGCACTGGGAAAGCAAAGCCTAAGGCCTAGTAGGCCTACTCTTGTTGTCAATGCGTGAGAACTATTCGCCACTTCTTCCCACAAGCTTGGCAACTCAGCGAGAAGAAGAGATAGGAAGAAGAAATAGCGACAAGGGGAAGGGAAGGGAATAGGCTAGAAGGGAAAGAAATGCTTGTAGGCCTAGGTCTAGTTCTTTTCTTTCTTTTTGCGTGTGTGTGTGTGGCTGTGCCCAGTAGAAAGACAGAAGCTTGCTGGCTTGCTTTTTGGGGTCGTTGGTTTAGTTGGTTGGGGGAAAGAAAGGGAGATCGGCTGGGAGAGGAGGAGGGTGAGGATGTTGGGGGGGTGGGTGGGTGGGTAGGGGGGGGGGGGTAGCTAGGCTGTTTCTGTAGAGTAGTGAGTGAGGCTGTAGGCCTATGTACTCTTTCACACACACACACACATGCGCGCGCGCGCGCACACACACACACACACACACACACACACACAACACTAGACTGACTCGCCAACGGCCCCAGCAGTTTGGAACGGGAGAACCCAATTCACTGGCATATACAATACAATAAAATAAAAAGAGAGAAAGAAAAGAGGAGGAGGAGGAGGAAATGAAGAAGGAGAGAAAACGTGAGAGTGAAAGAAAGGAAGGAAAGAAACGGGTGGGGGGTTGGGGAGAAAGGAACAGAAGAAGGACGGAGTAAACTTGCTCCCGTCTAGCGGGGTGGCCTCTTTTTCAGCCGAGCTAGGCTTTAGTTCGCACCCTCCCTTACCAGCCCCCGACAGCCCCCCCCCCCCTACCCCCCTACCCTCCCCACAATCTCCAAATCCCCTCGATCCTTTCACCCTTTACTATCATGCTCCCGGTTTTTTTGTGTGTGCGTTCTATAAGAACCGGGAGTAGATTGCAATAGAAACGAAGGCCTACGCTTGTTTCCACCTTCTTCTTCTTCTTCTTCTTCTTTCAGTTGGGGATGTTTATCCTGCCCCACGCTCACCGGTCTTCATTCAGAGCATTAACCCTTTCACCGCCAATGTCGCATTTTAGCACCACAATGGTTTAACACCCATAGGGGAAGACGGGGTAAAAAGCGCATGGGCGGGTAAGAAGCCCACCCCAATTATCTCATGAAATGAAGCAAATTGCAGTCTCATTTTGCCCATGAGACGAGCGTTAATGTCTAGCATTCGTCCCATGGGCAAATTTGACTGAAATTTTCTTTATTTCATGAGATAATTGGGGTGGGCTTCTTACCCGCCCATGCGCTTTTTACCCCGTCTTCCCCTATCACTAAAAGGCATCAAATCAGGGCCTGTTATCCAAAGACCCTATTTTCTTAATTTTGAGGTAAGGATAGGCCTAATGATACATATATTATGTCAAAGAAATTTCCAATATTGCAGATAATATTTTTTTCTCTACCCAGTTACCCAATGGTATTCCTTGGCTGAAAAATGGCTGGCGGTGAAAGGGTTAATAGCGCACAAGATGCGTAGCGTGCTATGTAGATTGCAATAGAAACGGGAATTGCGGGAGTAGATTGCAATAGAAACGGGAATTGCGGGAGTAGATTGCAATAGAAACGAAGGCCTACGCGTGTTTCCATAATGATTCTTCTTCTTGGTTGAAATATTTTTTTATTAAGTTCAACAGGACATCATATAGTAAAAAGCCAACTGTCCGTGTGTGTGTCTGTGTGTGTGTCTGAAACACAAAACGGGCCTTATAACTCCGCCGTTTTTCGACCGAATCGCTTCAAATTTGCTGTGAACCCTAACGGGGCGATGGCAACGGCAACCGAGGCGGCCATGTCATTTGCGCGGTTTCGCAAATACGCGAAACGCGCATCCGCCGGCCTCTCGGCGCCTGTATCTCCGCCGTTTCTGGGCCGATTGCCTTCGAATTTGGCAGGAAGATGACCGGGGACGGTGACTATCGGTGTACCAAACAGGAAGCGAATCGGTTCAGAAACGCGCGCACTATACGACTCTGCCGTTTCTTAACCGAATCGCTTCAAATTTGCTGTACTCAGCGTTACCAGTACTTGGCGTTACCGTTACTAGGCGTTACCGTTACTAGGCGTTACTGGTACTCGGCGTTGCGCTAGTATACATAAATACATTAACGAAGGAATGAACAACAACAAGCTTCGAGCTTATAGCGTGCTCACTATTAACATGAATATTGCATATTATGACGACTGTTGAAAAAATATAGGATATATTAGTAGTAATTTTAAGAAGAAAAACAAACAAACAACTAATTAGAAATTAATAAAAAAGATAACAACTCTAAGAAATGAACTGATCTGACAAAGTTAATTAGCAATACATTTCCAGAACAATTTCCCAGCTCAAATCAAAGGATTGAAAATCAAACCACAATTCTTCTTCTTCATCTTCTTCTTCCAGTTGGGGGATGTTCATCCTGCCCCACGCTCACCGGTCTTCAGTCAGAGCATTAATAGCGCACAGGATGCGTTGCGTGCTATGTGAATTCGTGTCATCCATCCAACCGGCACACACGGCCTACTCGTACTGAACAGTGGGATGGGCTTTAATATGTGCGCAAGATCTTGTGCATGCGTTCGCACACGTACGTGACCTCGGTTTTTGGAAAAAGTCTCATCCGAAGGACCCCCCCCCCCCCCCCCCCGACTGACGTCAGGTACCCATTTACACCTGGGTAGAGTGTGAGGAAAATAGGAGTAAAGTGCCGTTCCCAAGGACACACCACTGTGACCCGAGCTGGGTTCGAACCCGCGCACTCGCAAACCTGAGCTAGCGACTCTTACCAACTGAGCTACAGCGGCTTCTACTTAGTCGGGGCAGTGGGTGGATGCCTCGTGCCTCCATACGGGGAGCTGGACGACCCCGCCCCCTCCACTAGTCTCTCCCCGTGGGGACACCGGGGTGTCTTTGGTACAAATAGTCCCCCACCTTCTGGAAGTTCTGTGCTTGTAACTTCCTCTAAGCTGTCACTCTCTATGAAAATGTCTATGATGCTTTCATACTGAATATTCTCTGCCCCTGTCTCGTGCCCTGAGATGCGAACGCCACCTACTTCAGATTATCGCCCTTGCCTGTCAGGAACTAGTAGCATAATTATAGCCACAGAAAATGATCTGCTCCTGACTCGTCACCAGGGGGCATCGGCAGTGCGGGCCTAAAAGTATCGCCCTTTCATGTAGGCAATAATAATAATAATGATTATTTATATAGCGCCAATTTCTGATTTAGGGCTCTAAGCGCTTTACATATTTAATACAAATACAACATAGAATATAATTATCTTATACAATCAGAACATGACGAACATACATAAATTTGACATGAGTAGAATATAGAAAAGTACATATATACAAATGAACAAAAACGCATATCTTGAAAAAGGTACACAACTTACAGAAACACACACACACACACACACACACACACACACACATGCACACACACACACACACACACACACACACACACACACACACACACACACACACACACACACACACACACACACACACACACACACACACAACACACACACACACACACACACAGAGACACACACACACACACACACAGACACACATACACACACGCGCGCGCGCGCGCACACGCACACACGCACGCGCGCACACGCACACACGCACACGCACACGCACACACACACACACACACACACACACACACACACACGCGCGCGCGCGCGCGCGCGCGCGCGCGAGCACGCCATGTGACAGACACTTCATCATTTCACGGAAACTGAGTACAAGGGGGTGGAGAGGAGCGGATTGGTGGGGGAAGAATTATGATCGTTGAAAAAAAGTGTGTCTTCACAGCAGACTTGAAGGAAGAAGTTGAAGGTAAGTGTCTGATATTGAGACAAGGACTAGTATAAAACCTCATTATGAATTCGTTACTATTCTGCTCTTTGTGTTGTTGCTGTTGACAAGATTAATCTGTGAAACAGATAATGATGACGATGATGTTCACAACACTCTGAAGCATAGCTCTGAACTGGTTTGTTAACAAATAACGAAACACCGAGACACAGGTTTCTGATGATGATGTTGAATGAATGAAAAATGGTGCTTTACGTCCTCTCGGTCATAGACGCATATGGGACATTTGTAAATACAAAGATGGTGGGAACAATACTGGAGGCAATGCCCAGAGGCAGTGCAACACCAGCAAAGTCCCGATTTGTTTTAACAATACAGATCGGTGTAGCGGTAACAACCACGCCTCGGTTAAACCTCATTGGCTTTGGTACCGCCCCGATCTTTTTACCAGATTGTATAGTTGATATAATTGAAATACCGAGACAAAGGTTTCTGATGATGATGTTTGTGACGAGGTAATGGGTTAAAAGGCTAAGCCTCTAGGGAAGACTTTTAGTGTGTTAAATTTTCAAGTAGAAAATTTGCCTTTAACCCACTTCTCTAGGGTATGGGAGATGAGCAACTTTCCCGGCCCCTTTTCATCTAATAAATTTATATTTGTGCCCGGGTTCTGGCTCGTATGGTTGTAAGAAATACAAGTGGTTGAATTGCTCTAAATGGCAGACAGAGAGAAGTAGGGTTTTACATGAAATTACAAGACTCCCACTCTCATCAGTCTGACCAAAGGGTTCAGGATTATTTGACACTTGTATTTTATTTACTCCCAAAATCTGCATAAGATTATGCAACAATAATAATAAAGCAGCTCAATGGCGCCAAAACAAAATATGAATAAAAAAAAACAATGGAATCCGAAAGGATTTACAAGACTTTTGTCTTTCTAGAAGGTTAGCCCCAAGCAGGAAGGGTCACTAATCATCATTGTCCGGAGGAAAGTTCAAATGATTGGCGCAGTCCGGGGGACTTAGCTGTGGTCAAGTTCCTCCGTAGTGATCGGCGAGTGCTGGGGTGGCTGGGCTTGCTCGTCAGATGAGAGTAGCTCCCAGTCGTTCCGGTTACGGCTTCGCGGGATGGCACGGTTCAAGCGTGGTCTCCTCGCGGATTCTGGGTGCGGGGCGTCTTGGCGGCGGTCCCGTCTTGGTGCTTGTGAGTCAGGGATGATCTTCCTGCCCACGATGCCCTGCTGATAATCACAGGAGAAGGTGGATGTAGATCTCTATGGCTTAGAGACAAGGGGCTTCAGTCGGCAGGGAATTAGTGAATCCCAACCGGCTAGAAGGCTTCCCTTGTACAATAGCACTAAGAACACATAAACTGAATTTCAGTTAACAAACTGAGATCAGTAAAACATAAAAGGTGATCAAGCCAACATCACTCTCCATCCAACACCTGGAAAGGAATGGTATCATAAAGTGCAAGATTGCGACCCATAGGTTTCCTACTAAAAATAGACAAAAGGGTTAGTAGGCATAAACTCCGGTTCTGGTACCAAAAGTGTTCAAGTCAAAAACACACACACACAAATAATCAGTGCACATAAATAGAACAGAATGTTTACCACTTCTTTTCAATAACATATCTATCTACTCCTTATTCATCATTGAACATAGGATCTAGATCAAAACTAGGGTCAAACAAACCAGATCTCAATCACCAGCCATCAATAATACTTACTAGTGGGCTTATTATGACTGGTTGTGAGTGTTGCTCTAGCTACGTTTCAGCGTCTTGTGTGAAAACTTTTTCTCACTACTCCAATTATAGCCTTCACTTTCAAACAATGAAAGCCTGTCATTGGTTTATAGCAGTCGACACGTCACAAGATGATGCTATAATTTTATGCATACTAGTACCGAACAATCACGCGCCAGTTACATCCTTATCACGTGCCGACATTCCGGGAAGGAAAATCGTCTTCAAAGGGATCCGACCGTGGCTATCACTTTCTCGTGATGAGGAACGGAGATAAGGGGGGGGGGGGGGTAAAGGGAGATAACCTCGGTAGGTGGTACATGCTGACAGGGGAGGTAAATCGGGTTTCAAAGAGACAAATGCCTTAATCGGCGTTCTTTTGAAGCTGCCGGGCAATTAAAGTGGCGGCTGGTCGAGAAATGAAAAGGAGAGGGGAGGGGGGGGGGGGGGGGGGTGTAGATAAGAAAGAGGGGTCGCGCGGGACACTTACGTCACAGAGGCCCCCCGAAGAAAAGATTCTGGTACCGGAATCTTCCTGTGGAACGCCGACTCCACTTTCGACTTGGGCGACAGGGACAAATTAGTGGGGAGACTGGGTCGGCTGGAATGGTGGAACATCTGGTCGCAACACAGAGTTCAAAGGAGCAGGTGGGTTGGAGATCAGTGGAATGGATTCCGACTGAGGTTGGTGCGGCAATCCTGTGTTGAGTTGTCCCAAGGTTGATTGCAGGATAGCAAACACCTCTTGCCTGAGTTTCCCCTTTAGCCTGGATTCATCATTGCTGATGATGTGGTTTGGTAGGCCGATTCGGGCGAAAATGGCTTTGAGTGCCGCGGCTACCTGGCTAGCATCAAGTGAGGAGATTGGGGCGGCATCGCACTTCATGGTACATATGTCGACCACGGTGACTATGTACCGGAATTTCTTCTTCCGTTGAGGTAGAGGCCCGACCAAGTCGACTGCCACTCGCTGAAAGGGAGGGGTAGGTGACGGCTGTACGTGCGGCGGCCTGTCCCGATAGTACCTTCGGTGGGTGTTTGCGGGTACAGTGCTGCCTTTCACCTGAGGTACCTGTGGCGAGTGGTCTTGGGTCGTTAGGCGGACATTCCTTGGGAAGGATTTTCCAAGTTGTGGCGGACTTGGGGACTTGGGACAATCTGGATTGGCTCGCGCGGCAATTTGGTTTGCCGCGTTGAGAGGTTTCTTCCCCGCTGAGGGAGATTTGCTCTTTGGGAAGGAGGGAGGGAGTTGGTTTGTGGATTGGGGAGAAGGGAATGCTGCTGAAACTAGGGCAGGTTGAGAGGGGTGCCCTAAAAACACATACTGTGATCCCAGTATGAGGTCATAGACAGGACTGTCCATGAGCACTGCCTTGATGGGTCCCTTAACATATCTGGTGTCGACATTGATTATGGCGACTGGCAAAGTGGATGGGGGGATTGCAGCATCAGGGCCCTGCAGAGAGATGAAGTCTCCCGTGTATGCTGACGCGGGGACTAAGGATCCGCAGACAATGGCGTCGCATGACAGTCCAGTGTCATAGAGACACTGAACAGGGATGTTGTTGACAGTCGCCTGTCCGACGACTGACGGTGTGCCTGGACACTGGATTGGGGAGGGGTTTGTGCAGTTCTGCGAAGTCGAGACGACTTGCATAGTTGCAACATTTTGCCGCTTGTAAGCAAGTTTCCTGCAGTCATCCCGATTGTGGGTGTTCGACTTGCAGTATGAGCAGAATAAGGGTTGTCCCAGTGGTTGTCGTTCATGGGTAGAACTGTTTGACCCACTGTTGGAGTTGGGGTTACCCCTGCTCTGCTGTGAAACAGTGGACCCAACAACTTGCTGTAGTTTTGGCCTTTTAGGGGCGCTAGGTTCATCATGGGCTAGAGTGTACCGGTCACTTAGCTGGATGAGGTCAGCCAGAGTTGTGGCACCTTGTTCGGCAGTAAAGGTGCGTAACTCTGGGGACATGGTTTCGCGCAGTTGCTCGCCAACCATCAGTTCCCGGAGATCCTCATAGGACTCTGATTTTGCAGAAAGGGACACCCATTTGGTCAGATAGTTCCCCAGTCTATCTGAAAATTGGGCATAGGACTCTCCCCTACCTTTTCTGGTTGACCGGAACTTTTTCCGGTAGGCGTCAGCTGTCAACTCGTATCTGTTGAGCAGGGCTTCTTTCAAAGCTGGGTAGTCGGTAATTTGGCTTGACGGAAGTTTGCTGTACACCTCATAAGCCACACCCCTGAGACTTTGGGCAAGCTTGAGGTTGAACTTTTCCGGAGCAAGCTCAAATTCCTGGGCCAGTCTTTCAAATCTATCGAGGAATGCATCGATAGACTCTGTTGCCTCATTGAATGCCTCCAATGTGAAGGTCATGGCTGAGGTATGAATGGGAGGGGGAAAATTTTGAGGGGCAGCAGTCTCGGAGTCTGCTGAGTTTTCAAGCTGCTTCATAGCTAGCTCATGGTCTCGCGCTTTTTCCCGCTCAGTGGCCTCAAGTTCGAGTTCTTTATTTTTGGCATCCTGCACTAGTTGCCTCTGCCTTAACTCATGAGTACGGATTTGCTCTTGCTCGGCAGCATCATGAGCTCTCTGCTTATCTTTCTCAGCGTCCTCGCGAGCTTTATCAGCCTCTTGAGCCTCATGAGCTCTCTGTTTGTCTTTCTCAGCCTCCTGAGCCTCCCGAGCTTTATCAGCCTCTTGAGCCTCATGAGCTCTCTGTTTGTCTTTCTCGGCCTCCTGAGCCTCCCGAGCTTTCTCTTGAGCCTCATGAGCTCTCTGTTTGTCTTTCTCGGCCTCCTGAGCCTCCCGAGTTTTGTCAGCCTCTTGAGCCTCGCGAGTTTTCTCTTTGTCATATTCAGATATGACAAAATTGGCTAACTCTTGGCCTGACAATCCTAGAGATTCTCCCCATTCTTTAAGTTCCCTCCTAAGTTTAACAATCTCAGCCATGGTTGTAAATACAACTATTCAAAATAAAAACAAAGCTGCTGAGTTGAATGTATCAAACAACACTTAACTATTTCAGCATAAACAGAAATAGCATGCACATCAAAATAAAGTCATAAATAGCATTCAAACAAATCAAATCAAAACACAGTGAACCAAATCACAATAACTTTCCCAGTGGACACAAGATAAGTTTTTGAAAAGGAACTACAGTTTGAATTGAAATTTGTTAGACTTTATGAAAAAAAATATCCCGGACGCGAGCCCCCAATTAGATGTGACGAGGTAATGGGTTAAAAGGCTAAGCCTCTAGGGAAGACTTTTAGTGTGTTAAATTTTCAAGTAGAAAATTTGCCTTTAACCCACTTCTCTAGGGTATGGGAGATGAGCAACTTTCCCGGCCCCTTTTCATCTAATAAATTTATATTTGTGCCCGGGTTCTGGCTCGTATGGTTGTAAGAAATACAAGTGGTTGAATTGCTCTAAATGGCAGACAGAGAGAAGTAGGGTTTTACATGAAATTACAAGACTCCCACTCTCATCAGTCTGACCAAAGGGTTCAGGATTATTTGACACTTGTATTTTATTTACTCCCAAAATCTGCATAAGATTATGCAACAATAATAATAAAGCAGCTCAATGGCGCCAAAACAAAATATGAATAAAAAACAATGGAATCCGAAAGGATTTACAAGACTTTTGTCTTTCTAAAAGGTTAACCCCAAGCAGGAAGGGTCACTAATCATCATTGTCCGGAGGAAAGTTCAAATGATTGGCGCAGTCCGGGGGACTTAGCTGTTGTCAAGTTCCTCCGTAGTGATCGGCGAGTGCTGGGGTGGCTGGGCTTGCTCGTCAGGTGAGAGTAGCTCCCAGTCGTTCCGGTTACGGCTTCGCGGGATGGCACGGTTCAGGCGTGGTCTCCTCGCGGATTCTGGGTGCGGGGCGTCTTGGCGGCGGTCCCGTCTTGGTGCTTGTGAGTCAGGGATGATCTTCCTGCCCACGATGCCCTGCTGATAATCACAGGAGAAGGTGGATGTAGTTCTCTATGGCTTAGAGACAAGGGGCTTCAGTCGGCAGGGAATTAGTGAATCCCAACCGGCTAGAAGGCTTCCCTTGTACAATAGCACTAAGAACACATAATCTGAATTTCAGTTAACAAACTGAGATCAGTAAAACATAAAAGGTGATCAAGCCAACATCACTCTCCATCCAACACCTGGAAAGGAATGGTATCATAAAGTGCAAGATTGCGACCCATAGGTTTCCTACTAAAAATAGACAAAAGGGTTAGTAGGCATAAAATCCGGTTCTGGTACCAAAAGTGTTCAAAGTCAAAAACACACACACACAAATAATCAGTGCACATAAATAGAACAGAATGTTTACCACTTCTTTTCAATAACATATCTATCTACTCCTTATTCATCATTGAACATAGGATCTAGATCAAAACTAGGGTCAAACAAACCAGATCTCAATCACCAGCCATCAATAATACTTACTAGTGGGCTTATTATGACTGGTTGTGAGTGTTGCTCTAGCTACGTTTCAGCGTCTTGTGTGAAAACTTTTTCTCACTACTCCAATTATAGCCTTCACTTTCAAACAATGAAAGCCTGTCATTGGTTTATAGCAGTCGACACGTCACAAGATGATGCTATAATTTTATGCATACTAGTACCGAACAATCACGCGCCAGTTACATCCTTATCACGTGCCGACATTCCGGGAAGGAAAATCGTCTTCAAAGGGATCCGACCGTGGCTATCACTTTCTCGTGATGAGGAACGGAGATAAAGGGGGGGGGGGGGGGGTAAA
>CM065707.1:24028149-24039771 GCA_017654935.2 Phymorhynchus buccinoides
CCGGTTTTCAGTCTTCACTGGTCTCCCCGCTGCGTACAGCCGACACATTCCGATTTCGGAGGAGCTCAAGGGAGAAAAGTTAGTTGGAAGAGTTTTTAGAAAAAAAAGGCAGGAGAATGGGCCAATAAGTCAGAAAGATAGTAGATGACAGAAAGCAAAGGGAAAAGGCAGAGTCAAAGAGAGTGGCAGATTAGAGGAAGTTACAAGCACAGAACTTCCAGAAGGTGGGGGAACTATTTTTATGAAAGAACCCCCCGGTATCCCCCCGGGTGAACTAACTAACTAACTACTGTGACTTTGTTGTTAGCGTGAGAAACTACTAAACAAGCCAGCCCTACAACTGCTACTATTTTTGTAGAAAAATAAGTTGAAGAGAAGACATTTTTCTTTGTAGTAGGGGCCTGACCTGACGTGTTCAAATGGGGGCCTGTTTAGGTGGAGTTGTAGTCCTTAGCTCTTGACACCAGGTGGCGTTCCATGAATGGAAATCTGTTTAACGTCCTCCTGGTCTGGAACAGACACATACATAATGGGACGTTAGTAGATATAAAGATGGTGGGAACGATACTGGAGACAATGCCCGGAGGCAGTGCAGTGCAACACCAGTAAAGTCCCGAAATGTCAACAATACAGATTATGTGTTAATCAAGGTGGCGTTCCATTTAGAGGCCGTTGGCTTAATTAGCATTTTTTATTTTTGAAACTCACAAATAAAAATCAATATCCATTTGATATAGGGCAACAAGAGAACTTATATAAAGCCCTATCTTATTTATAAAAAAACCCACAACGTAGGCCTACACAGACAAAATAGACGATGTTCGGAAAGAGCTAGGGGAGAGCACTTCGTGAAAATTAGAGTTGTTTACCTCCGTAAGGCCGGGTTCACATTAGACGCGTAAGTTCTGTACGGAAAAACCTAAATAAGTGGGAAAGAAGGATACAAGTTTACGCATAATGGGGAAATTCGGACGCGTGCGCAAATCTTTTCCTTTCTTTGTTTCACTTATTTAAGGATTGCGCACGGGTTTCCGCATGGAATATCTGCATGGAATATCCGCTTATGTGTGTACACGACCTTACTCGGTCAAATACCATAGCGACAATGCAACAATGGCGTCGAAGCTTGAAACCGCAGGATGCGAGTCAGCGACTTGCAAACCTTTTTTTAAATTTTTTTAATGGAAAAATAAGGGGTGGCCAGTTGCTACAAAGTGATAGAACTTGCAAACCGTGACGTAAAAATATAAATTACATCAAATTTAGAATGACGCACTGCGTTCTACATGCTGTGTGCCTCCTCAAACACACGAAGCGAGGCGGGATAGGGATCTACCTGAAGGTAGAGTAACTTCCCCTGTTTGACCGATCGAATTAGGCGAGATCACTCCCACACACCATGACATTACTCCCTTTAATTATTTTTTCTGAACAATTCCTATTGTGACGGATGACTAACCAAAGCAATGACACGCTATCTTAAGTTACAAAATAGGTTTGATACACATTAATGTAATACAACAACAACCGAACGAACAAACAGTAACAAGAACATAAGAAGAACAACTGTATCAAATCAATGATAATAACAAAATAACAAAGAAATGTGATGAGAAATACACATTAATGTAATACAACAACAACCGAACGAACAAACAGTAACAAGAACATAAGAAGAACAACTGTATCAAATCAATGATAATAACAAAATAACAAAGAAATGTGATGATAAATGGAAATCAGTCTCAGCTTACAAACAAAGAGAACAAAATGAACTTTCATGCGTCTGCAAGACAACACTATGTAACACACATGCATTTCATTCCATGAACCGGGAGGGAAAATGATAGATTATTAATTTTGTGTGAGAGAGAGAGAGAGAGAGAGAGAGAGAGAGAGAGAGAGAGAGAGAGAGAGAGAGAGAGAGAGAGAGAGAGAGAGAGAGAGAGACAGAGAGAGAGAGAGAGAGAGAGAGAGAGAGAGAGAGAGAGAGAGAGAGAGAGAGAGAGAACGAACGAACGAACGAAATATTTATTTATACAGGGTAATGAAAGAAGTATACATACGTTTTTACACCCAGCCCTGAGAGAGAGAGAGAGAGAGAGAGAGAGAGAGAGAGAGAGAGAGAGAGAGAGAGAGAGAGAGAGAGAGAGAGAGAGAGAGATGCACCAGTGAATAACGGTCAGGAGAGCTATTGAAGGATGCACCTTTACTTCGATTTCAAAACGTTTCGTTTGCAGGATGAACGCTTGAACTGCTTCAAATAATATTGACATTGCCGTTTTTAATTACCCCCGCCACGTAGGCAGCCACACTCCGACTTCGGAGGATTTTAGACTGACGATATTACGCTAGGAGCTTGTCATGGCTTGAGACAATCCCCGCACAACCATGCAGAACATAACAACATTTTGATGTAGCCTTGGTGTTCTAGCTTATGTCAACTGGTCTGACACAGCCTCATGCCATGACGAAAACAAAAGGGGGAGTAATATAGTCCTGGAGAGTGATATGCAGTTTAGCCACCAGAAACGCTCCTTCATTCACCCACGTACCCCCGGTCTTTGAACTTGCCAAGATTTGAAAGTCTGAGGCAGTCTCAGAAAACAATAGACCAGAAAAAGCTGAGAAAGAAAAGCAAAGTACAGTGAACTGATATAAAGGAAAGAGCGATACTAAGCTGGAGCTCAAAAAGTTAAGCCACCCCTAACATTGCTGTGGGGCGTTACCCATAACGTACTTCGCATGTGAACAAAGTGAAATGCGTAATGCAGGTATGCAAATAGATAGGCTTAATTTGCATTGATTTATCAACAAAAAAAACAAAAAAATGTGCCGATCATTGAGAGACAATATTTGGCATTGTTTTGCAACAAAAGGTTGCTTAACTTTTTGGGTCCAGTTTTAGGATAGCATTTGCAGTCGCACCGAGTTAGTCTTTTGTCCCGTTGATGCTCAAGCGACTTGTTCGGTGTCACTAGTTTGTTGTCACCCGGAAGTGGGAAAATGGCTGACTACTGCTATGCAGAGAGTTTAAGTAGAAAGAGAGAGTTTAGTTGACCTCTGCAGTAGTTTCCTTTCTTTGACTTTTTACTTCCTTCCGGTGTAGTGTTGTATTGTGGGAAGGAAAACGGGATGGAAGATGTGGGGGGGGAACTTTTGGGGGGGGGGGGGGGGGGGGGGGGGGGGGGGGGGGGGGGGGGGGTTGTTATTAGACCGTGGCAGTTTGCGGGTATTGGAAGCAAAGAATTTCGGGTGGATGACGGGTGGGAGGGAGGAGCATCGACCTAAATGGGTGTGAGAAGATTAGATTCTCTCTCTCTCTCATCTCTCTCTCTCTCTCTCTGTCTCTCTCTCTCTCTCTCTCCGTCTCTCTCGTCCCTCTCTCTCTCTCTCTCTCTCTCTCTCGCTCTCTCTCTCCCCTCTCCCTGTATTTCCATTTGTCTTTTCTGGATCTTTTTCGTTTTATTTTTATGGTTGTGTGTGGGTGTGGGGGGGGGGGGGGGGGGGGGGGGGGGGGGGGGGGGGGGGGGGAGGCAGAAATGTAAGAAGTCCTTCAATACGACCCTATTTCTTAACAAAAATCAATCAGTCAAAATCAATCTGCTTCTTCTTCTTCTTCTTCTTCTTCTTCCCCATCCCCACCTCCCTCTTCTTCTTTCCTTCTTTCTTCCTTCCTTCCTTCTTTTTCTTTCTTTCTTTCTCTCTTCTTCTTTCTTCCTTTCTGTCGGTTCTTTTCTTTCCTTCTGTCCGTCTGTCTTTCTTCTTTCTTCTTTTTAGTTCCTGTTGAACTTTCTTCCTGTTTCTTTTGTTTTGTTTTGAAGTGGGCATATAAATACCTATGATACAGTCAGTGTCTCCTTCCCTCCTTCTGCGGCGGTCCTGCCGTTTGTGGTATCACAGTGTGTGTCTCTCATTGAGACTATCATTATATTCAGATTGCATGTCTACTGCGTGTTCTTTCTGTCTTTCCTTCCTTTCTTTCTTTCTTTCTTTCTTTCCCTTTGAAGCAGGTCTATCCACGCACCTGTGCCTCCTTCTGTATTCCTGGTCTTTTGTGTGTCACAGTGTGTGTCTCTCATTGATACCATAATTATAGTTAGATTGCATGTCTACTGTGTGTTCTTTCTTTCTTTCTTTCCTTCCTTTCTTTCTTTCTTTCTTTTCCTTTCTTTCTTTCTTTCTTTCTTTCTTTCTTTCGTTCTTTCTTTCTTTCTTTCTTTCTTTCTTTCTTTCCCTTTGAAGCAGGTCTATCCATGCACCTGTGCCTCCTTCTGTTTTCCTTGTCGTTGTGTGTCACAGTGTGTGTCTCTCATTGATACCATAATTATAGTTAGATTGCATGTCTACTGTGTGTTCTTTCTTTACTTCCTTTCTTCATTTCTTTTTTTCTTTGGGTCCTTTATTTCTTTCTTCCCTTCTTTCCTTTCTTACTTTACTTTCTCTCCCTTTCTTTCTTTATTTCTTTATCTTTCTTTCTTTATTTAATGTAATTTCTTTACGTTCCTTTCTTTTATTTTTTCTGACTTTCTTGGTTTCTCTTCCTATCTTTCTTTTTTGTATTCTGTCTACCGTTTTTTTTTTTTCTTTTTTTTTCTTTCTTTCTTTTGTTCTTTCTTTTTTTGTTCTTTTATTTATTTCTTTTTTTTTTTGCTTTTCTTCTTGCCTTCGTTTTCTTTCTCTTTTCTTTCTTTCAGTTCTTCCTTCTTTATTTTTTATTCATTCTTTTTATTTTTTTCTTTCTTTCTTTCCTTCACTTTCTTTATTTCTTTCCTTTCGTTCTTTCTTCTGTTGTATTTCTTTCTTTCTTTCTCTCCCTTTATTTTCTATCTTATCTTTGTTTCCTGTCATTCTGTATTCATTTTCCTTTCTTTCTTTTTTTCGTTCTTTCTTTCTTTAGTTCTTTTCGTATGTCTTTCTATTCGTTCTATTCTTCGTTCTTTCTTTCGTTCTTTCTTTCGTTTCGTCTTTCTTTCTTATTTCTGGCTTCCTTTCTTTCTTTCTTTCATTCTTCTTTCGTTCTTTTCTTATAGCTTTCGTTCCTTTCTTTTCATTCTTTCTTTCGTTCTTTCTGTTCGTTCTTTCTTTCCGTTCTTCTTTTCGTCTTGTCCTTTTCTTTCGTTCTCTTTACTTTCTTTCCTTTCCCTTCTGAAGCAGGTCTATTCCACGCACCTGTGCTTCCTTCTGTTTTCCTTATAATCTGTGTGTCACAGTGTGTGTCTCTCATTGATATCCATAATTATAGTTAGATTGCCATGTATACTGTGTGTTCTTTCTTTACTTCCTTTCTTTATCTTCTTCTGTCATTCTTCTTGTCTTTTTTCTTTCATTTTTTTCTTTCTTTCGTTCCCTTTCTTTCTTTCTTTTTCTTTCTTTTATTGATCTCTTTCTATTTTCCCTTTCTTCTCTTTCTTTCTTTGTTTCTTTCTACCTTTCTTTCTTTCTTTCTTCCTTACTTTCTTTCTCTCCTATCTTTCTTTCCTTCCTTTCTTCCTTTCTTCTTTCATTCCTTCCTTCCTTTCTTTCTTTCTTCCTTTCTTTCCTTTCTTTCCTTTCTTTCCTTCCTTCCTTTCCCTCCTTTCTTCCTTTCTTTCTTTCTTCTTTCTTTCTTCCTTCCCTTTCTTCTTTCTTTCTCTTTCTCTTTTCTTATCTTTCTTCCTTCCTTCTTTCTTTCTTTCTTCTTTTCCTTTTTCTTTCTTTCTTTCTTTGTCTTTCTTCCTTCTTTCTTTCTTCTTTCTTTCTTCTTCTTTCTTTCTTTCACTTCTTCCTTTCTTTCTTTCTTTCCGTCCTTTCCTCCCTTTCTTTCTTTCCTACTTTTCTTCCTTTTCCTTTTCTTTCTTTCTTTCTTTCTTTCTTTCTTTTTCTTTCTTCTTTCTTTTCCTTTTTTTCTTTCTTTCTTTCTTTCTTTTCTTTTTTCTTTCTTTCCTTCTTTCCTTCTTCTTTCTTTCTTCTTTCTTTCTTTCCTTTCTTTCTTCTTCTTCTTCTTCTTTCTTTCTTCACTTCTTTTCTTCTTTCTTTTAAAATCCTTCTTCTTCCTTTCTTTTTCTTTCTGTCTCTTTCTTTCTTCTTCATCTTTCTTTCCTTTCTTTTTTTCTTCTTCTTTTCTTTTTTCTTTTCTTTCTTCTCATCATTTCTTTTCTTTTCTTTCCTTCTCTTTCTTTCTTTTTGCTTTTTCTTTTTCTTTTTCTTTCTTTTCTTCATTCTTTCTTTTCTTTTTTTTTTTTTCTTTTTTTTTTTTTTTTTTCTTTTTCGTTTTTTTTTCTTTTCTTCTTTCTTTCTTTCTTCTTTTTCTTTCTTTTTTTTTTTTTCTTCTTTCCTTTCTTTTTTTTTCTTTCTTTTTCTTTTTTTTTCTTTCTTCTTTTCTTTTTTCTTCTTCTTTTCTTTCTTTCTCTTTCTTTTTTCTTTCTCTTCTTTTCCTCTCTTTTCTTTTCTTTCTTCTCTTTTCTTTCTTTCTCTTTTCTTTCTTTCTCTTTCTTTATTTCTTTTCATTCCAATCTTTCTTTCTTTTCCTTCTTTTTTTCTCTCTTTCTTTCTCTTTTTTTTTTTTTTTTTTTTTTTTCTCTTTCTTTTCTTTCTTTCTTTCTTTCTTTCTCTATTCTTTTCTTTCTTTCTTTCTTTTTTCCTTTTCTTCTTTCTCTTTCTTTCTTTTCTTTCTTTCTTTCTTTCTTTCTATTTCTCTTCTTTCTTTTTCCTTCTTTTTCCTTTTCTTTCTTTCCTTTCTCTTCCTTTCTTTTCTTTTCTCTTCGTTCTTTCTTCGTTCCTTCTCTTTCTTTCTTTTCTTTTCTTTCTTTTTTTCTTTTTTTCCTTTCTTTTTTTTTTTTTTTTTCCTTTCCTTTCTTTCTTTCTTTCTTCCTTTACTTTCCTTTCTTTCTTTCTTCTTTCTTCCTTTCTTTCTTTTCTGTTCTTTTCTTTTCTTTTTTCTTTCTTTCTATCTGTCTTTCTTTCTTTCTTTCTTTCTTTCCTTTCTTTCTTTCTTCCTTTCTTTCTTTCTTCCTTTCTTTCTTTCTTTCTTTCTTTCTTTCTTACTTTCTTTTCGTTCTTATCTTTCTTTCTTTCTTTCACCTTTGAAGCAGGTCTATCCACGCACCTGTGCCTCCTTCTGTTTTCCTTGTCTTTTGTGTGTCTCAGTGTGTGTCTCTCGCTCAGACTATTATTATTTAGATTGCACGTGTTCTGGTCCTGTAGTCGTGAGTACGAATTAAGCAGTCAAAACGGGGAATCTAAGCTATCCACAAAAAGTTAAGGATCACTTGCAAACTAATTCATAACTTTCCAAATAAGAAAGCCAATGCGTTGAATTTTGGCCAACATTTAATTCAATGCTTTAGTGATAACGATACACAATTGCCTTCAATTTCGAGCAATCGTTTGGTCTGTACATTTGATCAAAGTGGGTACGTATCAAAATTTGATTTCCCAAAGTCATTGAAATCACAAGACAGGGCATTCTGATGCTCCCAAAAGTTCAGTAATGCGTGTATCCGCCATGGCTGTTCTGGCACTCGACGCAGCGAGTCCTCATGGAGTTGACCAGGGTGGTGAAGATCCTCTGTGGAAGCGCCTGCCACTCAGCCTGCAGCATCTGGTAGAGGTGCTGGGCATCCCTGGGAGGGGGGTGGTTGCTCCTCACTTTGCGATCCAGCTCATCCCAGAGGTTCTCAAACGGGTTGAGATCGGGACTGCATGCTGACCACTCCATTCTGTTGACTCCAGACTGCTGCAGGAAGTCGTTGACCACCCTTGCCCTGTGGGGGCGAGCGTTGTCATCCTGGTAGACAGCCGGCTCGGTCCCATCTGCTGCAGTGTAGGCACAGCCAGCGGTCGAAGGATCTCATCCCGGTATCGGAGGCCAGTCAGGTTACCCTGTACATGATACAAGGGTGTTTCTGTGGTGAAGGCTGAAGGCCCCCCAGACCATTACAGAACCTCCACCAAAGGCCACCTTTTCTTGGACAGTGGCGTCAATAAAGCGTTCCCCTGGGCGCCTCCAGACCCTCAGTCGGCCGTCGTTGTGGTTCAGGGTGAAGCGTGATTCATCACTGAACAGGACCTGGGACCATTGCTGACGTGTCCACCTCACGTGACGTCTGCAGAAGGCGCGGCGTGCTGCCCTATGGGCTGGAGTTAAGCGTGGCCGTACAGCTGGGCGACGAGAACGGAGGTTAAACCCATGAAGGCGGTTCCGTATGGTCTGCTGGCTGATGTTGATGTTAGTAGCCACCCTCAGCTGCCTTCGAATGATGCTGGAAGAGGCTGTTCTTGTCTGCAGGGCTTGTCGTTCAATGAGACGATCTTCACGTGGAGTTGTCTTCTTCGGTCGACCAGATCTGCGTCTTTCATGGACCCTCCCAGTGGCTGTGAAGCGTTGAATCAGTCTGACAATGACCGAGATGGACACCTGAAGTCGCCTGGCCACTTCTCGCTTGGGAACACCATCTTGGAACCATGCAACAGCTCGTCCCCTATCCAACTCGCTCAATTTTCGTCGTGGAGGCATTGTCAAATCAGGCCTAATACTGGTGGTATGTCTTCTTATAAAGCCAAGCAAGAGACAGCATCTCACACATAAACAGTAGTGCTTGCACGTGCATAATGGTTTTTCCATCTGGCTTGTGCAATGTGTTCATGCAGAACGATCCAAAACAAGGTCCTTTTTCGCAAGTTTCCGCTTTTCTTTTGCTGCCAAGCTCAGTAATAGAGAATCACGTGAGAATCCACTAACACAACATCGCCCACTTACAGCTGAACAAGAATTCATAACAATTTGGCTTGACTGAGAAAAAAAATAACAGGAGCGAACGGAGTTTATTGCGCACCTGTTTTCTCATAGTGATCCTTAACTTTTTGTGAGTAGTGTATAATATAATACGGCTAAGACCCGAAGTGTAAAAGAACGTAAAAAAACTCGGACTACCGCGTAAATGTCGGAGGTTGTTGTTTTGTGGCTCAAGCCACAAACCTTATAACTAGGTATATCTACAAAAACGGTCAAAATTCAAGGTAGCCAAAAAAAAAACCAAATGCATATTTATAAACAAACCCGTAATAGAAACTCACATGCAAAATTTCAGTTAAATCTCTTCAATAGTTTATAAAATAATTGCTTATAAATATCCAATATTTTGCGCTATTTTGGAAAAGTGCAAAAACGGCTGTTTTTGAAGTCGCATATCTCAAAGATTAATTACTTTCAAAAGTTGAAACTTGTATTTTGTAATAGTAGGCAACATATACGACATGCCTATTTTTTTCTGAGTAATGAAAATGTGCAGTTTATAAATTACAGAGGTGCAAAAAGGGCTTAAAACCGCTATTTTCGCCTTTTCCAATAGGCAAATTTCAGAACAACTAACACTAACATGACAATATTTCTAAAAACTACTGGACCGACAGCAAAAAAAACTGGTATGCAGGCATTCAGCATGAACTAAAGAATACGAAAACGTTAACAGTTGTGGAAAATAAACAAACTGTAACTCACACACAACTAATATTAGCCCTGGTACTAAAAAGTACCTTAGATTAGTACCACTAGGGTTCCTTGTTCCATACAATATTCCAAAATCAAGCGGTTTTCCTGTCTCCAGAACAACACATCTTTTGAATGTTTGTACTCCAGAACTGCTGACCGTCTCCACAGTGTCTTGCAAGATGATGTATTGTCCTTTGCCCCACTATTGTGGGATAGGAGTATGTTTGTTGCTGTCTATTTGATTTTGTTCTTTTCTTGTCTGTGTTTGTCTGTCTGTCCCAAGCATACTGCTGAACAAACTCGCTTCATATGTTGTGAGATGATGTATTACCAAGACAAAAAGACATTCATTGGCTAATTTACAATCACGCTGACCTCGACCTTGAAATTAGACCTTGAAAACTTGATTCTTTTGGTCTGATGGCCATAATGTTTAAGTCGTTGGAGATACAGTTTTGAAACTTGGTATGTGGATATATTGGCTTAATGGCCTTCATAATATTGGGTAGTGGTTATCTTGTTGACCTTTGACCTTGACCTCAGATTTTTCTTTTTTTAAACTCCATATCTTTAACATTTTTTTACAGTCAAAAATGTCACGCTTGGTAGATTAGTAGACTGACTCAATGTAATGCGTGATGGTCTCTGAACTTGACTTTTGACCTCGTCATTTAAAACAATTATATAGCCCCAAAACCATTTGGGCGTACACCTTTTCCCATATCCACATATATTCTTGGTCAGTACTATGACCCCGACCTTCGACCTTGTGGCTGTAGTCAGCGACTCATAGGTCATGTATCTATATAATCACATAAATTCTTAATAGGTACCACCCAAGGATTGTACCTGGAGTCACTTTGTATCTTGTTGATCTTGACCTTGAACTTTGACCTATGGCTGTAGTCTTTGTAGTATTCGTAGTACACACATACAACCTTATATATTCCAAATCAGTAAACACCCAAGGCATCCAGTGGGAACATTTTGAAGCTTAGTGACCTTGGGCAAGTTTAAGGTCAAAGTCAGAACAGAGCAGTGACCATTTAGCCAACGTTCCTATAACCATGAATCCTTAATCGGCATCTCTTGAAAGGATGCAAATAGGCAAGGAAGAAAGATATGGTGGCATGGGCAATGGGATAAATAAAAGGTTATTTTCCTTTTCGGCCCCATCATCAGTTTCGAACTCCTTACCACGCGAAAAAAATTCTCGCCATATCCAATCCTAACCAACATCTTTCAAAATCAGCTCCGTCCCAAAAACACCTAGTCAAAAACTAACATCACAACCTCCTTTTAGGACCACATTTTACTTCTCGATTATATACCCAACCCACCCATCGGTCCCAACCACCCCTTATGTTAGTTGAACTGTATTTTACTCTAGCTTACTGCTCAGTTATTTCAGGGCTTTTTTTGTTTCGCGCTGCGTTTTCTTCTCCTCCGGCGCCCTGCGCGGGTAGAGAGCGTGTTATCCTTCGATAGACTTATACGACCAGAGAGACAGTAAAGAACGAGAAGCGACACAAGAAGATAGATAGAGAGGAGGGTACTAGAGAGAGATTGAAGAGAGATGAAAAGAGCAGCCGTAGAGGAAGGACGATCCAAGGGGGGGGGGGGGGGGGGGGGATAAGAAGAGGGAGAATTAGAGAAGAGAAGAGGAGAGAGAGATAGAGAGAGAGATAGGATAGAGAGAGAGAGAGAAGAGGAGGACGCAATGACGCAAATTAATTTGTTACTGTGAGGCCACCGACCTATACAACATTTGAGGTGCACTATATGCAACACAACTAAGCAAAAAGTAAGAACACATTACATTTAGAAACAATAGAATTCGCATCCTACATAAAAACAAAAAACAAGTTAAGGAGTTACGAGTGTTGTAAACTGTTCCCTTTGTTTTGAGCATAGTATATGACATAGCACGTTTTCTAGTACTAAACAACTTTCATTGTGGCAATAACAGTTAAGTAAGGAGGTCTTGTAGTTACCATCATTATTATATTTTTGTCCTGCCAGATGTTGGAGAGAGAGAGAGGAGAGAGAGAGAGAGAGAGAGAGAGAGAGAGAGAGAGCGAGAGAGAGAGAGAGAAGAGAGAGAGAGAGAGAGAGAGAGAGGAGAGGAAGGTGAGAGAACGAACGAACGA